>CM046352.1:29994865-30331565 GCA_025403435.1 Artocarpus heterophyllus
TTTTCATCAGAGTAATTTCCAAAACACAAGTTTGACATGTTATATGTATAAATTAAGCAGATCTTACTAACCTCAGTGTGTTGAAGAACCTCCGCAACCTGTGTAGAGAAGTAACGTTCCAGAAGAGCCTCAACCAACTGGTCTTCTTTATTATTCTCTATCCACAACCGGAGTGAGTGTGGGCTCACACGTACAGCTTCTTCCACTGGTGACTCTCCTTCCAACCAACAGAGAGAACCCAAAGCTAGTGTTCGTGATTTGTGAACAAAAAGCTCTCAGAGAGTTTTTAGATGCTCCCTAGAAAAGTATCACTCTTAATCTCTCAAATTGATCTGAGTAAATCATGAGACTCACTCCCTTTTTATACCTATTGGTCCTGGGGTCAGTCCATATCAGATTAGGTCTCAAAAACTCGAAACAGAATCAAGTTCGGATCAATATCTGAGAAGATCCGCGTGAAAACGCGTAATCTTATCTACCGCAGATCGGCAGGCCGAACAGGCCAATTCGGCAGGCCGAACACGTCATCCAGCAGACTGAACTCCCGAGAAAAAATCTCCGCGAATCTTTTATTTTCCACCCGAGATTCTAAAGAATAAAGTCTCAGTTTTGATTCAAATAACCCAATAGAGAAGTTATCTGATCAAAACAAACTTTATCAAGATAATCTCTAAGAAAATAAATCAATTCACAATAATTCTACAAGTTTATCTTGTTCTAATTTTGTCCAAAATTAAAACAACCGATAAACAGACAAGAATTATCTGATCGCAATAATTCAACAAGTTTATCTTGAACTAATTTCTTACAAAATTAATTCAACCGATAAACAGACATGAATTATTTGATTCTTACAAATTTTAAACCAATGTGATAAATCCGACATAAGCCACCAATTATTGGAAAAGCACGCCGTGTCGTTACAGGACTTTGTGAGCTAGCAAAGGGGACCAAAATGGACCTATAAAGTTCAAGCTCATTATAATTATGAAACCCAATATCCCAGATATATATTTCATAATTATCAACTCCAACACTACTCCACTAAAAGCTTGGAGCTGCACTCTCGAACTTTATAGAATTACGAAGCTCGTGTAGCTAAGTCTCCATGACATATCATAGTGTATCGTATCCCCATATGATAATCCATAATCGGCTTAAGGACAAGTTCTGTCTTACCTTCTCGATTATTTTTATCTTATGTTCCATTGTCTCACCATTAGAAAACTTACCATCCAAAGATAGTATACCATTCGGTTACACCTATGTATCCAAATGGTTGAGCGCTCTAGTTTTCCAATTACAGGACAACGCATATAAGAGGATATCATTACTCCTAAAGAGGAGCTATGGATTCCATATCTATGAATAACAAGTCTACGCTATCAAGAGTCATGCCTCCAACGTACCGGCATGCATACCACTATAGAGATGTGGGAGTCACCCATTGGTACATCAAAAGACACAAGTCGAGACAACGAGCCTACTATTCATCTCAGGATTAAGATACAATACAAATGACTGTCTAAAGTGAATCGATTTGCCAAGACAGAATTATTAATCCAAATCAATTCACTTTATGTCCCGATCCAACATGTTGTCACCTATGACAACGCGCCAATGTTTTTATTCACGGAGTCCGACTCCAATGTTCAAGACAAACCATCTCCCAAAAAGGATATAGACAACATAACAATCTTTACATGAATAAAGCGCCCAAATTTATTCTCTCGATTGGGGATCATATGTTTTAGACCGTCACCTTAAGAATCGTGTCTACCGCATAATCATCCCATCATATGCCCAATTCTTAAGGTTTAGACTGACAGTCTCAGACTACTGTTTGCTTATCATACATTCAACAAATATGAATGTAAAGAGGACAAGATTTGGTATATATAAATGAATAAATTCTTTATTGATAAAAATGTCTCCAAAAATGTTTTATATTTTTACTCCTTAGGGCATACATGTCTAACAATCTCCCACTTGCACTAAGTGAGTAAATACAGCAAATTTCGCATCCCCATAGCTTCCACATGTCTCTCGAAGACTCTCCCAGTAAGTGTCTTCGTAAATAGATCAGCTAAATTGTCCTCTGATGCGATCTTGCACACCGTGACATGCCCGCCCTCAACAAAGTCCTTTATCACATGATACTTCCGATCAATATGCTTACTCTTCTTGTGAAATCTTGGTTCCTTAGCATTAGCTATCGCCGCACTGTTATCACAGTACAGTGATACTGCCTTATCCATACCAGGAACTACATCATGATCCCTAAGGAACTTGCGGAGCCACACTGCTTCTTTCGAAGCATCACTAGCCGCCACATACTCAGCCTCCATCATTGAATCCGAAGTGCAATCTTGCTTTGCACTTCTCCAACTGATGGCACCGCCACCCAAAGTAAACACAAACCCTGAAGTCGATTTCCTAGAACCCAGACAGGATTGAAAATCTGAATCAGTGTATCCTAGAGGAGTCAAGTCCTCACCCGAATACACAAGCATATACCCTCGAGTCCTTCTCAGGTACTTAAAAATATGCTTTACCGCAACCCAATGGTTCGGTCCTGGATCCGCCTGAAATTGACTTACAATCCCGAACGCATAACTAATATCCGGTCGAGTGCAAAGCATGGCATACATGAGACTACCCACTGACGAAGCATATGGCACCTTCTTCATGTATTCTCTTTCTTCATAAGACTTTGGTGAGTCTTTCTTAGAAAGAGTAATTCCAGACCTAGATGGTTGCCCACCTTTCTTGGAATCCTGCATTGCAAACCTCCTGAGAATTTTATCTATGTAGCCGGCCTGAGACAAAGCTATCATTTTGTTCTTCCTATCCCGAATGATCTGGATATCGAGAAAAAAATTAGCCTCACCTAAGTCCTTCATGTCAAACTGCTTGGTCAACCATAATTTGACCGATGACAACGCCCCAACATCATTGCCAATTAGCAGAATGTCATCTACATAGAGCAGTAGAAAAACCACCTTCCCATCCTTAATGTGTTTGTAAACACATGGTTCATCCACATTTTGTGAGAACCCATAAGTCTTGATCACTTGATCAAATCTTATGTTCCAAGAATGAGAAGGCTGCTTAAGTCCATAAATAGACTTCAACAGCTTACAAACCTTACCTTCTTGACCCGCGACCTTGTACCCGTCTGGTTGTTTCATATAAATGGACTCATCAAGATAGCCATTCAAAAAAGCCGTCTTGACATCCATATGCCAAATCTCGTAGTCAAGAGCGGCAGCTATGGACAAGAGAATCCGGATGGACTTAAGCATGGCTACAGGCGAAAAGGTTTCCTCATAATCGATTCCTTCCTTTTGCGTATAACCCTTAGCTACCAGTCTAGCCTTAAAGGTTTTGACCTTTCCATCCACTCCTCTTTTCCTCTTGTAGATCCACTTACACCCTATGGGTTTTACCCCTTCGGGAAGATCCACAAGCTCCCAGACCCGATTAGTCTCCATAGACTTCATCTCTATGTTCATGGCCTCTGTCCAGAGTTTTGAATCAACATCCTCCATAGCTTCTGCGTAAGTATAAGGATCCCTGTCATGTTCATCCGGTTCAGCCAAAAAGACCTCCCCATTGAACATATACCTTTCAGGTTGACGCCCGATCCTCCCACTACGCCGAAGCCCCTGAGGTTGTTGTTCAGGTTTGTTTGGTTTTTCTACACCGATCGGAATGGTTTCGTTCGGAACCTCCAGAGTGAACGAATCACCCCTTAACTCCTCAAGCACAACTTTGCTTCGAGGTTTAAAGTCATCCATGTAACTCTCCTAAAGGAAAGTTGCATTAGTTGAAACCACGACTTTATTTTCCTTTGGGTTATAAAAATAACCCCCCTTTAGTCCCTTTTGGATATCCTATAAACACACAAACTTCTGAACGTGCTTCCAACTTATTCGAATCCTTAAACAGGACATGAGCTGGACATCCCCATATGCGAATATGGTTTAAGGATGTCTTCCGTCTTGTCCACAACTCGTGAGGAGTTTTAGGGACCGATTTTGAAGGCACATTGTTCAAAAGATAACATGCGGTTTGTAGTGCATATCCCCAAAAGGATAAAGGCAATGATGAATAACTCATCATGGACCAAATCATGTCCAACAAAGTCCTATTCCTTCTTCCTGCTATGCCATTCTGCTGCGGAGTGCCCAGCGCAGTCAAATGAGATAAAATCCCATTCTCTAACAAGTGTCCCAAGAACTCATCAGAAAGGTATTCCCCACCTCGATCAGATCGAAGTGACTTTATGGGTCTACCCAATTGCTTTTCCACTTCAGCCTGAAACTCCCTGAACTTATCATAAGTTTCGCTTTTGTGGTGCATTAGGTACACATACCCATATCTTGAGTAATCGCCAATAAAAGTGACAAAGTACTTATACCCTCCTCGTGCCCGGATGTTCATTGGTCCGCAAACATCACTATGCACAAGTTCTAGAACCCCTTCGGCCCTATTGCCCTTAGACCCGTATGGTCTTTTGGTCATTTTACCCTCCAAACAAGATTCACATTGAGGTATAGATTCCACCTTTAAGTGACTTAAAGGTCCATCCTTTACCAACCTTTGAATCCTATTCAGGTTAATATGACCAAGGCGCAAATGCCAAAAATAAGTCTTATTAGAGTGAGAAGTTTTAAGTCTTTTTGAGCTATTATCATATATCTCAGCATTAAGCAATAAGTCCATCTTAGGTTTGATAAAATATAGATTATTTTGCATCCATCCAGAACAGATAAAAGATTTATTTTTACGAATCACCACTTTTTCATTAAAAGATACCACGTAGGAGTCTTTAAATAAAGAAGATACAGAAATTAAATTCCTTTTAAATTTAGGAACATAAAAACAATCTTGCAAAATTAAATTCCTATAATTATCAAAATAAAGATGGACATCTCCCACTGCTTCCACTGAGACCAAGGATCCATCGCTCATCCGAAGCGTTAAGTCTTCACGAAGTAGACTTCTCGTTTCTTTGAATCCCTGCAGAGAAACACAAACATGATTAGTTGCACCAGAATCTATGACCCAGATGTCACTGGATTCCTCAACCAAACAAGTTTCTAAATATAGAAGATCACACCTACCTCCCTTGGAAAGGAAGTCCTTGCAATGCTTCTTTATATGCCCGACCTTTCCACAGAAGAAGCACTTAAGCTTCTTTGGGTTCTTCTTCTTCATCTTCTTGCTCTTGGTTGTAGGAGGAATAGAAGACTTCCCACTCTTGTCCCGTTGCTTTTTTCCATTCCCAGAGTTAGGATTGGAACCAGAAGCAGCTACCATATTGGCCTCACCAACAGCAGGAGACTCCCTGATCAGCAGTTCAAACTCCTGTAACTGTTTCATCAGTTCTGTTAAGGTCATATCCCGTCTATTGCTTAAATTAAAAGTAGCTCTAAAGGGAATAAATTCCTTAGACAGAGTCTCAAAGACCATAGTCATCTGAGTTTCAGCATCGATGTCGGCTCCATTGGTTTGAGCCTCAGCGAGGTAACCCATGACCAACATCATATGCTCCTTTACAGATGTCCCCGGTCTCTGTCTACAGTTTAAGAGTTTCCGAAGCGTCCCTTGCCGCTTCGTTATAGCCTGGCCTCTGAACATAGCCTCAAGATTATCCAAGATCTGCTTCGCAGTCTCATAATCTTGATGTTGAGCCTGCAGCACGTTGTTCATGCTAGCCATAACATAGCAGCGGGCCTGATCATTAGCATCTTTCCAGCGATCATACGCTTGGAATTGCTCATTACTTGAGTCTCCCATAGGCTCGGGAGGATAAGGAGTTGTCAGTACATGTTTCAGTTTCTCAAAGGAAGGACGATGTCCAGGTTCCGTTTTCAATTGTTATAATTCTCATCGGTTAATTGGTTTTTGTCAAGTATCGATGATAAAGCATTTTTAGACATTTTTAATCTACAATAAAGAATCATATACGAAACATAAGCAAACATATATAATAATTTAGTAAGATAACACAATCATGTAAAATCATACAAATGTGTTTATGTGTCAAAACCTTGAAAATATCACAACCTTACAACGATAATTCCCAACTCAGAATTCAACAAGCTCCTAGGGGAGTCATTCCAAATTCAATTAGGAACACGGATCCCCTCCTGATTAATATATGCCATCCAGGACCCGTATGATCCAGCAAATACTAATAATCGTTCCTTTGGCCATTAATTTTATTAACAGAGCTCCTAGGGGAGGTTAATAATAAAATTAACGTGAGTGTATAACCACCGTTTCAATATTTTATCCATGATTTATAATCACCACCTAGGAGTGTGCAACCATAAATCATACTAAAATACCTTATCCTTTCAGAGATCCAATCTGGTACATGATAGAAATCCCTTCTTGGGGGTTGGGACCACCATGTTCTTCCTATGGACCAACGATGGAGGCCTTAGGTCCTCTCTTCGAAAACCTTCTCCCACTCAATCTTTTGAAGTCAAGGTTTTATTTTAAAATTATGCATGAACAATTTTAATATGAGCAGCACTCCCTATTGTATATGACATGTTATCAATATACATGGTAAATCATATTATAATGTAGACAAGCAAAGCAATCAAGCAAAGCTACAAGCAAAATAATAACCACCGTAATATTATGGTTCCACCCTAGAGAATAGAAAAATAAGATTACAAGAGAATAATCGAGACATTATTCGATTCTTCATCCTTGAATCCTCAAGCTATATCCTTCTTCATGTAATATCCATCTTCAAGTCTTCAATCCCGTATGAATCGAATACTTCATATTTTCGGTCATATCCAAATTTAATGTTTCTCAGAATCGTCCCAAAAATAAAATTAAAATTACACCGAAAAAATTGCACCTTTTTTGGACACCCGGTAGCTCTCAGTCGGTAGGCCGATCTGGGTGATCGGCTTGCCGGTCTTGCTCCATAGGCCTGCCGATCTGAAACATCGGCCTGCCGATATATACAGGTTCGGCCTACCGAATTGAAACTTCGGCCTGCCGGCAGAGCACCAAATTTTCTACCCTATTGTCGACCTGCCGGACCATACGTCAGGCCTGTTGATCCGTGACCTTCGACCTGCCGAACTGTGAGGTCCGGCATGCCGACCGAGCAGAAAACCCTTAATCCTAAAAATACAATTTTAATGCAATTCATCAATTTTATTTTCAACAATTCAAAAACATAAAAATTAGAGACTCAGGAAATATCTAGAGGCGCCATCATCAATCTTCTAGATCCGTCTTCTAGATTCATCTTCTCTGAATAATTATTTAATTACAAAATTCTTACAAATTAAAAATTAAATAACAATTCCTAGAAGGAGATGATAGTCTGCCATCTAATTACATGAAAAACCTAGGTACACATTCTAACCTCTAAGGAACCATAACCGGTATTAATTAATTAATAAATAATTAAACAATGATTTAATCAACCATAATTAATTAATAAACATTCACCACATAATCCATGACAACATATATATTATACAGAAACCTAGAGTGCCATCTCTCTATAAAATTCAATTCAAGCATAGGAGAGATTAAGATCACAAACTTTATGCATATAACATGATCACAAACTTGCAAATTTATGTAAAAACCTCAGCTTTGATACCAATTGCTGGAAACAAAGTGCGCAGCGGAATTTTTTTAAAATTTTTCATCAGAGTAATTTCCAAAACATAAGTTTGACATGTTATATGTATAAATTAAACAGATCTTACTAACCTCAGGGTGCCGAAGAACCTCTGCAACCTGTGTAGAGAAGTAATGTTCCAGAAGAGCCTCAACCAACTGGTCTTCTTTGCTATTCTCTATCCACAACCGGAGTGAGTGTGGGCTCACATGTACAGCTTCTTCCACCGGTGACTCTCCTTCCAACCAACAGAGAGAACCTAAGGCTAGTGTTCATGATTTGTGAACAAAAAGCTCTCAGGGAGTTTTCAGATGCTCACTAGAAAAGTATCACTCTTAATCTCTCAAATTGATCTGAGTAAATCTTGAGACTCACTCCCTTTTTATACCTATTGGTCCTGGGGTCAGTCCATATTAGATTAGGTCTCAATTGAAACAGAATCAAGTTTGGATCAATATCTGATAAGATCCACGTGAAAACGTGTAATCTTATCTATCGCTGATCGGTAGGCCGAGCAGGCCAGTTCAATAGGCCGAACACGTCATCCGGTAGGCTGAACTCCCGAGAAAAAATCTCCGCAAATCTTTTATTTTCCACCCGAGATTCTAAAGGATAAAGTCTCAGTTTTGATTCAAATAACCCAATAGAGAAGTTATCTGATCAAAACAAACTTTATCAAGATAATCTCTAAGAACATAAATCAATTCACAATAATTCTACAAGTTTATCTTGTTCTAAGTTTGTCCAAAATTAAAACAACGGATAAACAGACAAGAATTATCTGATCGCAATAATTCAACAAGTTTATCTTGAACTCTTACAAAATTAATTCAACCGATAAACAGACATGAATTATTTGATTCTTATAAATTTTAAACCAATATGATAAATCTGACATAAGTCACCAATTATTGAAAAAGCACGCCGTGTCCTTACAGGACTTTGTGAGCTAGCAAAGGGGACCAAAATGGAGCTATAAAGTTCAAGCTCATGATAATTATGAAATCCAATATCCCAGATATACATTTCACAATTATCAACTCCAACGCTACTCCACTAAAAGCTTGGAGCTGCACTCTCGAACTTTATAGAATTACGAAGCTCGTGTAGCTAAGTCTCCATGACATATCATAGTGTATCGTATCCCCATATGATAATCCATAATCGGCTTAAGGACAAGTTCTGTCTCACCTTCCCGATTATTTTTATCTTACGTTCCATTGTCTCACCATTAGAAAACTTACCATCCAAAGATAGTATACCATTCGGTTACACCTATGTATCCAAATGGTTGAGCGCTCCAATTTTCCAATTACAAGGCAGCGCATATAAGAGGATATCATTACTCCTAAAGAGGAGCTATGGATTCCATATCTATGAATAACAAGTCTACGCTATCAAGATTCATGCCTCCAACGTACCGGCATGCATACCACTATAGAGATGTGGGAGTCACCCATTGGTAAATCAAAAGACACAAGTCGAGACAACGGACCTACTATTCATCTCAGGATTAAGATACAATACAAATGACTGTCTAAAGTGAATCGATTTGCCAAGACAGAATTATTAATCCAAATCAATTCACTTTATATCCCAATCCAACATGTTGTCACCTATGACAACGTGCCAATGTTTCTATTCACGGAGTCTAACTCCAATGGTCAAGACAAACCATCTCCTAAAAAGGATATAGACAACATAACAATCTTTACATGAATAAAGCACCCAACTATATTCTCTCGATTGCGGATCATATGTTTTAGACCGTCACCTTAAGAATCGTGTCTACCGCATAATCATCCCATCATATGCCCAATTCTTAAGGTTTAGACTGACAGTCTCAGACTACTGTTTGCTTATCATACTTTCAACAAATATGAACGTAAAGAGGACAAGATTTGGTATATATAAATGAATAAATTCTTTATTGATAAAAATGTCTCCAAAAACGTATTACATTTTTACTCCTTAGGGCATACATGTCTAACAGAACCCATTAGTTGTTCCATATAAATGGACTCATCAAGATAGCCATTTAGAAAAGCTGTCTTGACGTCCATCTGTCAAATCTCATAGTCGAGAGTGGCAGCTATGGACAAGAGAATCCAGATGGACTTATGTATGTCTACAGGCAAAAAGGTTTCCTCGTAATCGATTCCTTACTTTTGCATATAACCCTTAGCTATCAATCTAGCCTTAAAGGTTTCAACCTTTCTATCCACTCCTCTTTTCCTCTTGTAGATCCACTTACACCCTATAGGCTTTACGCCTACGAGAAGATCCACAAGCTCCTAGACCTGATTAGTCTCCATAGATTTCATCTTTTTGTTCATAGCCTCTGTCCAGAGTTTTTAATCAACATCCTCCATAGCCTCTGTGTAAGTATAAGGATCCCTGTCATGTTCATCTGGTTCAGCCAAGAAGGCCTTCCCATTGATTATATACCTCTTGGATTGAATCCCCAATCCTCCCACTACACCGAAGCCCCTTAGGTTGTTGTTCAGGTTTGTTTGGTTTTTCTACACTCATCGAAATGGTTTCATTTGGAACCTCTAGAGTGATTAGATCACTCCTTAACTGCTCAAGCACCACTTTGTTTTGAGGCTTAAAGTCGTCCATGTAACTCTACACAACGAAATTTGCATTAGTTGAAACCATGACTTTATTTTACTTTACGTTATAGAAATAACGCCCTTTAGTCCCTTTTGAATATCCTACAAACACGCAAACTTTCGAACATGCTTCCAACTTATTTGCATCCTTAAACAGGACATAAGCCGGACATCCCCATATGCAAATATGGTTTAAGGATGTCTTCTTACCCGTCCACAACTCGTGAGGAGTTTTAGGGATCGATTTTGATGGCACATTGTTCAAAAGATAACATGCGGTTTGTAGTGTATATCCCCAAAAGGATAAAGGCAATGATGAATAACTCATCATGGACCTTACCATGTCTAATAAAGTTTTATTCCTTCTCTCCACTACGCCATTTTGCTACAGAGTGCTCGGCGTAGTCAAATGGGTTAAAATCTCATTCTCTAATAAGGGTCCTAGAAACTCATCAGAAAGGTATTTTTCACCTCGCTCGGATGGAAGTGCCTTTATGGGTTTACCCAATTGTTTTTCCACTTCAGCCCGAAACTCCCTGAACTTGTCAAAAGTTTCACTTTTGTGGTGCATTAGGTACACATACCCATACCTGGAGTAATGGTCAATAAAAGTGACGAAGTACTCATACCCTCCGCGTGCTTGGATGTTTATCGGTCAGTAAACATCACAAGCACAAGTTCTAGAACCCCTTTGGCCCTTTTTCCCTCAGACCCGAATGGTCTTTTAGTCATTTTACCCTCGAAACAAGATTCATATTGAGGTATAGATTCTACCTTTAAGTGACTTAAGGGTCCATCCCTTACTAGCCATTGGATCCTATTCAGGTTAATATAACCAAGGTGTAAAAGCTAAAGATAAGTCTTATTAGAGTGAGAAGTTTTAAGTCTTTTAGAGTTATTATCATTTATCTCAGCATTAGGCAGTAAGTCCATCTTTGGTTCAATAAAATATAGATTATGTTACATCCATCTAGAACAGATAAATGATTTGTTTTTATGAATCACCACTTTATTAGTAAAAGAAACCAAATAGGAGTCTTTAAATAAACAAGCTATAGAAATTAAAATCCTTTAAATTTAGGAACATAAAAACAATCTTGCAAAATTAAATTCGTATAATTATCAAAATAAAGATGGACGTCTCCTACTGCTTCTGCCAAGACCAAGGATCCATCGCCCATCCGAAGCGTGAAGTATTCATGAAACAGACTTCTTGTTTCTTTGAACCCTTTTAGAGAAACACAAACATGATTAGTTACACCAAAATCTACGACCCAAATGTCACTGGATTCTTCAACTAAACAAGTTTCTAAATACAAAAGATTACACCTACCTCCTTTGAAAAGGAAGTCCATGTAATGCTTCTTGATGTGTCCAACCTTCCCATTTTTGGCCCGTTGTTTCTTTCCATTCCCAAAATTGGGATTGGAACCAGAGGCAGCCACCAAATTAGCCTTTCTACCCATAGGAGACTCTTTGATCAGTAGTTCAAATTCCTATAACTATTTCATTAATTCTGTTAAGATCATATCCTGCCTATTGCTTAAATAAAAAGTAGCTCTAAACGGAATAAATTCCTTTGATATAGTCTGAAAGACCATAGTCATCTAAGTTTCAGCATCGATGTCAGTTCTATTAGTTTGAGCCTCAGCGATGTTACCCATGACCAACATCATGTGCTCCTTTATAGATGTCCCTGGCCTTTGCTTATAGTTACGAAGTTTTCGAAGCGTCGCTTGCCGTTTAGTTAAGACCTGGCCTCCAAACATGTCTTCTAGATTATTCAAGATTTGCTTAGCAGTCTCATAATGCTCATTTTGAGCATGCAACATATTATTCATGCTAGCCATAACATAGCAGCGGGCCAGATCATTAGCATCTTTCCAGCAATCTTATGCTTGGAATTGCTCATTGGTAGAATCTCCCATAGGCTTGGGAAGACAAGGGGTTGTCAGCACAAATTTCAGTTTCTCAAAGGAGAGGACGATGTCCAGGTTCCGTTTTGAATCATTATAATTCTCTCCGGTTAATTGTTTTTTGTCAAGTATTGAAGATAAAGCGTTTTTAGATATTTTTAATCTTCAATAAATATATCAAATTTCAAACATAAGCAAACATATCATAACAATTTAGTAAGATAACACAATCATGTAAAAACATACAAATGTGTTTATGTGTCAAAACCGTGTAAATATCACAACCCTACAACGATAATTCCTAACTCAGAATTTAACAAGCTCCTCGGGGAGTCATGCCAAATTCAATTAGGAACACGGATCCCCTCTTGATTAATATATGCCATCCAGGACCCGTATGATCCAACATATATTAATAATCATTTCTTTGGCCATTAATTTTATTAATAGAGCACCTAAGGGAGGTTAATAATAAAATTAACATGAGTGTAAAACCATCATTTCAATATTTTATCCATGATTTATAATCACCACCTAGGGGTGTGCAACCATAAATCATGCTAAAATACCTCATCCTTTCGGAGATCCAATATGGTATATGACAGAAATCCCTTCCTAGGGGTCGAGACCACCATGTTCTTCCTATGAATCAACGATGAAGGCCTGTAGGTCCTTTCTTGGAAAACCTTCTCCCACTCAATCTTTTGAAATCAAGGTTTTATTTTAAAAAGACATGCATGAACAATTTTAATATGAACGTCACTCCCTATTCTATATGACATGTTATCAATATATATGGCAAATCATAATATAATGCAGACAAGCAAAGCTACAAGCAAAATAATAATAAATAACCATAATATTATGGTTCCACCCTAGAGAATAGAAAATAAAGATTACAAGAGAACGATTGAAGCATTTTATAGATTCTTCATCCTTGAATCCTCAAGCTATATCCTTCTTCATGTAATATCCATCTTCAAGACTTCAATCCTGCATAGATCGAATACTCTATATTTTCGGTCATATCCAAATTTAATGTTTCTCAGAATTGTCCTAAAAATAAAATTAAAACTGTACCTTTTTTTGAAAAAATTTCTAGTTCCCTACTGGCAAGACGATCTGGGTGATCGGTCTGCTGGTCATGACCCGCTGGCCTGCCGATCTTCACAGATCGGCTTGTCGATTCATGACAGATCGACCTGTCAAACTAGAAGTTTGGCCTGCCGTTAGAGCTACCTGATTTCTGTCTCATTGACGGCCTACTGAACCCAAAGTTCGGCCTGCTGAACTGGCAGGTTCGGCATGCCGACCAAGCAGAGATCACCTTTTTTAGAAATATAGTTTCTAAAGCTATTTATCAATTTTATTTTCAATAATTCAAAAACATAAAATTAGAGGCTCAAAAAATACGTTGGAGTGCCATCATCCATCTTTTAGATCTACTTCAAGGTCCGTCTTCTCTAAATGATTATTTAATTATAAAATTCTTGCAAATTTAAAATTAAATAATAATTCTTAGACGCAAATGATAGTGCATATCTAATTACATGAAAAACTTAGATGCACATTCTAACCTCTAAGGAACCATAACCGGTATAAATTTATTAATTAATAAATAATTAAATAATAATTTAATCAACCATAAGTAATTAATAAACATTCACCATATAATCCATGACAACATATAAAAATATATAGAAACCTAGAGTGCCAACTCTCTATAAAATTAAATTCAAGCATAGGAGAGATCAACATCACATAATTTATACATATAGCATGATCACAAACTCGCAAATTTACGAGAAAACCATGTCTTTGATACTAATTGTTGAAAATATAGTATGCAACATAATTTTAAAATTTTTATATCAGAGTATTTTTCAAACCACAAGTTTGACACGCTATATGTATAAATTAACCAGATAATACTAACCTTGTAAATACCGAAAAGCTTCCCCAATCAATGTAGAGAAGTAACGTTCCAGAAGGACCTCAACCAACTGGCCTTGTTTGCTATTCTCTATCCATGATCGGAGTGAGTGTGGGCTCAGATGTACAGCTCTTCCACCAGGTGACTGTTCTTCCAACCAATTGAGAGAACCCAAAGCTAGTGTTTGTGATTTGTGAACAAGAGCTCTCAGGGAGTTTCAGAATCTCACTATCAGAGCTTTACTCTTAATCTCTGAATTGATCTAAATAATAATGAGACTTACTCCCTTTTTATGGAGGTTGGGCCCAAGAGTCAGTACTTATCAGATAATGCCTCAAAATTTGAATCAGAATCAAATTTGGATCAATGTCTGATGAAATTCATGTAAAAACACGTGATCTTTTTATCGCACGGTCGGCATGCCGAACTTGCCCCATCGACAGGCCGAACCTGAGGATCGACATCCTGAACTGCCGATAAAAAAATCACAACAAATCTTTTATTTTCCACCTAAGATTCTATAGGATAAAGTCTTAGTTTTAATTCAAATAACCCAATAGAGAAGTTATCTAATTAAAACAACTTTATCAAGAAAATCTATAGGAAAATAAATGAATTCCTAATAATTCAACATGTTTATCTTGAATTAATTTAAAATTAATCCAACCGATAAACAAGCATGAATTATTTAACCCTGATAATTCAACGAGTTTATCTTCAATCAAATTTGTCACAAAATTAACTCAACCGATAAACAGACATAAATTATTTGATGCGTCTGAATTTTAGCCAATTTGATAAATCTGACATAAGTCACCAACTATTGAAAAAGCACATTGTATCATTGCAAGATTTTGTGAGATAGCAAAGGAGATCAAATGGACCTGTATAGTTCAAGCTTCCAATAATTATGAAACCCAATATCCCAGATATACATTTCATAATTATCAACTCTAATGCTACTCCACTAAAAGCTTGGAGCTGCACTCTTAAACTATATAGAATTACAAAGCCCGTATAGCTAAGTCTCCATGACATATCATAGTGTATCGTATCCCCATAGGATTATCCATAATCGGCTTAAGGACAAGTTTTATCTTACATTCTCGATTATTTTTATCTTATGTTCTATTATCTCACCATCAAAAACTTACCATCCAAAGACGGTATACCATTTGGTCAGAACTATGTATCCAAATGGTTGAGCGCTCCAGTTTTTCAATTATAGGATAATGCATGTAAGAGGATATCACTACTCGTAAACAGGAGCTATGGATTCCATATCTATGAATAACAGGTCTATGCTTTCAAGAGTCATGCCTGCAACGTACCGGCATGCCTTCCACTATTAAAATGTTGGTGTCACCCTTTGGTACATCAAAAGACAAAAGTCAAGACAACGGGCCCACTATTCATTTTAGGATTAAGATACAATACAAATGATTGTCTAAAGTGATTCGATTTGCTGAAACAGAATTATTAATCCAAATCAATGCACTTTATGTCTTGATCCAATACATCGTCACCTATGACAATGTGCCAATGTTTCAATTCATGGAGTCCGCCTCCGATGGCTATGATAGACCATCTCAATAAAGATATAGACAACATAACAATCTTTGCATGAATAAAGCGCCCAACTTTATTCTCTCAATTGTCAATTTTATGATTTAGATCGTCACCTTAAGAATTGTGTCTTCTGCATAATCTGTCCATCATATGCCAAATTCTTAAAGGTTTAGATCAACAGTCTTAGGCTATTGTTTACTTAACATACATTCAACAAATATGAAGGTAAAGAGGACAAGATTTGGTATATGAATAATTAATAAATTCTTTATTGATAAAAATGTCTCTAAAAACATATTACATTTTTACTCCTTAGGGCATACATGTCTAACAATCTCCCACTTGCACTAAGTGAGTAAATATGACAAATCTCGCATCACCATAACTTCTACATGCCTCTCAAAGACTCTCCCAGTAAGTGTCTTCATAAATGGATCAGCTAAATTATTTTTTAGCATGATTTTGCACACCGTGACATACCTACCCTCAACGAAGTCCTTTGTCACATGATACTTCTGATCAATATACTCACTCTTCTTCTGAAATATTGGTTCCTTAGCATTAGCTATCACCGCACTATTATCACAATACAGTGATACTGCCTTATCCATACCAAGAAGTATCTCAAGATCCCCAAGGAACTTGTGGAGCCACACCGCTTCACTAGCTACCACATACTCGGCCTCCATCGTTGAATCCAAAGTACAATCTTGCTTCACACTTCTCCAACTGATGGCATCGTCGCCCAAAGTAAACACAAAACCTGAAGTCGATCACCTTGAATCTAGATAGGATTGAAAATTTGAGTTAGTATATTTTAGAGGAGTTAAGTCCTCATCCAAATACACAAGCATATACCCTCGAGTCCTTCTCAAGTACTTGAAAATATGCTTTACCACAATCCAGTGGTTCGGTCCTGGATCCGCCTGAAATCGACATACAATCCTAACCGTGTAACAAATATCCAATCGTGTGCAAAGCTTGGCATACATGAGACTACCCACTGCCAAAGCATAAGGCACCTTCTTCATGTATTATCTTTCTTCCTCAGACTTT
The DNA here is from genome assembly GCA_025403435.1 of Artocarpus heterophyllus. Lineage (NCBI taxonomy): Eukaryota > Viridiplantae > Streptophyta > Magnoliopsida > Rosales > Moraceae > Artocarpus > Artocarpus heterophyllus. The sequence goes on from CM046352.1 coordinate 30,011,627, forward strand.
GGAAAGTCTTTCTTGGGAAGCGTAATTTTAGGCCTAGATAGTTGCCCACCTTTATTAGAATCCTACATTGCAAACCTTCTGAGAATTTTATCTATGTAGCTAGCTTGTGACAAAGCTATCATTTGATTCTTTCTATCCCGAACGATCTAGATACCGAGAACAAAATTAGCCTCACCCAAGTGCTTCATGTCAAATTGCTTGATCAACCATAATTTGACCGATGACAATGCCCCAATATCATTGCCAATTAGCAGAATGTCATCTACATAGAGCAGTAGAAAAACTACATTCCCATCCTTAATGTGTTTGTAAACACATGGCTCATCCATATTTTGTAAGAATCCATAAGTCTTGATCACCTGATCAAATCTTATGTTCCAAGAACAGGAAGCCTGCTTAAGTCCACAAATTGACTTTAGCAGCTTACAAACCTTGCCCTATTGACCCTTGACCTTGAACCCGTCTGGTTGTTGTTCGCATAAAATCCACTAACGCAAGTGCACGTTATCGATCAAGTAATACAATAGTGAGTAAGAGTATCGTCTCACAGGGACTGTTGTATAATAATCTAACTAAGTACTAAAATTGGATTAACTCTAAGGTTTATCTAGTTGATCATATGAGGTTGTGATTAAATAATTTACTGAACTAGAGTACTAAATTAAAAATAAAAATTGCAATCAATCTCAAAAGATACTTCAATAAGACAAGGCGTTAAGGCATTTGATTTCACCATAATCACTAGATATGAATTTCATAAAATTACGCAACCCAATCAATAATACACATGTGATGACGGAAATTCCTAAATTATTTACTATCCTATCTCTAGGTATAGCAAACCTACTCAGTTTATTAACTCACTATATCTCTATGTGAATTTAAATAAATCAGAATGCATTAGGATTCATGAACTTTCCAAATGAAGCCACACAAATAATATGGTATATCTCTATCCATATTTAATTCATGGTTATATGTTAGATGAAGCATTTGCATAATTCTCCCTTCTCAGTTTTGAACATGCACATCAGATCATTTAAATGGTAGCTAATCATTTAAAAGCATTAAACATAATAACACATAACTCACATGAATAAAATCAATTATGGTGCATAAATATGAAATTCACATTGTCATGATTAGGTTACATCATAGCCCTAACTAAGAAAATTAGAACATAATTGAAAAAGAAATAAAATCTGAAAATTTAATTGAATCAAACATCAAGAGTTAAGAGAGCAAGAAATTCTGTCACCAATTCTTTACTTCTTACTCCGGAATGCTTGACGGCTCCTAAGAAAAATAAACAACGCTCTCCAAAATTAACTGATAACCTAGCTACCCAAAACTATTCTATTTATACTACTCTTAAAATAACAAATCCCCTGTTTTTGCGTCCAAAAATCGTGGTTCAGTATCACTCTGGCGCCGCGGCCCTTCTTTTCCAGCGCTGCGGCGCTGCTCCTCTGTTTTTCTCTTCTTTTCCGCCGTAGCGCCGCGGCGCTCCTTCCCCAGCGCCGCGGCGCTGAGTTTCTGCCATTCTTGCACTTTCAACGGGCGCCGCGGCGCTGCTATTTGGGCGCCGCGGCGCTTCAACTCTGCCAGCAAAGTTGGTCCCGGATTTTCTTGTGCTCTTGCTCCCTTTTGTTTTGTTTTCTTTCTTTCTTCAACCTACATCAATAAAATCATGCTTTTATGAAAAAGTTGATGTTTTATGTAATTTTTCTCAAAAACATAGTAATATTCGTTAATTAAAAGTGGCCAAATAACTCTATAAACTAGAGTTATCAAAACCCCCCAAACTAACTTTTGCTAGTCCTCGAGCAAAATCAAGAAGTAACACAAACATGGACCAACAAATCCTTCAAGATGTCCTCCAAAATTTTTCCATCTTACAATTCACAGAAAAGAACAAATTCCATTCAAACAGTGAGATCGATTTGCTGGTTAAGACTAATTCTAATTTCATGACCCGTGTGTGTGTGTTATCCATTCTTTTCAAATTGTATGCAGTTCAGTAACATCCACATTACTCTGAGAAGCTTTGATGAGTTGTGCACAGAAACATGTTTCATAGGTTCACCTTTCATTTCTTTCTCCACTAATGTAGGCTAGTCATCCAACTAAAAATCATTAGGGCTTTATTAAGCTTGTAACGTTAGGCTGGGCTAGAGGTAAGATAAAAGTAAATTTTAGGCTCAATTCACCCCTCGCATGTTGATTTCTAGACTCCAACTAGAATCCGTCTTGGTTGTATACCCTTAAACCACTTCAACTGTACAATCAATATTTACCTTCTCTTCAAGCCATCCAACTTCTAACCAATTTAGACCCTATCCCCAAACTCACTCCGTCGCCCTCAATTGCACTCAATTATGCACTTTCATTTTCTTAGTCACTCACTGTTGTTGTTTCATCCTTTTTCTTTTTCTTTTTCTTTTTCTTTTTTTTTTTTCTTTTCTTTTCTTTCAACACTTTTGTGTTGTTGTTGTTTTTCTGTTTTTTTTTTTTTTTTTTTTTTTTTTTTTTTTTTTGAATTCAATCATATGAAAACTAATAAGATCTTAAATAGCAAAATTAATACCACATGAGACTCAAAAACTTCTATGCTTCAAGAAACAACTCAACAATTCCCTTGCTCCATTCTACCTCCCAAAATACGCTTACCTTCTTCAGAAATCAACATGTTTACGGGATGTGGGACAAGGTAAAAATGATTGGCTGGTTTAACAAATGTGGGTGACAAAGAAAGAACAGTTAATGCATCAAGGCTCAACAAGGTGACTAGGGATATTTAACCAAGGTTGGCTTGAACGGCTCAAACGATCCAAAAATGGCCTAAATCATGTTTTCAGTCAGATGTAGCCTAGGATTTCGCCTCGAGAGAAAATCAGATGAATTCTAAAACATGGGTGAACATTAATGGACATACACACAATTCAAAAATTCAGGATTTTTGTGCTCGAGAAATAGATCATAAATTCAGAATTAGAATTAAACAACAAATCCATCACAAGTTTAGACAAAATTCATACCTCCTACAAATTTTAAGACATCCAAATAAAGGATTCAATCATATCCAGATTCATCAATGCAGGAATGTATCACTTCAAGTTTCAAAAAGGGAGAACACAAGTTTTAACAAACAAAAATTTTTGTTTCCCCCCCCAAACTAAATAGAGCATTGTCCTCAATGTATAAATAAAGAAGAAAAGGTAAGGAAACCCCCTGAGTAATAAATGAGGCCAATTGGACTTGTGCAGCCATGGGAACTCCGAGAAGTGATCTGGACAACAAGGAAAACAAACAAAACAAAAACCTTAAGAAATTGAAAATGAAAAGAAAACCGAAATAATGAAATAAAAATGGCAAGTGAAATTAAGGCTCAGAGTGATCAGGAAAATGCGGTGGAGGTGGAAGTTGAGATTCATCCATGCCCAAGTGTCGAGCAATTGCCCGCGTTATGGTAATATTATATTCTAGGCCTAATTCCAAACGACGCAAGCGATCACTGATTGGTAACTCAGGGGCAGGGACAGCAGGCGGTTGAGCTATGGGAGTGACTTGTTCGGGCTGAGGGGGTTGGCTCGAGGCGGAGGCACCAGTGTCTTGCCGAATCGGAGGGCGTACTTCTTGGTCTCTGAAGCTTCCCACGACCTTTCTGTTAATGATTTTCATGGGTTGCAATAATTCTTCCTCTTGGTCGAATGGGACTCCGGCGTCGAGGCATAAGCATGTGATGAGGGAAGAGTGACCCAAACCACCAGTCGTGGAACCCATAGCAGTTCTCAGAATACTGTCTTGGATTACGTTTCCCACATCAATCGTTTTACCTGTAACAATAGCAAATAACAAGGCAGCTCTGTCCTTGGTAACATCAGAAAAGTGCATTACAGGCATTAATTTCGATGCAATAAAATACAACCACACTTTGTACTCCCTGTTTAACGCGGAGGAGGGAAACGACACCGCTTCACCTCCCCGTGTTAATTTCCATGTGGTGCCTGCAGTAGCTATGGTGCCAAGAACCTCCTCAAAATCTAAATGTTCATTGAGGTATTCATAATAATCATCATTATCAATATTTCGAAGCCCATAATACCTGTTAATGGTTGTTTTATCAAAACGAACCATCTTACCGCGTACACTTACCTGGAGGTTAGTGTGCTCTGGAACATTAGCATAAAATTCCCGGACAAGTGGAACTACAGCCGCCTCGGGTTGCTCGAGAAATTTGCTCCATCCTCTTTGCATGACTATATTAAAAAAAACGGTAGAGAAACCATCGCTAAAGTCTAAACCCCGCTCCGGTACTACAGTTTTCTTAACAATAGCATTATTATGTCTTTTTCTCGCGGCCTCACTCACAAACCGAGTATATGGGGTGGATGATGAAGCTACAGTTCGTGTGCGCTTAGAAGCCATATATATATATATATATTTTTTTTTTTTTTTTGTATGGCACGCACGTTAAAGAGTAGAACCTAATACCGTCAAAATTTCACTTACCAAAAACCACCTATATCAAAATCTAACTAGAATCATGAAAGAAAACCTAACAAGTGCAAATTAAAGAATATAAATAAAAATAATCACACAAATATGAAATAATAAACAAAATAAAAATAACAAAAATTAAATAAAAAAAATCAAAGATATGACAAGGAGGCAACTTACTTGAAGAGAAAGACGAACTGAAAGGAGATGGCAGCACAACGTTGGAGGATGAGGATGGCAAAATTTTCTAGAGAGAAGGAGGAGAAGAAGAAGTGGGAGAGAAGAGTTTTGTTGTAGAGAGAGAAAGTAAATGGTGGGAATGAGGGAAAGAAAGAGGGATTGTTCGGTTTAAAGCCACTTTTTTTTTTTTTTTTCAGAATCACGCACACAGCGCCGCGGCGCTTGAATTCCAGCGCTGCGGCGCTGTCATTCTGCTTTTTCTTTTTTTTTTTTTTCGGAATCACGCACACAGCGCCGCGGCGCTTGAATTCCAGCGCTGCGGCGCTGTCATTCTGCCTCTTTTTTTTTTTTTTTTTTTTTTTTTATGGCGCCGCGGCGCTGATGTTATAGCGCCGCGGCGCTTTCCTTCTGCCAACGATATTTTCATTCTCCAAAACAGCGCCGCGGCGCTCTCAATTGAGGGCTGCGGCGCTTGGACTCTGCCAAAAAAAAACAGTTCACCAGCGATTTTTGTTTTGATGCTCCCTTATTGACTTCGACTCCTGCAAAACAAAATGATAATGTTAAACAAAAATAACCTAAATTATTTATTTATTATTATTATTTTTTTATTATTATTATTATTTTTTTTGAACATGATAAATAAGAAAATACTTGGGTTGCCTCCCAAGAAGCGCTTGCTTTATTGTCTTCAGCCAGACTGTCTCAATGTCACTTGGTAGGAGCTTGTAATTCGATGGTGATTTTATTCCTGTTAACTCCACCTCCAAAGTAAGGCTTCAAGCGCTGACCATTGACCTTAAATTTGCCTTTGGTATCATGTGCCACCTCTATTGCTCCAGATGGAAAGACTTGTGTTACTGTAAATGGTCATGACCACCTAGATTTCAGCTTACCTGGAAACAATTTAAGACGAGTGTTATAGAGCAAGACCTGTTGACCAACTGCAAATTCTTTCCTGAGAATGTGCTTATCATGCCATCTTTTCGTTTTCTCCTTGTAAAGCTTTGCATTCTCATAAGCATCAAGCCGAAATTCATCCAGCTCATTTAGTTGCAGCAACCTAGCCTCACCTGTCAACTGCGCATCAAAATTCAAACGTTTAGTTGCCCAATAAGCCCTATGTTCTAGTTCCACTGGCAGGTGACATGCTTTTCCAAAAACTAGCCTGAAAGGGGACATCCCGATGGGAGTTTTGAATGCAGTCCTATATGCCCAAAGAGCATCATCTAACTTAATAGACCAATCCTTCCTAGAGGCATTTACTGTCTTCTCCAAAATCCTCTTGATTTCCCTATTTGAAATTTCCACTTGACCACTAGTCTGAGGATGATATGCTAGTGCCACCTTATGTGTAACCCCATATTTTCCCAAGAGTGCCTCAAATTGCTTACTACTGAAATGCGACCCTTGATCACTTATGATTGCCCTAGGGGTGCCAAATCGGGAAAAAATGTTCCTTTTCAGAAATTTGACCACGACCTTAGTGTCATTTGTTGGTACAGCAGCTGCTTCTACCCACTTAGATACGTACTCAACGGCTACTAAAATGTATTCATTACCAAATGAAGGTGGAAATGGTCCCATGAAATCAATACCCCAAACATCAAATAGTTCACACACAAGAATGTTGTTTAAAGGCATCTCATTTTTCCTAGAAATATTTCCCATTCTTTGACATCGATCACATGAGGCTACATAGAAATGTGCATCTTTAAAAAGTGTGGGCCAATAGAAACCTGATTGTAATACTTTAGCAGCAGTTTTAGAACCACTAAAATGACCACCAGCCTCCCCATCATGACAAAGTTGTAAAATGCTTACCATTTCGTCCTCAGAAACACATCTTCTTATCACCTGATCTGCGCAAATTTTAAACAAGAAAGGGTCTTCCCAAAAATAGTGTTTAACATCAGAAAAGAATTTTTTCTTTTGTTGATATGACAAATTAGGGGGTAGAACATTACTTGCTAAAAAATTTACCAAATCAGCATACCAGGGGACTCGTGGGGATTTGATAGAGAATACCTGTTCATCAGGGAATTCCTCCAGAATTGGGCTGCCCACTTCATCATGATTGGGAATTCTGGATAAGTGATCTGCAACTAGGTTCTCAGTTCCCTTTTTATCCTTGATCTCCAAATCAAACTCTTGAAGCAACAATATCCACCTGATTAACCTGGGCTTGGATTCCTTCTTTTCAAGTAAGTATTTCAGAGCAGAATGATCAGAGTAAACAACTACTTTTGAACCAATCAAATACGAACAAAATTTATCAAAAGCAAAAACTACCGCCAGAAGTTCCTTTTCTGTAGTTGTGTAATTCAGTTGTGCTCCCGACAAGGTTCGACTAGCATAATATATTGTTTGAAAAATTTTGTTCTTTCGTTGGCCCAGTACTGCTCCAACTGCTGAATCACTTGCATCACACATGAGCTCAAAAGGTAAATCCCAATCAGGCGCTGCCATGATAGGTGCTGACACAAGCTTTTCTTTCAAAGTGTTAAAGGCCTGCAAGCATTCATCAGAAAACACAAACGGGGCATCTTTAACCAACAAGTTAGACAAAGGTCTAGCAATTTTAGAAAAATCTTTTATAAATCGCCTATAAAATCCAGCATGCCCCAAGAATCCGCGAACGAGTTTGACAGATGTGGGTGGAGGCAATTTTGCAATAACCTCCACTTTGGCTCTATCAACTTCTATACCGTCTTTGGAGATTTTGTGTCCAAGCACAATCCCTTCCTGCACCATAAAATGACATTTTTCCCAATTCAAAACAAGGTTAGTTTCCTCACATCTTTGTAACACCAATGCCAAATTATGTAAGCATAAATCGAATGATGTGCCAAAAACAGAAAAATCATCCATGAAAATTTCAATGAATTTCTCAACCATATCAGAAAAAATGGCCATCATACAACGCTGAAAAGTTGCCGGTGCATTACAAAGACCAAATGGCATCCTTCTATATGCAAAAGTGCCATAGGGACAAGTGAACGTGGTCTTTTCTTGATCCTCGGGTGCAATAGGGATTTGATTATACCCTGAATATCCATCTAGAAAACAATAGAATTGATGTCCTGCAAGTCTTTCCAACATTTGATCAATAAATGGTAAAGGAAAATGATCTTTTCTAGTGGCGTCATTTAATTTCCTATAATCCATACAAACACGCCACCCAGTAACTGTTCTAGTTGGAATTAACTCATTATTGTCATTCTTTTGAACAGTCATACCTCCTTTCTTCGGCACAACTTGCACAGGACTTACCCATGAACTATCAGATATAGGATAAATGATCCCGGCATCTAATAGTTTGATAACCTCAGCTTTCACCACTTCTTGCATTTTTGGATTCAGACACCTTTGGGGTTGAATGGTGGGCTTGTATTTCTCCTCCATAAGAATTTTGTGCATGCAAATGGAGGGGCTTATTCCCTTGATGTCTGCAATCTTCCATCCAATTGCGGCTTTGTGCTCTCTTAACACCCTAAGCAGTTTTTCCTCCATAAGATCTGTCAAAGAAGAAGAAATAATTACAGGTAGTGAGGAATTGCCATCTAAATATGCATATTTTAAATGAGAAGGTAAGGGTTTAAGTTCAAGAATAGGAGGCTCTTCAATTGATGGCTTAGGCTTTGTGATGGACTGTCCCACTTCTTCAAGTTGCAATGCCTTATGCCTCGGAATTGGTGGATTTGCCTCCATAAATTCGACATATTCCCTTATTTCCTCATTCTCAACATCCGCACCAGTAGATTGGGTTAGACAAGCTTCAAGCGGATCCTTGAAAACATCTTCCTAAAAAATCTTAGATACCAGTTTATCAATGGTGTCAATTCTAAAGCAAGAATCATCAGTTGAGGGATATTTCATTGCTTCAAACACATTAAAGGTGACATGATCATCTTGAACCCTGAGAATTAATTTTCCTTGTTGCACATCTATCAAGGTTCTTCCAGTCGCTAGAAAAGGACGGCCTAAAATGAGTGGAACTTCATGATCTTCCTCCATTTCTAGAACAATGAAATCTGCAGGAAAAATAAACTTGTCAACCTTTACTAGTACATCTTCCACAATACCTCTTGGGTGCTTAATTGTTCGATCTGCTAGTTGAAGTGACACTGTGGTTGCTTTAACCTCTCCCAAACCTAATTTCTTAAAAACAGAAAAAGGCATTAAATTGATACTAGCCCCTAAATCACATAATGCTTTTTCGAAATAAGAGTCACCAATAGTACAAGGAATAGTAAAACTCCCTGGATCTTTTAGTTTAGGTGGCAGCTTATTCTGCAGAATGGCTGAACATTCCTCATTCAATTTTACTGTTTCATAATCCTCCAGCTTCCTTTTGTTGGCCAAAATCTCCTTCAAGAATTTTGCATAGCTAGGCATCTGGGCTAAAGCATCTGCAAAAGGAATGTTAATATGCAATTTTTTAAACACCTCAAGAAATTTAGAAAATTGCTTATCTAATTTGTGCTGCTGGAGTCGTTGAGGGAATGGGATGGGAGGCACATAGGGCTTGGGATTATCAGGAAAAAGCTTGCTCTTGCATGTTTCCTTGGATTGCTCATTACTTTCTTCTTCTTGTTCAATGTTGACCTCCTGTTTAGCATCCTCTTGTCCCAATTGTTTGCCACTTCTCAAAGTAATTGCCTTTATGTTCTCAATAGGATTCTTTTCTGTGTTGCTTGGCAAAGAACCCTGTGGTCTACCTGAGATCATATTAGCCATCTGTCCTATTTGCATTTCCAGATTTCTGATAGATGACTCTTGATTCTGGAGTCTTGCATCTGTACTCTTCATGAAATCTTGAGTAGAGGTCGCCAGCTTAGCAACAATATCTTCCAGATTCGGCTTTTTCTCCTCCTGTTGCTTGAATCCTGGTGGTGGTCTCATCGCATTTTGATTGCCCCATGAAAAATTCGGATGATTTCGCCACCCCGGGTTGTAAGTGTTGGAATAAGGATTATTTTGTGACCTGTTAAAATTTCCAACAAAATTAGCATTTTCAGAAGGTTGAGCAAAATTGTTACCTACCTGGCATTCATTGCTGGGATGTCCTCCACCACAAAATTCACATACGGCATTCTGAATTTTCATAGCTGAAGCACTCATATGGTCTATCTTTCTGTTAAGTGCTTCAAACTGAGCTGTGAGTGCAGATAATGCATCCACTTCATGAACTCCTGCCGTTCTCCTAGTTTGTAGCCTTTCAGTAGGCCACTGATAGTTGTTTGATGCCATCTCTTCTATTAGATCAAAAGCCTCCTCAGGTGTTTTATTATTTAATGTCCCACCTGCAGCTGCATCAATGGTAGCCCGGATACTTGCGCTAGACCCATTGTAAAAAGTTTGTACCTGCATCCAGACTGGTAATCCATGATGTGGGCACCTCCTTAGCAGCTCCTTGAATCTTTCCCATGCTTCGTATAACGACTCATTGTCCATCTGCAAGAAATTAGTGATATCGTTACGCATTTTTGCAGATTTTGCTGGAGGGAAAAACTTACCAAGGAATTTTTGGGCCATAGTATCCCAAGTGGTGATTGCTCCTGCAGGAAGAGATGTGAGCCAATTCTTGGCTTTATCCCTCAGCGAGAATGGGAACAATCTCAGTCTAACTGCATCATCTGTCACTCCATTAAATTTAATAGTGTCACAGATTTCGAGAAATGCATCAATGTGGGCGTTTGGATCATCACAAGGTAGCCCACTAAATTGCACCAATTGTTGAATCATTTGGATGAGAGATGGCTTGATCTCAAAGTTGTTTGCTTGAATAGCTGGCCTCCTAATGCTTGAAGTGGCACCTTGAACAGTTGGTGCTGCATAATCTCTCAAAAGTCGGCGAGGGTTTTCAGCTTCACCTGCATCCGCCATTTTCTCAGTGCGATTTCTCTGTTCTCTTAACAGTCTTTTGAAAGTACGCTCGATTTCTGGATCAAACTTAACAAGTTCCCCTTGTTTAGTTCTTCTCATACACCAATGCACTCCTAAAAATGAACAAAATAAAAGAAACTAGATTAAATCAAGGGTTATCCGGTATTAATATTAATTAGTATTAAACAAATAGTCCCCGGCAACGGCGCCAAAAACTTGTTCGCATAAAATCCACTAACGCAAGTGCACGTTATCGATCAAGTAATACAATAGTGAGTAAGAGTATCGTCTCACAGGGACTGTTGTATAATAATCTAACTAAGTACTAAAATTGGATTAACTCTAAGGTTTATCTAGTTGATCATATGAGGTTGTGATTAAATAATTTACTGAACTAGAGTACTAAATTAAAAATAAAAATTGCAATCAATCTCAAAAGATACTTCAATAAGACAAGGCGTTAAGGCATTTGATTTCACCATAATCACTAGATATGAATTTCATAAAATTACGCAACCCAATCAATAATACACATGTGATGACGGAAATTCCTAAATTATTTACTATCCTATCTCTAGGTATAGCAAACCTACTCAGTTTATTAACTCACTATATCTCTATGTGAATTTAAATAAATCAGAATGCATTAGGATTCATGAACTTTCCAAATGAAGCCACACAAATAATATGGTATATCTCTATCCATATTTAATTCATGGTTATATGTTAGATGAAGCATTTGCATAATTCTCCCTTCTCAGTTTTGAACATGCACATCAGATCATTTAAATGGTAGCTAATCATTTAAAAGCATTAAACATAATAACACATAACTCACATGAATAAAATCAATTATGGTGCATAAATATGAAATTCACATTGTCATGATTAGGTTACATCATAGCCCTAACTAAGAAAATTAGAACATAATTGAAAAAGAAATAAAATCTGAAAATTTAATTGAATCAAACATCAAGAGTTAAGAGAGCAAGAAATTCTGTCACCAATTCTTTACTTCTTACTCCGGAATGCTTGACGGCTCCTAAGAAAAATAAACAACGCTCTCCAAAATTAACTGATAACCTAGCTACCCAAAACTATTCTATTTATACTACTCTTAAAATAACAAATCCCCTGTTTTTGCGTCCAAAAATCGTGGTTCAGTATCACTCTGGCGCCGCGGCCCTTCTTTTCCAGCGCTGCGGCGCTGCTCCTCTGTTTTTCTCTTCTTTTCCGCCGTAGCGCCGCGGCGCTCCTTCCCCAGCGCCGCGGCGCTGAGTTTCTGCCATTCTTGCACTTTCAACGGGCGCCGCGGCGCTGCTATTTGGGCGCCGCGGCGCTTCAACTCTGCCAGCAAAGTTGGTCCCGGATTTTCTTGTGCTCTTGCTCCCTTTTGTTTTGTTTTCTTTCTTTCTTCAACCTACATCAATAAAATCATGCTTTTATGAAAAAGTTGATGTTTTATGTAATTTTTCTCAAAAACATAGTAATATTCGTTAATTAAAAGTGGTCAAATAACTCTATAAACTAGAGTTATCAGTTGTTCCATATAAATAGACTCATAAAGATAGCCATTAAGAAAAGCCATTTTAATATCCATCTACCAAATCTCGTAGGTGAGAGCTGCAGCTATGGACGAGAGAATCTGGATGGACTTAAGCATGGCTATAGGCGAAAAGGTTTCCTCGTAATTGATTTCTTCCTTTTGCATGTAACCCTTAGCTGCCAGTTTAGTCTTAAAGGTTTCGACCTTTCCATTCACTCCTCTTTTCCTCTTCTAGTTCCACTTACACCCCATGGGTTTTATCCCTTCGGGAAGATCCATAAGCTCCCAGACCTAATTAGTCTCCATAGACTTCATCTCAATATTCATGGCTTCTGTCTAGAGTTTCGAATCAACATCCTCCATAGCCTCTATATAAGTATAAGGATCCCTGTTATGTTCATCCGGTTCAGCCAAGAAGGCCTCCCCATTGAACATATACCCCTCGGGTTGACGCCCGATCCTCCAACTATGCCGAAGTCCCATTGGTCATTGTTCTGGTTTGTTTGGTCTTTCTACATTGATCAGAATGGTTTCATTTGGAACCTTTGGAGTGATTGGATCACTCCTTAACTCCTTAAGCACCACTTTGCTTTGAGGTTTAAAGTTGTCCATGTAACTCTTCTCAAGGAAAGTTGCATTAGCTAAAACCTCAAACATGCAAACTTCTGAAAGTGCTTCTAACTTATTTGCATCCTTAAACAGGACATGAGCTAGACATCCCGATAAGCAAATATGGTTTATGGATCCCTTCTTGCCCATCTACAACTCGTGAGGAGTTTTAAGGACCGCCTTTGAAGGCACTTTGTTCAAAAGATAACATGCGGTTTGTAGTGCATATCCCCAAAAGGATAAAGGCAATGATGAATAACTCATCATGGACCTGACCATGTCCAATGAAGTTCTATTCTTTCTCTTTGCTACACGATTCTGCCGCGGAGTGCCCAAAGTAGTCCAATGGGATAAAATCCCATTCTCTAATAAGTGTCCCAGAAACTCATCGAAAAGGTATTCTCCACCTCGATCAGATCAAGTGCCTTTATAAGTCGACCCAACTGCTTTTCCACTTCAGCCCAAAACTCCCTGAACTTGTCAAAAGTTTTGCTTTTGTGGTGCATCAGGCACACATACCCATATCTTGAGTAATCATCAATAAAAATAATGAAGTACTCAAACCTTTCTAGTGCCTAGATGGTCATCGGTCCACAAACATCACAATGCATAAGTTCTAGAACCCTTTCGACCCTATTGCCCTTAGAGCCGAATGGTTTTTTGGTCATTTTACCCTCCAAACAAGATTCACATTGAGGTATAGATTTCATTTTTCAAGTGACTTAAAGGTCCATCCCTTCCTAACCTTTGAATCCTATTCAGGTTAATATGAGTAAGGCGCAAATGCCAAAGATAAGTCTTATTAGAGTGAGAAGTTTTAAGTCTTTTAGAGTTATTATCATTCATCTCAGCATTAAGCAGTAAGTCCATCTTAGGTTTGATAAAATATAAATTATTTTGCATCCATCCAGAACAAATAAAAGATTTGTTTTTATGAATTACCATTTTATTATTAAAAGAAACCAAATAGGAGTCTTTAAATAAACGAGCTACAAAAATTAAATTCCTTTTAAATTTAGGAACATAAAAACAATCTTGCAAAATTAAATTCCTATAATTATCAAAATTAAGATGGACGTCTCCCACTGCTTCTGTTAAGACCAAGGATCCATCGCCCATCCGAAGCGTGAAGTCTTCATAAAGCAGACTTCTCGTTTCTTTCAACCCTTGTAGAGAAACACAAACATGATTAGTTGCACTGGAATCCATGACCCAAATGTCACTGGATTCCTCAACCAAACAAGTTTTTAGATACTGAAGATCATACCTGCCTCCTTTAGAAAGAAAGTCCCTGTAATGCTTCTTGATATGCCCAACCTTCCGATAGAAGAAGCACTTAGGCTTCTTTGGGTTTTTCTTCTTCTTTTTCTTGCTCTTGTTATTAGCAGGAACAAAAGACTGTTAGTGATGTGCCCTAGGCCAATTATGTAACGACCACATTTTGACTTTGTTACATTTGCATTTTATTAATAAAGAGGCATTTTTATTATTGTTTTTTATTCTAATTCTAGGAATAGTTAATTCTGCCTAAGGTCATCAGGTATGTGACTTGATAGTAAAACTCTTAGGTAAAAATTGAATTCTATTCTAAATTATCCCTTATTGGTCATTATTATTGGGATAATAATGAATGAAGACTAGTATGAAGTTTAACTGATGATTATGTTTTACTAATCATATGTATGAGATACTAAGTCAACTCATAGATACATATTTAAAAAATGATGTATTAGATCAACCCACTATAAGAATACTACATGGATAATTGTCATAAGTGATTCTCATCACAATAGTATTATCCTAGTCCTCTGACCTAAAATCACCATTGTTTCCTACATGACAAGTTCTATATTTTGACACATTCTAATATTATCTTTAACAAGATGATGGAATGGATTGTTGTTGGATATAGAGTGAATCATGTAAGGAATGTGAGTGATTAAGAAGGAATTTGTCCCTTATTTATTATGAGAAAGATATCTATGGAACGCTCAAGAAGATAGACTAAAGCAAAATGTATGGCCATATTGCAATGAATTGATAAGGGTTATCAATGTCAGTCTACTTAAGATCGAGAAGTAATATTATTGAATAGTATAAGGATGACATAAACCATACCTTATGTTCAATCAAGACATCTAGTGATAAAAGGACTTTAATACTTCTTGTAGATTAGGTTATGTCAGATTATTAACATTCGCATAACTTGGGTAATCATAATGTCTTGCTAGAGGCCGCTTATGATTTGTGGGCTAGAAATAGAATTTTAAGCCCATTGCCAATGTTATTTGAACCTACATGGTCACACACTTAGAACAGACCAAAAATGAATTTTGGGTTTACTATGTCTAGGTTCAATGAACCTGATAATGTCTAGATTCGATGTACTAGATATGTCTAGGTTCATTGAATCTGACATTATCTAGATTTTACGAATCATATTTGAATTATAGTTTACCTTGGTTAAAATCTGACTCTACCTCGAAGTCAATATATATACATATATTTTAGGGTCGAATTAGATGAGAAAAGGCATTCTCTTATTCTGAAAGGCGAAAAACATTAAAACCCTAAAAATTAGAGAGAGTCATTTAATGCAAAAAGAGGGTGCTAGCACACCAATTTAGTTTTTGAGAGAGTCTGTTTGTGTGGATTGTTAGACATGTATGCTCTAAGGAGTAAAAATGTAATACGTTTTTGGAGACATTTTTATCAATAAAGAATTTATTCATTTATATATACCAAATATTGTCCTCTTTACGTTCATATTTGTTGAATGTATGATAAGCAAACAGTAGTCTGAGACTGTCAGTCTAAACCTTAAGAGTTGGGCATATGATGGGATGATTATGCGGTAGACACGACTCTTAAGGTGATGGTCTAAAATATATGATCCGCAATCGAGGGAATAAAGTTGGGCGCTTTATTCATGTAAAGATTGTTATGTTGTCTATATCCCTTTTGGGAGATGGTTTGTCTTGGCCATCGGAGTTGGACTCCGTGAATAGAAACATTGGCGCATTGTCATAGGTGACGATGTGTTGGATCGGGACATAAAGTGAATTGATTTGGATTAATAATTCTGTCTTGTCAAATCGATTCACTTTAGACAATCATTTGTATTGTATCTTAATCCTGAGATGAATAATGGGCCCCGTTGTCTCGACTTGTGTCTTTTGATGTACCAATGGGTGACTCCCACATCTCTATAGTGGCATGCATGCCGGTACGTTGGAGGCATGACTCTTGGTAGCGTAGACTTGTTATTCATAGATATGGAATCCATAGCTCCTCTTTAGGAGTAATGATATCCTCTTATATGCGTTGTCCTGTAATTGGAAAACTGGAGCGCTCAACCATTTGGATACATAGGTGTAACCGAATGGTATACTATCTTTAGATGGTAAGTTTTCCTAATGGTGAGACAATGGAACGTAAGATAAAATAATCGGGAAGGTAAGACAGAACTTGTCCTTAAGCCGATTATGGATGATCATATGGGGATGCGATACACTATGATATGTCATGGAGACTTAGCTACACGAGCTTCGTAATTCTATAAAGTTCGAGAGTGCAGCTCCAAGCTTTTAGTGGAGTAGCGTTGGAGTTGATAATTGTGAAATGTATATCTGGGATATTGGGTTTCATAATTATCATGAGCTTGAACTTTATAGGTCCATTTTGGTCCCCTTTGCTAGCTCACAAAATCCTGTAACGACACGGCGTGCTTTTTCAATAATTGGTGACTTATGTCGGATTTATCAGATTGGTTTAAAATTTATAAGAATCAAATAATTCATGTCTGTTTATCGGTTGAATTAATTATGTAAGAAATTAGTTCAAGATGAACTTGTTGAATTATGGCGTTCGGATAATTCTTGTCTGTTTATCGGTTGTTTTAATTTTGGACAATTAGAACAAGATAAACTTGTAGAATTATTGTGAATTGATTTATTTTCTTAGAGATTATCTTGATAAAGTTTGTTTTGATCAGATATCTTTTCTATTGGGCTATTTGAATCAAAACTGAGACTTTATCCTTTAGAATCTCGGGTGGAAAATAAAAGATTCGCGGAGATTTTTTCTCGGCAGTTCGGCCTGCCGATCAGAAAGTTCGGCCTGCCGAACTGGCCAGTTCGGCCTGCCTATCTCACAGTTCGGCATGCCGACCGCGACAGCTAAGATTACGCATTTTTCACGCGTATCTTATCAGATATTGATCCGAACTTGATTCTATTTCGATTTTTGAGACCTAATCTGATATGGACTGACCCCAAGGACCAATAGGTATAAAAAGGGAGTGAGTCTAATGATTTACTCAGATCAATTTGAGAGATTAAGAGTGATACTCTTCTAGTGAGCATCTAAAAACTCCCTGAGAGCTTTTGTTCACAAATCACGAACACTAGCTTTGGGTTATCTCTATTGGTTGGAAGGAGAGTCACCGGTGGAAGAGCTGTACGTGTGAGCCCACACTCACTCCGGTTGTGGATAGAGAATAGCAAAGAAGACCAGTTGGTTGAGGCTCTTCTGGAACGTTACTTCTCTACACAGGTCGCGGAGGTTCTTCAGCACACTGAGGTTAGTAAGATCTGTTTAATTTATACATATAACATGTCAAACTTGTGTTTTGGAAAATACTCTGATGAAAATTTTTTAAAATTCCGCTGCGCACTTTGTTTCCAACAATTGGTATCAGAGCCGAGGTTTTTACATAAATTTGCAAGTTTGTGATCATGTTATATGCATAAATTTTGTGATCTTAATCTCTCCAATGCTTGAATTAAATTTTATAGAGAGATGGCACTCTAGGTTTCTATATAATATATATGTTGTCATGGATTATATGGTGAATGTTTATTAATTAATTATGGTTGATTAAATTGTTGTTTAATTATTTATTAATTAATTAATGCCGGTTATGGTTCCTTAGAGGTTAGAATGTGTATCTAGGTTTTTCATGTAATTAGATAGCGGACTATCATCTCCGTCTAGGAATTATTATTTAATTTGTAAGAATTTTGTAATTAAATAATTATTCGGAGAAGACGGAACGAGAAGTCGGATCTTGAAGATAGATGATGGCGCCTCCAGGTATTTCCTGAGTCTCTAATTTTATGTTTTTGAATTGTTGAAAATAAAATTGATGAATTGCATTAAAATTGTATTTTCTGGATTGAGGGTTTTCTGCTCGGTCGGCATGCCGGACCTCACAGTTCGGCAGGCCGAAGGTCACAGATCGGCAGGCCGGACGTACGGTCCGGCAGGCCGACAGTGGGGCAGAAATTTTGGTGCTCTGCCGGCAGGCCGAACCTTCATGTTCGGCAGGCCGAACCACCATGATCGGCAGACCGATCACCCAGATCGGCCTGCCGACCGAGAGCTGCCAGGTGTCCAGAAAAGGTGCGATTTTTCCAGTGCAGTTTTAATTTTATTTTTGGGACGATTCTGAGAAACATTAAATTTGGATATGACCGGAAATATGAAGTGTTCGATTCATACGGGATTGAGGACTTCAAGATGGATATTACATGAAGAAGGATACAGCTTGAGGATTCAAGGATGAAGAATCGATAAATGTCTCGATTATTCTCTTGTAATCTTAGTTTTTTCTATTCTCTAGGGTGGAACCATAATATTACGGTTATTATTACTATGCTTGTAGCTTTGCTTGATTGCTTTGCTTGTCTGCATTATAATATGATTTACCATGTATATTGATAACATGTCATATAGAATAGGGAGTGCCGCTCATATTAAAATTGTTCATGCATAATTTTAAAATAAAACCTTGACTTCAAAAGATTGAGTGGGAGAAGGTTTTCGAAGAGAGAACCTAAGGCCTCCATCGTTGGTCCATAGGAAGAACATGATGGTCCCAACCCCTAGGAAGGGATTTCTATCATGTACCAGATTGGATCTCTGAAAGGATAAGGTATTTTAGTATGATTTATGGTTGCACACCCCTAGGTGGTGATTATAAATCATGGATAAAATATTAAAACGGTGGTTATACACTCACGTTAATTTTATTATTAACCTCCCCTAGGAGCTCTGTTAATAAAATTAATGGCCAAAGAAACGATTATTAGTATATGCTGGATCATACGGGTCCTGGATGGCATATATTAATCAGGAGGGGATCCGTGTTCCTGATTGAATTTGGCATGACTCCCCTAGGAGCATGTTGAATTCTGAGTTGGGAATTATCGTTGTAAGGTTGTGATATTTTCAAGGTTTTGACACATAAACACATTTGTATGATTTTACATGATTGTGTTAACTTACTAAATTATTATATATGTTTGCTTATGTTTGGTATATGATTCTTTATTGTAGATTGAAAATGTCTAAAATGCTCTATCATCGATACTTGACAAAAACCAATTAACCGGTGAGAACTATAATGATTGGAAATGGAACCTGGACATCGTCCTTTCCTTTGAGAAACTTGTTTGGTTGAGGAATCAAGTGACATCTGGGTCATAGATTCCGGTGCAACTAATCATGTTTGTGTTTCTCTGCAGGGATTCAAAGAAATTAGAAGTCTACTTCGTGAAGACTTAACACTTCGGATGGGCGATGGATCCTTGGTCTCAGCGGAAGCAGTGGAAGATGTCCATCTTTATTTTGATAATTATAGGAGTTTAATTTTGCAAGATTGTTTTTATGTTCCTAAATTTAAAAGGAATTTAATTTCTGTATCTTCTTTATTTAAAGACTCCTACGTGGTATCTTTTAATGAAAAAGTGGTGATTCGTAAAAACAAATCTTTTATCTGTTCTGGATGGATGCAAAATAATCTATATTTTATCAAACCTAAGATGGACTTGTTGCTTAATGCTGAGATAAATGATAATAACTCAAAAAGACTTAAAACTTCTCACTCTAATAAGACTTATCTTTGGCATTTGCGCCTTGGCCATATTAACCTAAATAGGATTCAAAGGTTGGTAAGGGATGGACCTTTAAGTCACTTAAAGGTGGAATCTATACCTCAATGTGAGTCTTGTTTGGAGGGTAAAATGACCAAAAGACCATACGGGTCTAAGGGCAATAGGGCCGAAGGGGTTCTAGAACTTGTGCATAGTGATGTTTGCGGACCGATGAACATCCGGGCACGAGGAGGGTATGAGTACTTCGTTACTTTTATTGACGATTACTCTAGATATGGGTATGTGTACCTAATGCACCACAAAAGCGAAACTTATGATAAATTCAAGGGAGTTTCGGGCTGAAGTGGAAAAGCAATTGGGTAGACCCATAAAGGCACTTCGATCAGATCGAGGTGGAGAATACCTTTCTGATGAGTTCTTGGGACACTTGTTAGAGAATGGGATTTTATCCCATTTGACTGCGCCGGGTACTCCGCAGCAGAATGGCGTAGCAGAGAGAAGGAATAGGACTTTGTTGGACATGATTCGGTCCATGATGAGTTATTCATCATTGCCTTTATCCTTTTGGGGATATGCACTACAAACCGCATGTTATCTTTTGAACAATGTGCCTTCAAAATCGGTCCCTAAAACTCCTCCCGAGTTGTGGACAAGACGGAAGACATCCTTAAACCATATTCGCATATGGGGATGTCCAGCTCATGTCCTGTTTAAGGATCCGAATAAGTTGGAAGCACGTTCAGAAGTTTGCGTGTTTGTAGGATATCCAAAAGGGACTAAAGGGGGTTATTTTTATAACCCAAAGGAAAATAAAGTCATGGTTTCAACTAATGCAACTTTCCTTGAGGAGAGTTACATGAACGACTTTAAACCTCAAAGCAAAGTGGTGCTTGAGGAGTTGAGGGGTAATCCGTTTACTCCGGAGGTTCCGAACGAAACCATTCCGATCGGTGTAGAAAAACCAAACAAACCTGAACAACAACCTCAGGGGCTTCGGCGTAGTGGGAGGATCGGGCGTCAACCTGAGAGGTATATGTTCAATGGGGAGGTCTTTTTGGCTGAACCGGATGAACATGACAGGGATCCTTATACTTACGCAGAAGCTATGGAGGATGTTGATTCAAGACTCTGGACAGAGGCCATGAACATTGAGATGAAGTCTATGGAGACTAATCGGGTCTGGGAGCTTGTGGATCTTCCCGAAGGGGTAAAACCCATAGGGTGTAAGTGGATCTACAAGAGGAAAAGAGGAGTGGATGGAAAGGTCGAAACCTTTAAGGCTAGACTGGTAGCTAAGGGTTATACGCAAAAGGAAGGAATCGATTATGAGGAAACCTTTTCGCCTGTAGCCATGCTTAAGTCCATCCGGATTCTCTTGTCCATAGCTGCCGCTCTCGACTACTGAGATTTGGCAGATGGATGTCAAGACGGCTTTTCTGAATGGCTATCTTGATGAGTCCATTTATATGGAACAACCAGACGGGTTCAAGGTCACGGGTCAAGAGGGTAAGGTTTGTAAGTTGCTAAAGTCTATTTATGGACTTAAGCAGGCTTCTCGTTCTTGGAACATAAGATTTGATCAAGTGATCAAGACTTATGGGTTCTCACAAAATGTGGATGAACCATGTGTTTACAAACACATTAAGAATGGGAAGGTGGTTTTTCTACTACTCTATGTAGATGACATTCTGCTAATTGGCAATGACGTTGGGGCGTTGTCATCGGTCAAATTATGGTTGACCAAGCAGTTTGACATGAAGGACTTGGGTGAGGCTAATTTTGTTCTCGGTATCCAGATCTTTCGGGATAGGAAGAACAAAATGATAGCTTTGTCACAGGCCGGGTACATAGATAAAATTCTCAGGAGGTTTGCAATGCAGGATTCCAAGAAAGGTGGGCAACCATCTAGGTCTGGAATTACTCTTTCTAAGAAAGACTCTCCAAAGTCTAATGAAGAAAGAGAATACATGAAGAAGGTACCTTATGCTTCGGCAGTGGGTAGTCTCATGTATGCCATGCTTTGCACTCGACCGGATATTAGCTATGCGGTCGGGATTGTGAGTCGATTTCAGGCGGATCCAGGACCAAACCATTGGGTTGCGGTAAAGCATATTTTCAAGTACCTGAGAAGGACTCGAGGGTATATGCTTGTGTATTCGGGTGAGGATTTAACTCCTCTAGGATACACTGATTCGGATTTTCAATCCTGCTTGGATTCTAGGAAATCGACTTCAGGGTTTGTGTTTACTCTGGGTGGCGGTGCCATCAGTTGGAGAAGTGCGAAGCAAGATTGCACTTCGGATTCAACGATGGAGGCCGAGTATGTGGCGGCTAGTGATGCTTCGAAAGAAGCAGTGTGGCTCCGCAAGTTCCTTGGGGATCTTGAGGTAGTTCCTGGTGTGGATAAAGCGGTATCACTGTACTGTGATAACAGTGCGGCGGTAGCTAATGCTAAGGAACCAAGATTTCACAAGAAGAGTAAGCATATTGATCGGAAGTATCATGTGATAAAGGACTTCGTTGAGAGCGGGCATGTCACGATGTGCAAGATCGCGTCAGAGGACAATTTAGCTGATCCATTTACGAAGACACTTTCTGGGAGAGTCTTCGAAAGGCATGTGGAAGCTATGGGGATGCGAAATTTGCAGTATTTACTCACTTAGTGCAAGTGGGAGATTGTTAGACATGTATGCTCTAAGGAGTAAAAATGTAATACGTTTTTTGGAGACATTTTTTATCAATAAAGAATTTATTCATTTATATATATACCAAATATTGTCCTCTTTACGTTCATATTTGTTGAATGTATGATAAGCAAACAGTAGTCTAAGACTGTCAGTCTAAACCTTAAGAGTTGGGCATATGATGGGATGATTATGCGGTAGACACGACTCTTAAGGTGATGGTCTAAAATATATGATCCGCAATCGAGGGAATAAAGTTGGGCGCTTTATTCATGTAAAGATTGTTATGTTGTCTATATCCCTTTTGGGAGATGGTTTGTCTTGGCCATCGGAGTTGGACTCCGTGAATAGAAACATTGGCGCATTGTCATAGGTGACGATGTGTTGGATCGGGACATAAAGTGAATTGATTTGGATTAATAATTCTGTCTTGTCAAATCGATTCACTTTAGACAATCATTTGTATTGTATCTTAATCCTGAGATGAATAATGGGCCCGTTGTCTCGACTTGTGTCTTTTGATGTACCAATGGGTGACTCCCACATCTCTATAGTGGCATGCATGCCGGTACGTTGGAGGCATGACTCTTGGTAGCGTAGACTTGTTATTCATAGATATGGAATCCATAGCTCCTCTTTAGGAGTAATGATATCCTCTTATATGCGTTGTCCTGTAATTGGAAAACTGGAGCGCTCAACCATTTGGATACATAGGTGTAACCGAATGGTATACTATCTTTAGATGGTAAGTTTTCTAATGGTGAGACAATGGAACGTAAGATAAAATAATCGGGAAGGTAAGATAGAACTTGTCCTTAAGCCGATTATGGATGATCATATGGGGATGCGATACACTATGATATGTCATGGAGACTTAGCTACACGAGCTTCGTAATTCTATAAAGTTCGAGAGTGCAGCTCCAAGCTTTTAGTGGAGTAGCGTTGGAGTTGATAATTGTGAAATGTATATCTGGGATATTGGGTTTCATAATTATCATGAGCTTGAACTTTATAGGTCCATTTTGGTCCCCTTTGCTAGCTCACAAAATCCTGTAACGACACGGCGTGCTTTTTCAATAATTGGTGACTTATGTCGGATTTATCAGATTGGTTTAAAATTTATAAGAATCAAATAATTCATGTCTGTTTATCGGTTGAATTAATTATGTAAGAAATTAGTTCAAGATGAACTTGTTGAATTATGGCGTTCGGATAATTCTTGTCTGTTTATCGGTTGTTTTAATTTTGGACAATTAGAACAAGATAAACTTGTAGAATTATTGTGAATTGATTTATTTTCTTAGAGATTATCTTGATAAAGTTTGTTTTGATCAGATATCTTTTCTATTGGGCTATTTGAATCAAAACTGAGACTTTATCCTTTAGAATCTCGGGTGGAAAATAAAAGATTCGCGGAGATTTTTTCTCGGCAGTTCGGCCTGCCGATCAGAAAGTTCGGCCTGCCGAACTGGCCAGTTCGGCCTGCCTATCTCACAGTTCGGCATGCCGACCGCGACAGCTAAGATTACGCGTTTTTCACGCGTATCTTATCAGATATTGATCCGAACTTGATTCTATTTCGATTTTTGAGACCTAATCTGATATGGACTGACCCCAAGGACCAATAGGTATAAAAAGGGAGTGAGTCTAATGATTTACTCAGATCAATTTGAGAGATTAAGAGTGATACTCTTCTAGTGAGCATCTAAAAACTCCCTGAGAGCTTTTGTTCACAAATCACGAACACTAGCTTTGGGTTCTCTCTATTGGTTGGAAGGAGAGTCACCGGTGGAAGAGCTGTACGTGTGAGCCCACACTCACTCCGGTTGTGGATAGAGAATAGCAAAGAAGACCAGTTGGTTGAGGCTCTTCTGGAACGTTACTTCTCTACACAGGTCGCGGAGGTTCTTCAGCACACTGAGGTTAGTAAGATCTGTTTAATTTATACATATAACATGTCAAACTTGTGTTTTGGAAAATACTCTGATGAAAATTTTTTAAAATTCCGCTGCGCACTTTGTTTCCAACATGGATACCTGAGAGGATGTTGCTCTAAGTAACAACGTTTGAATCCGATCCCGAATACAAAAAGCTCAAGTTAGGGTGTCACCGGAGTGAACCCGCTCTCTTCCTTCTAGAAATCTTGCTCCTTTTGTTATCCTAGTAAGATTCTATTACTTTCTTATTAATCTAATCAAATTGCATGGATCCTATGAGGGTTTTGTGAGAATTAATTTTTATTTTTTACTGTTTATTTGAATCATAAAATCCAACAAAACCCAACAGTGGTATCAGAGCGACTTGCAAATTTGATTAAATTGATGTTATATGGTTCCGTGTATATGTGATATGCATGGATATGATTTATACATTAATTAGATTAATGTGTTTGAGGTTTTATTTGATTAAACGTTTTTACCGTATTAATTTGATTAATACGTTTACTGTTTCTTATAACCTCTTGTTGTTAATTTAATTAATATTACAATTTAACAAGAATCTAGTAATCTATTTTAAGATGATTAAATGATATACTGTGAATTTGGTTTTGGTTTTATTAAGGTGGTAGACTGTTTAAATGTTAAACTTTGATAATTTGTTTTGAATAGATTAATATATATCATAGGGTCTGTTTAATTGTTAAACAAGGATGATCGGTTTACAATAGATCAATAAATTTCATAAATCTGTTTAAGTGTTAAACAAAGATTAATTAATTTTGTTATGAACAGATTAGGTAATTTGATTAATTAAAATTAAAGGATTTAGGCAACAACTCATTCAAATGAGTAAGGTAAATTGTTTACCTATCGAGGTCACTACCCCCGAGCCCCCGCAAGGGGCGCTGCCCCCTTGACCCCTGCCTACTAACCACCTAGCAGGACCGCTGCCAGGGCTCTGCCCCTTGGACTCCGCCAGGGGCACTGCCCCTAGGACCCCGCAAAGGGCGTTGTCTCTTGAACCCGAATCGATTTGTCACATAAATCGTTTTGTTCATAATAAAACTTAACTATAATATTATATTATTATGTTGATGTGTTTAGTGTGAATTGCATGGTGCATAGCATGGCCCTTTTATACCAATGTGATTGGTAGGTTTTATTTAATTTTATTTAATCTAGATTTGGGCCATGCTATGACACGCTTATTGTTATTATTATGCTATGTATATGATGCTATGTATGTGATGCGACATAATAATAAGCAATAAAATAAAATTAAAGTAGAACCCTCGCTTAATATTAAGTCATTAAAATGCCTCCCATAATTCAACATTGTCAAGAATTGGATTGCTAAACATAGGTTTTGCCAAAGCAGGGTGTTTTAAGCCATCTAGGTAAGACAAGATGGATAATAGTGATATCCATATGTTTGAAATGGTTAGACTTAACTAGGTTATCAAAATGGTTTGGACCTAGGGCATTAGATGGGGTTTTAAATAACCAGGACTTGTGATGTCAAATCCCATATTTATTCAAGAGTTACATAAGATGTAATTGGTAAAGAGTTACCTACCTAAATCAAATCCCGTATTAATCTAAGAGTTACATAAGATGTAATTGGTATAGAGTTACCTACCAAAATAACCATCCTTTAGGTGATAAGCCAAAGCTTACTTAAAGTGAGGTGAAATATGGATCTTGGCCCGCTAAAATTACAATTGTTGTGATTGCCAAATTAATATTGAGGGTTATTAATTTGATAAAATTAGTGGGATTTAAATTATGCCTCATTAAAAATTGTTTAATAAAATCCTAAGTACTCTGTGTACATATGTGTTGTAGATAATGGCATCAAACACCATATCTAACTTGTCACTGCGAACGATCCTTGAGAAGGATAAGCTCAATGGGACTAACTTCCTTGACTGGTACAGAAACTTGAGAATTGTTCTTAAGCAAGAGAGGAAGGAATATGTCCTTGATTAGCATATCCTTGATGAACCAGCTACTAATGATCCTAGAGCTCAAAAGGATGCTCACAGTAAGCATCTCAATGACTCTGTTGATGTCATTTGCCTCATGCTTGGAAGCATGGAATCAGAGTTTCAGAAGCAACTGATGGAAATGGAAGCTTATACCATGATAGGCCATCTCAAGGAAATGTTCCAAGAGAAAGCTAGAATTGAGAGGTTTGCCACCTTAAAGGCATTACTCTTGTGCAAGTTGACTGCTGGCGATTTAGTGGGTCCTCATGTTTTGAAGATGAAGGGTCATCTTGATCATTTGCAGAAACTTGGTCTTGAGATTGACCAAGAGTTGGCTATTGACATCATTCTCCAATCTTTGCCAGATGGTTATGATGGGTTCATTATGAACTACAACATGCATAATATAGAGAAGACTGTTTCTGAGTTGCATGGGATGCTTAAGATTGCTGAACAGAACATCAAGAATACCAAAGATGTTCTGATGGTTAATAAAGGGAAAGGTATGAAAAGGAAAGGAAAGGGTAAGAGCAAGAATAAGGCCCCCAAGGACTTTAAGAAGCCCAAGCCCAACCCCAAGCCTAATCTTGAACCTAAGGCTAAACACCAAAGGAGGGAGTATGCTTTTTCTGCAATGAGCCTGGTCATTGGAAAAGAAACTGCAAGCTCTATTTGGATGATCTGAAGAAGAAAAAGAGTAGTGCGACTACTCCTTTAGGAATTTATGTTATAGAAGTCAATTTGTCTACTTCTGATTCCTGGGTATTAGATATTGGATTTGGATCTCTTAAGAGGAGTTGAATCTTGGCTAAAGGTGAAGTGGACCTACGAGTTGGAAATGGAGCAAGAGTTGCTGCTTTAGCTGTAGGAACATATGAGTTAACTTTGCCTAGTAGACCTGTTTTAAGTTTAGAAAATTGTTATTATGCACCTGCTATGAGTAGGAATATTATTTATGTTTCTTATTTAGACAAGGAAAATTTTGAGTTTATTATTAGGAATAATAAATGCTCCATTTACCGTGATAACATTTTCTACGGATATGCTCCACGAACGAATGGTCTTTATGTTCTGAACATTGAAAACAAAAATGAAAAGTCCATCTATAATGCTAATACAAAGAAGTTTAAATCTAAAGATTTAAACCCTACCTATCTTTGGCACCGTCGTTTGGGCCATATAAATGAGAAATGCATTTCAAAACTCCATCAACATGAGCTTTTGAATTCATTTGATTTTGAATCATTTGAAGTATGTTAGTCTTGTTTATTAGGCAAAATGACTAAGACACCTTTTACTGGACATAGTGAAAGGGCTAATGACTTGCTGCGCCTTATACATTATGATGTATGTGGACCATTAAGTTCTACTGCTAGAGGAGGTTTTCAGTACTTCATTACTTTCATAGATGATTTTAGCAGATATGGCTGTGTCTATCTAATGAAACAAAAATCTAAATCTTTTGAAAAGTTCAAAATTTTCAAAAAATGAAGTACAAAATCAACTTGATAAAAGTATTAAAGCACTTTGATTAGATCGAGGTGGTGAATACTTAAACCAAGAATTCGTTGTTCATCTTAGAGATTGTGGGATAGTCTCACAATTAACTCCACCAGGAACACCACAATGGAATGGTGTGTCTGAACGGAGAAATCAAACTCTATTGGATATGGTTCGATTTATGATGAGTCAGTTAGATCTTCTAATATCCTTTTGGGGGTATGCTTTGGAAATTGCTGCATTCACACTGAGCAGAGTTCCATCAAAGGCAATTCAAAAGACACCACATGAGATGTGGACTAGGAAGTCGCCTAGTTTGTCTTTTCTTAAGATTTGGGGATGTGAGGCTTATGTGAGGTGTCAAATTTCAGATAAATTGGCACCCAAATCAAACAAATGCCTTTTTGTGGGATATCCTAAAGAAACTAAAGGATATAACTTCTACAATGCTTCTAAGAACAAAGTGTTTGTTGCTCAGAATGGTGTCTTTTTAGAAAGAGAATTCATTTCTAAAGGAACCAATGGGAGTAAAGTTCAATTTGAAGAAATTCAAGAACCACAAAATAGCATTGAACCACCTGTGGAATCTCAACTAGATCAACAAGTAAATGTTGAGCCTACACAAGTAGCACAAGGCCCGAGGAGGTCTGGTAGGACATGTCAGAGCCTTAAGAGATATGGATTTCTCTTAACTAATAATAATGATGTGATGATTGTGGATCAAAATGAGCCCACATCCTACCAAGAGGCCATGAATAGCCCTGACTATGATAAATGGCTAGAAGCCATGAAGTCAGAGATGCAATCCATGTAAAATAATCAAGTATGGACTTTGATTGATCGACCTGATGGTTTAAAGACTATTGGGTGCAAATGGGTTTTCAAAAGGAAAATAGATATAGATGGCAATGTGCATACTTTTAAGGCAAGACTAGTTGCAAAAGGTTTCAAGCAAACACATGGTATAGACTATGATGAAACTTTTTCACCAGTTGCTATGTTTAAATCCATTTGGATTCTCCTCGCCATAGCTGCAAACTATGATTATGAGATTTGGCAAATGGATGTCAAAACAGTGTTTCTTAATGGAAACCTACTTGAGGATGTGTATATTGTTGGAAAAATAGTATGTAGTGGAATTTTAAAAATTTTATATAAGAGTATTTTTCAAACATAAGTTTGACATGCTATATGCATAAATTAACCAGATCTTACAACCTTTGTGCACCGAAAAGCTCCTGCAATCAGTGAAGAGAAGTAGTGTTCCAAAAGAGCCTCAACCAACTGGTCTTCTTTGCTATTCTTTATCCACGATCGGAGTGAGTGTGGGCTCACACATACAGCTCTTCCACCAGGTGACTCTCCTTCCAACCAATTGAGAGGACCCAAAGCAAGTGTTCGTGATTTGTGAATAAGAGCTCTTAGGGAGTTTTCAGATTCTCACCAGCAGTGTATCACTCTTAATCTCTAAATTGATCTGAGTAACTCTTAAGACTTACTCCTTATTTATAGAGGTTGGGTCCAGGGTTATTCTTTATCAGATTAGGTCCCAAAATTCAAATCAGAATCAAATTTGGATCAATATCAGATAAGATCTGTGTAAAAACGCGTGATCTTATCCTTCGCTCATCGACAGGCTGATCAGGATGATCGGCAGGCCAAACAGGCCCCATCGACTGGCCGAACTTGAGGATCAGCATGCTGAACTGTCGATTAATATCTCAGCGAATCTTTTATTTTCCACTCGAGATTCTATGGGATAAAGTCTTAGTTTTAATTCAAATAACCCAATACAAAAGTTATATGATTAAAACAACTTTATCTACATAATCTCTAAGAAAATAAATGAATTCTTAATAATTCTACAAGTTTATTTTGATATAATTTATTCAAAATTAAATCAACCGATAAACAGACAAGAATTATCCGATCCTAATAATTCAACAAGTTTATCTGAAATTAATTTT
This sequence comes from Artocarpus heterophyllus, assembly GCA_025403435.1. NCBI lineage: Eukaryota > Viridiplantae > Streptophyta > Magnoliopsida > Rosales > Moraceae > Artocarpus > Artocarpus heterophyllus. The sequence continues at coordinate 30,041,326 of CM046352.1, forward strand.
ATCACAAAAAATAATTCAATCGTAAACATACATGAATTATTTGATTCTTTCAAATTTCAACCAATCTAATAAATCTGACAAAAGTCACCAATTGGTGGAAAAGCATACCGTATCGTTACAGGATGTTATGAGCTAGCAAAGGGGACCAAATTGACCTATATAGTTCAAGCTCTCAATAATTATGAAACCCAATATCCTAGATATACATTTTATAATTATCAACTCCAATGCTACTCCACTAAAAGCTTGGAGTTGTACTCTAGAACTATATAGAATTACGAAGCCCGTATAGCTAAATCTCCATGACATATCATAGTGTATCATATCCCCAAATGATTATCCATAATCAGCTTAAGGACAAGTTCTGTCTTACCTTCCTGATTATTTTTATCTGATGTTCCATTATCTCACCATCAAAAAACTTACCATCCAAAGACAGTATACCAATTGGATACACCTATGTATCCAAATGGTTGAGCGCTCCAATTTTTCAATTACAGGATAACGCATATAAGAGGATATCACTACTCTTAAAGAGGAGCTATGGATTCCATATCTATGAATAACAATTCTTTGCCATCAAGAGTCATGCCTCCAACTTACTGGCATGCATATCGCTATTAAGATGTGGGTGTCACCCTTTGGTACATCAAAAGACACAAGTCAAAACAACAGGCCCACTATTCATCTAAGGATTAAGATACAATACAAATGATTGTCTAAAGTGAATCGATTTGCCGAGATAGAATTATTAATCCAAATCAATTCACTTTATGTCCCGATCCAACACATTGTCACCTATGACAATGTGCCAATATTTCAATTCATGGAGTTCGCCTCCGATGGCCAAGACAAACCATCTCCTAATTGGATATGGACAACATAACAATCTTTACACGAATAAAGCGCCCAACTTCATTCCCTCGATTGCGGATCTTATGATTTAGATCATCACCTTAAGAATTGTGTCTTCCGCATAACCTGTCCATCATATGTCCAATTCTTAAAGTTTAGACTGACAGTCTCAGACTTTTGTTTGCTTAACATACATTCAACAAATATGAACGTAAAGATGACAAGATTTGGTATATAAATAATAAATAAATTCTTTATTGATAAAAATGTCTCCAAAAACTTATTACATTTTTACTCCCTATGGCATACATGTCTAACAATCTCCCACTTGCACTAAGTGAGTAAATATGACAAAGCTCGCATCCCCATAGCTTCTACATGCCTCTCAAAGACTCTCCCAGTTAGTGTCTTCATAAATGGATAAGCTAAATTGTCTTCTGACGCGATCTTGCACACTGTGAGATGCCCGCCCTCGACGAAGTCCTTTATCACATGATACTTCCAATCAATATGCTTACTCTTCTTGTGAAATCTTGGTTACTTAGCATTAGCTACAGCCACACTGTTATCATAGTATAGTGATGCCGCTTTATCCATACCAGGAACTACCTCAAGATCCCCAAGGAACTTGCGGGGTCACACTACTTCTTCTGAAGAATCACTAGCTGCCACATACTCAGCCTCCATCGTTGAATCCGAAGTGCAATCTTGCTTCACACTTCTCCAACTAATGGCACCGCCGCCCAGAGTAAATACAAAACCCGAAGTCAATTTCCTAGAATCCAGACAGGATTGAAAATTTGAGTCAGTATATCCTAAAGGAGTCAAGTCCTCACCCGAATATACAAGCATATGCCCTCGAGTCCTTCTTAGGTAGTTGAAAATTTACTTTACAGCAACCCAATGGTTTGGTCCTGGATCTGCCTAAAATCGACTTACAATCCTAACCACATAATAAATATCCAGTCGTGTGCAAAGCATGGCATACATGAGACTACCCACTGTCGAAGCAAAAGGCACCTTCTTCATGTATTCTCTTTCTTCATAAGACTTTGGAGAGTCTTTTTTAGAAAGAGTAATTCCAGACCAAGATGGTTGCCCACCTTTCTTGGAATCCTACATTGCAAATCTCCTGTGAATTTTATCTATGCATCCAGCCTTGGATAAAGTTATCATTTTGTTCTTCCTATCTTGAAAAATCTGGATACTGAGAACAAAATTAGCCTCACCTAAGTCTTTCATGTCAAACTGCTTGGTCAACCATAATTTGACCAATGACAATGCCCCAATGTCATTGCCAATTAGCAGAATGTCATCTACATAGAGTAGTAGAAAAACCACCTTCCCATCCTTAACGTGTTTGTAAACACAAGGCTCATTTACATTTTGTGGGAACCTATAAGTCTTGATCACCTGATCAAATCTTATGTTCCAGGAATGAGAAGCCTACTTAAGTCCATAAATTGACTTTAGCAGCTTACAAACCTTACCCTCTTGATCCTCGACCTTGAACCCGTATCGTTGTTCCATATAAATGGACTCATCAAGATAGCCATTCAAAAGAGCCATCTTGACATCCATCCGCTAAATCTCGTAGTCGAGAGCGGCAGCTATGGACAAGAGAATCCGTATGGATTTAAGCATGGCTACAAGCGAAGAGGTTTCCTCACAATTGATTCCTTCCTTTTGCGTCTAACCCTTAGCTACCAATCCAGTCTTAAAGGTTTTAACCTTTCCATCTACTCCTCTTTTCCTCTTGTAGATCCACTTACACCCTATGGGTTTTATCCCTTCGGAAAGATCCACAAGCTCCCAGACTTGATTAGTCTCCATAGACTTCATCTCAACGTTCATGGCCTCTGTGCAGAGTTTTGAATCCACATCCTCCATGGCTTCTACGTAAGTATAAGGATCCCTGTCATGTTCATCTAGTTCAGCCAAAAAGACCTCCCCATTGAACATATACCTCTCAGGTTGACGCCCGATCCTCCCACTACGTCGAAGCCCCTCAGGTTGTTGTTTAGGTTTGTTTGGTTTTTCTACACTGATTAGAACGGTTTCATTGCAAACCTCCGAAGTGATCGGATCACTCCTTAACTGCTCAAGCACCAATTTGTTTTGAGGTTTAAAGTCTTCCAGTAACTCTCCTCAAGGAAAGTTGCATTAGTTGAAACCACGACTTTATTTTCCTTTGGGTTATAGAAATAACCCCCTTTAGTCCCTTTTGGATATCCTACAAACACACAAACTTCCGAATATGCTTCCAACTTATTTAGATCCTTAAACAGGACATGAGCCAGACATCCCCATATGCGAATATGGCTTAAGGATGTCTTCCTACCCGTCCACAACTTGTGAGGAGTTTTAGGGACCGATTTTGAAGGCAAATTGTTCAAAATATAGCATGCGGTTTGTAGTGCATATCCCTAAAAGGATGAAGGCAATGATGAATAACTCATTATGGACCTGACCATGTCCAATAAAGTCCTATTTCTTCTCTCCGCTACTGCCATTCTACTGCGGAGTGCCCGGCGCAGTCAAATGGGATAAAATCTCATTCTCTAATAAGTGTCCTAAGAACTCATCAGAAAGGTATTCTCCACCTCGATTGGATCAAAGTGCCTTTGTGGGTCTACCCTATTGCTTTTCCACTTCAGCCTGAAACTCCCTGAGCTTGTCAACAGTTTTGCTTTTGTGGTGCATCAGGTACACATAACCATATTTTGAGTAATCATCAATAAAAGTAACGAAGTACTCATACCCTCCTCGTGCCTGGATGTTCATTGGTCCGCAAATATCACTTTGCACAAGTTCTAGAACCCCTTCGGCCCTATTGCCCTTAGACCCAAATGGTCTTTTGATCATTTTACCCTCCAAACAAGATTGACATGGAGGTATAGATTCTACCTTTAAGTGACTTAAAGGTCCATCCTTTTCCAACCTTTGCATCCTATTCAGGTTAATATGACCAAGGCGCAAATGCCAAAGATAAGTCTTATTAGAGTGAGAAATTTTAAGTCTTTTAGAGTTATTATCATTCATCTCAGCATTAATCAATAAGTCCATCTTAGGTTTGATAAAATATAGATTATTTTATATCCATCCAGAACAGATAAAATATTTTTTTTTACGAATCACCACTTTATCATTAAAAGAAACCAAATAGGAGTTTTTAAATAAATAAGCTACAGAAATTAAATTCCTTTTAAATTTAGGAACATAAAAACAATCTTGCAAAAATAAATTCCTATAATTATCAAAATAAAGATGGACGTCTCCCACTGCTTCTGCTGAGACCAAAGATCCATCGCCCATTCGAAGCGTGAAGTCTTCATGTAAAAGACTTCTCGTTTCTTTGAACCCTTGTAGAGAAACACAAACATGATTAGTTGCACCAGAATCTATGACCCAAATGTCACTGGATTCCTCAACCAAACAAGTTTCTAAATACAAAAGATCACACCTACCTCCTTTGGAAAGGAAGTCCTTGCAATGTTTCTTGATGTGCCCAACCTTCCCACAGAAGAAGCACTTAAGCTTCTTCAGGTTCTTCCTCTTCTTTTTCTTGCTCTTAGTGCTAGCAGGAATGGAAGACTTCCGGTTCTTGGCCCGTTGCTTCTTTCCATTCCCAGAATTGAGATTGGAACCAGAAGCAGCTACCAAATTGGCCTCTCCATTGATTCTAGCAGGAGACTCCCTGATTTGTAGTTCAAACTCCTGTAACCGTTTCATTAATTCTATTAAGGTCATATCCCATCTATTACTTAAATTAAAAGTAGCTCTAAACAAAATAAATGCCTTTGATAGAGTCTCAAAGACCATAAAGATCTGAGTTTCAACATCGATGTCGGCTCCATTGGTTTGAGCCTCAGCGAGGTAACCCATGACCAACATCATGTGCTCCTTTACAGATGTCCCTGGCCTCTGCTTATAGTCAAGAAGTTTCTAAAGCGCCCCTTGTCACTTTGTTATGGCTTGGCCTCCAAATATATCCTCAAGATTATCGAAGATCTACTTCACAGTCTCATAATCCTGATGTTGAGCCTGCAGTATGTTATTCATGCTAGCCATAACATAGCAGCGGGCCTAATCATTAGCATCTTTCTAGCGATCATACGCTTGAAATTGCTCATTAGTTGAGTCTCCTATAGGCTCGGGAGGACAAGGTTGTCAGCATAAATTTTAGTTTCTCAAAGGAGAGGACGATATCTAGGTCTATTTCCAATCATTATAATTCTCCCCAGTCAATAGGTTTTTGTCAAGTATCGAATATAAAGCGATTTTAGACATTTTTTATCTACAATAAAGAATCATATACCAAACATAAACAAACATATCATAATGATTTAGTAAGATAACACAATCATGAAAAAATACAATGTGTTTATGTGTCAAAACCTTGAAAATATCATAACCTTACAATGATAATTCCCAACTCAGAATTCAACAAGCTCCTAAGGGAGTCATGCTAAATTCAATCAGGGGCACGGATCCCCTCCTAATTAATATTTGCCATCTGGAGCCATATGATCCAGCATATATTAATAATCGTTTCTTTGGCCATTAATTTTATTAACAGAGCTCCTAGGAGAGGTTAATAAAAAAATTAACGTGAGTGTATAACCATCATTTTAATATTTTATCCATGATTTATAATCACCACATAGGGGTGTGTAACCATAAATCAAGCTAAAATACCTTATCCTCTTAGAGATCCAATCTAGTACATGATAGAAATCCCTTCCCAGGGGTCAAGACCACCATCTTCTGCCTATGGACCAACGATGGAGGCCTTAGGTCCTCTCTTTGAAAACCTTCTCTCACTCAATCTTTTGAAATCAAGGTTTTATTTTAAGAACATGCATGAACAATTTTAATATGAGCGGCACTCCCTATTCTATATGACATGTTATCAATATACATAACAAATCATATTATAATACAAACAAACAAAGCAATCAAGCAAAGCTACAAGCAAAATAATAAATAGCCGTATATTATGATTCCACCCTAGAGAATAGAAAATAAAGATTACAAGAGAATAATCGAAACATATTATTGATTCTTCATCCTTGAATCTCCAGGTAGTATCCTTCTTTACGTAATGCCCCTCTTTAAGTCTTCAATCCCGTATGAATCGAAACTTTATTTTTCGGTCGTATCCAAATTTAATGTCTCTTAGAATTGTTCCAAAAATAAAATTAAAACTGCATTGAAAAACTACACCATTTTTGGAAGAATTTCCAACTCTCTACAGGCAAGCCAATCTGGGTGATAGGCTTGCCGACACACGAAAGATTGACCTGCCGAATTGAAAGTGCAGCCTGCCGCCAGAGCCACTTGATTTTTGCCCCGCTGTCGGCCTATTGAACCTCAAGTTTGGCCTACCGATCTGCGACCATCGGCCTGCCGAACTGGTGGGTTTGGCATGCCGACCGAGCAAAAATCCCTATTCTAGAAAATACAATTTTTAAAGCAATTCATCAATTTTATTTTCAACAATTCAAAAACATAAAATTAGAGACTCAGGGAATACTTGGGAGAACCATCATCAATCTTCTAGATCTGTCTTCTCAATCCGTCTTCTCTGAATAATTATTTAATTACAAAAATAAACAATAATTCCTTGACGGAGATGATAGTCTGCCATCTAATTACATGAAAAACCTAGAGACATATTCTAACCTCTAAGGAACCACAACCAGTATAAATTAATTAATTAATAAATAATTAAATAACCATTTAATCAACCATAAATAATTAATGAACATTCACCACATAATCCATGACAACATATAAAATATATAGAAACCTAGAGTGCTAACTCTCCATAAAATTAAATTCAAGTATAGGAGAGATAAAGATCATAAAATTTATACATATAGTATGATCACAAACTCGTAAATTTATATAAAAACCATAGCTCTGATACCAATTGCTGAAAAAATAGTACGCAGTGAAATTTTAAAAATTTTATATCAGAGTATTTTCCAAAATACAAGTTTGACATGCTATATGCATAAATTAACTAGATCTTACTAACCTTTGTGTGCCGAAAAGCTCCTGCAATCAGTGAAGAGAAGTAGTGTTCTAAAAGAGCCTCAACCAACTGGTCTTCTTTGGTATTCTCTATCCACGATTGGAGTGAGTATGGGCTTACATGTACAGCACTTCCACCAGGTGACTCTCCTTCCAACCAATTGAGAGAATCCGAAGCAAGTGTTCATGATTTGTGAACAAGAGCTCTTAGGGAGTTTTCAGATTCTCACCAATAGTGCATCACTCTTAATCTCTTAATTGATTTGAGTAACTCTTAAGGCTTACTCTCTATTTATAGAGGCTGGGTCCAGGGTTATTTCTTATCAAATTAGGTCTCAAAATTTGAATCAGAATCAAATTCGGATCAATATTTGATAAGATCTGCGTAAAAACGCGTGATCTTATCCTTCTTTCATCGGCAGTCTGATCAGGATGATCGACAGGCCAAACAAGCCCCATTGACAGGACAAACTTTAGGATCGGCATGCCAAACTTCTGATTAATATCTCAGCAAATCTTTTATTTTTCACCCCAGATTCTATATGATAAAGTCTCAGTTTTAATTCAAATAACCCAATAGAAAAGTTATCTGATTAAAACAACTTTATCTAGATAATCTCTAAGAAAATAAATGAATTTCTAATAATTCTACAAGTTTATCTTGATCTAATTTATTCAAAATTAAATCAACCGATAAACAGACAAGAATTATTCGATCCCAATAATTCAACAAGTTTATCTTGAATTAATTTTATCACAAAAAATAATTCAATAGATAAACAAATATGAATTATTTGATTCTTTTGAATTTCAACCAATCAATAAATCTGACATAAGTCACCAATTGGTGGAAAAGCACGCCGTATCATTGTAGGATGTTGTAAGCTAGCAAAAGGGACCAAATGGACCTATATAGTTCAAGCTCCCGATAATTACGAAACCTAATATCCCAGATATACATTTCATAATTATCAACTCCAACGCTACTCCACTAAAAGCTTGGAGCTGCACTCTCAAACTATATAGAATTATGAACCCCGTATAGCTAAGTCTCCATGACATATCATAGTGTATCGTATCCCCATATGATTATCCATAATCGGCTTAAGGACAAGTTCTGTCTTACCTTCCCGATTATTTTTATCTTACGTTCCATTATTTCACAATCGAAAAACTTACTATCTAAAGACAGTATACCAATCGGTTACACCTATGTATCCAAATGGTTGAAAGCTTTAGTTTTCCAATTACAAGATAAGGCATATTAGAGGATATCATTACTCTTGAAGAGGGGCTATGGATTCCATATCTATGAATAACAGCATCCAACGTACCGACATGCATACCACTATTAAGATGTAGGTGTCACCTTTTGGTACATCAAAAGACACAAGTCAAGACAACGGGCCCACTATTCATCTCAAGATTAAGATACAATACAAATGATTGTCTAAAGTGAATCGATTTTCTGAGACAGAATTTTTAATCCAAATCAATTCACTTTACGTCCCAATCCAACACATTGTTACCTATGACAACATGCCAATGTTTCTATTCATGGAGTCCACCTCTGATGACCAAGACGAACTATCTCCCAATTGGGATATAGACAACATAACAATCTTTACATGAATAAAGCGCCCAACTTCATTCCCTCGATTACGGATCTTATTATTTAGACCATTACCTTAAAAATCGTGTCTTTCACATAATCTATCCATCATATGTCCAATTCTTAAAGTTTAGACTGACAGTCTCAAAAAATTATTTGCTTAACATACATTTAACAAATATGAACGTAAAGAGGACAAGATTTGTTATATAAAAAATAAATAAATTCTTTATTGATAAAAATATCTCAAAAAACTTATTATATTTTTACTCCTTAGGGCATAGATGTCTAACATATATGACACAACCCGAGGGATTTGTTAGTCTTGAGAATTCTAGAAAGGTTTGCAAGCTTCAAAGATCCATTTATGGATTGAAGCAAGCATCTCAGAGTTGGAATCTTCGTTTTGATGAAGCAATCAAAGAGTTTGGTTTCATTAAAAATGAAGATGAGTCTTGTGTTTACAAGAAGTTTAGTGGGAGCGCAATTGTCTTTCTAGTGCTATATGTTGATGACATATTACTCATTGGAAATGATATCCCTACTCTACAAAATGTTAAATCATAGTTAGGGAATTGTTTCTCAATGAAAGACTTAGGTGAAGCTGCCTATATTCTAGGCATCAAGATCTATAGGGATAGATCTAAGAGGCTTATTGGCCTAAGTCAGAGTACATACATTGACAAGGTATTGAATAAGTTTAGTATGCAAGATTCCAAGAGGGAATTCTTGCCAGTGTCACATGGAATTAGTCATAGCAATACTCAGTGTCCAATGACATAGGATGAGCGAGATCGCATGAATAAGATTCCATATGCTTTTGCCATTGGATCTATCATGTATGCAATGTTATGTACTTGACCTGATGTCTCATATGCCTTAAGCATAACCAAGGTGAAAGTCACTGGACAACAATGAAGAATATCCTTAAATATTTGAGAAGAACTAACGATGCATTCTTACTGCATGGAGGAAAGGAAGATGAGCTTGTTGTAAGTGGTTACATAGATGCCAGCTTCCAATTCGACAAGGATGACTTTCGATCACAGTCAGGTTATGTGTTCTATTTGAATGGAGGTGCAGTGAGCTAGAGAAGTTCAAAGAAGACACCATTGCTGATTCTACAACAGAAGCTGAGTATATAGCTGCCTTAGAAGCAGCTAAGGAAGCAGTTTGGATCAAAAAGTTTATTACTGGATTGGGTGTTATTCCTAGTATATCAGATCCAATAGACTTGTATTGTAATAATAACGGGGCCATAGCACAGGCTAAGAAACCTAGATCACATCAGCGATCCAAACACATACTTAGGCATTATCATCTCATTTGAGAAATCATTGAGAGAGGAGACGTGAAGATATGTAGAGTACCTACAAATGACAATGTTGTTGATCCACTCACTAAGCTTCTTCCATAGCCTAAGCATGAGAGTCATACTAGGTCAATGGTATTAGATACAATATTGATTGGGCCTAGTGCAAGTGGAAGATTGTTAGTGATGTGCCCTAGGCCAATTACGTAATGACCACATTTTGACTTCGTTACATTTGCATTTTATTAATAAAGAGACATTTTCATTATTGTTTTTTATTCTAATTCTATGAATAGTTAATTTTTCTAAGATCATCAAGTATGTGACTTGATAGTAAAACCCTTAGGTGAAAATTGAATTATATTCTAAATTATCCCTAGTCGGTCATTATTATTGGGACAATAATGAATGAAGACTAGTATGAAGTTTGATTGATGATTATGTTTTACTAATCATGTGTATGAGATACTAAGTCAACTCATAGATACATATTTGAGAAATAATGTATTGGATCGACCCGTTATGAGAATACTGTATGGATAATTGTCATAAGTGATTCTCATCACAATAGTATTATCCTAGTCCTCTGACTTGAAATCACCATTGTTTCCTGCATGACAAGTTCTATATTTTGACACATTTTAATATTATCTTTAACAAGATGATGGAATGGATTGTTGTTGGATATAGAGTGAATGTTAGGAATGTGAGTGATTAAGAAGGAATTTGTCCCTCATTTATTATGAGAAAGATATTTATGGTCCCCTCGATAAGTTAGACTAAAGAAAAATGTATGGCCATGCTGGAATGAATTGATAGGGGTTATCAATGTCAGTCTACTTAAGATCAAGAAATAATATGATTGAATAGTATAAGGATGACATAAACCATGCCATATGTTCAATCAAGGTATCTAGTGACAAAAGGACTTTAATACTTATTGTGGATTAGGTTATGTCGGATTATTGACATTCGCATAACTTGGCTGATCATAATGTCTTGCTAGACGCTACTTATGATTTGTGGGCTAGAAATAAAATTTCAAGCCCACTACCAACGTTATGTGAACCTACAGGGTCACACACTCAGAACAAACCAAAAATGAATTTAGGTTTACTATGTCTAGGTTCAATGAACCTGATAATGTCCAAATTCGATGTACTAGATATGTCTCGATTCATTGAATTTGACATTAACTAGATTTTATGAATCATATTTGAATTATAGGTTACCCTAGTCAAAATCTGACTCTATCTTGAAGTCAATATATATACATATATATATATGTTTTATGGTTTCTAGTTGAATTAGATGAGAAAAGGCGTTCTCTTATTCTAAAAGGTGAAAAACATTAAAACCCTAAAAATTAGAGAGAGTCATTTAATGCAAGGAGAGGGTGCTAGCACCCTAATTCAGTTTTTGAGAGAGTGTATTTGTATGGATACCAACAAAGGGTGTTGCTCTAAGTAACAACATCTGAATCCGATCTCGAATATGAAAAGCTCGAGTTAGGGTGTCACCAGAGTGAACCCGCTCTCTTCTTCTAGAAATCTTGCCCCTTTTGTTATCCTGGTAAGATTGTATGACTTTTCTTATCAATCTAATCAAATTGCATGGATCTGCGAGGGTTTTGTGAGAATTAATTTTGTTTTTTTGCTACTTATTTAAATCATAAAATCCAACAAAACCTAAGAAAGACTTCCCATTTTTGCCCTGTTGCTTCTTTCCATTCCCAAAATTTGGATTGGAACTAGAACAGCCGCCAAATTGGCCTTTCCACCTGCGAGAGACTCCCTGATTAGTAGTTTGAACTCCTGTAACTGTTTCATTAATTCTGTTAAGGTCATATCCCGCCTATTGCTCAAATTAAAAGTTGCTCTAAATGAAATAAATTCCTTTGACACAGTCTCAAAGACCATAGTCATCTGAGTTTTAGCATTGATGCCAACTCCATTGGTTTGAGCCTCCGTGAGGTAACCTATGACCAACATCATGTGCTCCTTTATAGATGTCCTTGGCCTCTACTTATAGTTAAGAAGTTTTCAAAGCACCCCTTGCTGCTTAGTTAAGGCCTGGCCTCCAAACATGTCTTCTAGATTATCCAAGATCTGCTTAGCAGTCATATAATCCTCATATTGAGCATGCAACACATTATTCATGCTAGCCATAATATAGCAACAGGCCTGATCATTTGAATCTTTCCAATGATCATATGCTTGGAGTTGATCGTTGGTAGAATCTCCTATAGGCTTGGGAGGACAAAGGGTTGCCAGCACAAATTTTAGTTTCTCAAAGGAGAGGACGATGTCCATGTTTCATTTTGAATCGTTATAATTCTCTCTGGTTAATTGGTTTTTGTTAAGTATCAAAGATAAAGCATTTTTAGACATTTTTAATCTTCAATAAAGATATCAAATGCCAAACATAAGCAAACATATCATAACAATTTAGTAAGATAACACAATCATGTAAAAACATACAAATATGTTTATGTGTCAAAACCGTGTAAATATCACAACCTTACAATGACAATTCCTAAATCATAATTTAACAAGCTCCTAGGAGAGTCATGCAAAATTCAATTAGGAACACGGATCCCCTCATGATTAATATATGCCATCCAGGACCCGTTTGATCCAGCATATTTTAATAATCATTTTTTTGGCCATTAATTTTATTAAAAGAGCTCTTAGGGGAGGTTAATAATAAACTTAACATGAGTGTATAACTATCATTTCAATATTTTATCTATAATTTATAATCACCACCTAGGGGTGTGCAACTATAAATCATGCTAAAATACCTTATCCTTTTGGAGATCCAATCTAGTACATAATAGAAATCCCTTCCTAGAGGTCGGGACCACCATGTTCTTCCTATGGACCAATGATGGAGGCCTTAGGTCCTCTCTTTGAAAACCTTCTCCCACGTAATCTTTTGAAATCAAGGTTTTATTTTAGAAAGACATACATGAGCAATTTTAATATGAGCGGCACTCCCTATTCTATATGATATGTTATCAATATACATGAAAAATCATATTATAATACAGACAAGTAAAGCAATCAAGCAAAACTATAAGCAAAATAATAAATAACCATAATATTATGGTTCCACCCTAGAGAATAGAAAATAAAGATTACAAGAGAATGATCGAAATATTTTATCGATTCTTCATCCTTGAATCCTCAAGCTGTATCCTTCTTCATGTAATGACCATCTTCAAGACTTCAATCCTCCATAGATCGAGTACTCCATATTTCTAATCATATCTAGATTTAATGTTTCTCAGAATTGTCCCAAAAATAAAATTAAAACTGCTTCAAAAACTGCACCTTTTCTGAAAAAATTTTCAGCTCTCTACTGGCAAACCGATCTGGGTGACGGTCGTCGATCCTGACAGATCGGCCTGCCGATTCATGACTGATGGGCCTGTTGAACTAGAAGTTTGGCCTACCACTCGAGCCACCTGATTTTTGCCTCATTGATGGCCTACCAAACCTGAAGTTCGGTGTGCCGATCTTGCGACCATTGGCCTACCGAGCTGGAGGGTTCAGCATGCCGACCGAGTAGAGATTACCCTTTTTAGAAAATACAGTTCTTAATGCAATTTATCAATTTTATTCTCAATAATTCAAAAACATAAAATCAAAGTCTCAGGAAATACCTAGGGACGCCATCATCGATCTTCTAGATCCGCTTTTAAGTTCGTCTTCTCCAAATGATTATGTAATTACAAAATTCTTACAAATTTAAAATTAAATACTAATTCCTAGATAGAGATGATAGTCCGCCATCTAATTACATGAAAAATTTATATACATATTCTAACCTCTAAGGAACCATAATCGGTATTAATTAATTAATTAATAAATAATTAAACAATGATTTAATCAATCATAATTAATTAATAAATATTCACTATATAATTCATGACAACATTTAAAAATATATAGAAACCTAGAGTGCCAACTCTCTATAAAATTAAATTCAAGCATAGGAGAGATCAAGATCACATAATTTATACATATAGCATGATCACAAACTTGCAAATTTATGTAAAAACCATAGCTCTGATATCAATTGTTGGAAAAATAGTACGCAGTGGAATTTTAAATTTTTTATATCAAAGTATTTTCAAAAACACAAGTTTGACACGCTATGTGCATAAATTAACCAGATCTTACTAACCTTGTAAATGTCAAAAAGCTTCCTCAATCAGTGTAGAGAAGTAACGTTCCAAAAGGATCTCAACCAACTGGTCTTCTTTGCTATTCTCTATCTACGATCGAAGTGACTGTGGGCTGACATGTACAGCTCTTCCACCAGGTGACTCTCCTTCCAACCAATTGAGAGAACCCAATGCTAGTATTCGTGATTTGTGAATAAGAGCTCTTAGGGAGTTTTAGAATCTAACTATCAGAGTTTCACTCTTAATCTCTCAGTTGATATAAATAATAATGAGACTCACTCCCTTTTTATAGAGGTTGGGTCCAAGAGTCAGTCCTTGTCAGATAATGCCTCAAAATTCTAATCAGAATCAAATTCAGATTAATATCTGATGAAATCCACGTGAAAACGTGTGATCTTTTTAATGCGTAATTGGCATGCTGATCTATCTAACTGGCATGCCAAACTTGCCGCATTGATAGGCCGAACCTGAGGATTAGCATGCCAAACTACCGATAAAAATCTTAACGAATCTTTTATTTTCCACACGAGATTCTATGGGATAAAATCTCAGTTTTAATTCAAATGACCCAATAGAAAAGTTATCTAATTAAAACAACTTTATCTCGATAATCTCTAGGCAAATAAATGAATTCCTGATAATTCAACAAGTTTATCTTGCATTAATTTAATATTAATCCAACCGATAAACAGACATGAATTATATGATCTTGATACTTCAACAAGTTTATCCTGAATCAATTTTGTCATAAAATTAATTTAACCAACAAACATGAATTATTTGAATTTTTTGAATTTCTACAAATCTGATAAATCTGACATAAGTCACCAATTATTGAAAAAGCATGCCATATCACTGCAGGATTTTGTAAGCTAGCAAAGGGGACCAAACGGACCTATAAAGTTCAAGCTCCTGATAATTACAAAATCCAATATCCTAGATATACATTTTATAATTATCAACTCCAATGCTAGTCCACTGAAAGTTTGGAGCTGCACTCTCAAACTATATAGAATTATGAAGGCTGTATAGCTAAGTCTCCATGATATATCATAGTGTATCGTATCCCCATAGAATTATCCATAACCGGCTTAAGGACAAGTTCTGTCTTACCTTTCTGAATATTTTTATCTTACGTTCTATTATCTCACCATCGAAAAACTTACAATCCAAAGACAGTATACCATTCGGTTACACCTATGTATCCAAATGCTTGAGCGCTCTAGTTTTCCAATTACATGATAACGCATATAAGAGGATATCACTACTCCTAAAGAGGAGCTATGGATTCCATATCTATAACTAACAAGTCTACGTTATCAAGAGTCATGCCTCCAACGTACTGGCATGCATACCACTATTAAAAGGTGGGTGTCACCCTTTGGTACATCAAAAGACACAAGTCAAGACAACGGGCTCATTATTCATTTCAGGATTAAGATACAATACAAATGATTGTCTAAAGTGAATCGATTTACCGAGATAAAATTATTAATCCAAATCAATTCATTTTATGTTCTGATCCAATGCATCGTCACATATGACAATATGTTAATATTTCTATTCATGGAGTCCTCCTCCGATGACCAAAACAGACCATCTCCCAATAAGGACGTAGACAACATAACAATCTTTGATGAATAAAGCGCCTAACTTTATTCCCTCGATTGCAGATCTTATGATTTAGACCTTCACCTTAAGAATTGTGTTTTTTGTATAATCTGTCTATCATATGCCCAATTCGTAAAGGTTTAGACTGACAGTCTCAGGCTATTGTTTGGTTAACATACATTCAACAAATATGAATGTAAAGAGGACAAGATTTGGTGTATGAATAATAAATAAATTGTTTATTGATAAAAATGTGTAATGTCCCGAAATTTATTTAATGTTATTGTAATATAAATGATGAATTAGTGTGCCATAATCAATGTTTCAACATTAATTTGATTATTTCGTTGAATTTTGAATTTTAGGTTGTTTTGTTAATTTAATAAATTCAAATGATCTCTTGTTGTTTTAAAATGATGTTTTGAGTTTTAAAGCACAACAATTTGTAGAATGTTAAAAATATTCCATTTTACAAAACCGTAGGTGGTATTTGGTTTTCGTACAGTAAAACCGCCCATCGTTTCTCTCTATTTATTCTCTCTCCTCTCCTTCTCTCTTCACTCTCTCTGATCTCTCTCTTTCTCTCTCTCGCTCGTGGTCTCTCTCCCACTCTCTCTCTTGGTTTCTCACTTTCCCTCTCAAATTTCTTTGAGATTTTTGAATCAAAATTCGAATCCATGCTTTGGGTTAGTTAGAAGGAAGCTCAGGAACGTGGCTTGGCAACCAAAAACGTGGATTTAAAGCTTCGATTCGAGGTTAGTTTTGAAATTTCTAAACTTTTTCCAAAATTTTTAATTTTATACATTTTTGAAATTTAAGTTCGTTTGAGCTTAGAAAACCTTTGATTTGAGTTAAATGAACTTAGAACCACTAGAATCCAAGCTTAGATTGAAGAAAAACGGATTAGATTCAAGATTTTTCATTTTTCCTCATTTTTGGATTTTTGAGATTTTTGTGTTTAAATCTTGTTTAAATGAGTTCAAAAGTGTTCTAGTATGTT
This sequence comes from Artocarpus heterophyllus, assembly GCA_025403435.1. Lineage (NCBI taxonomy): Eukaryota > Viridiplantae > Streptophyta > Magnoliopsida > Rosales > Moraceae > Artocarpus > Artocarpus heterophyllus. The sequence continues at coordinate 30,057,947 of CM046352.1, forward strand.
TTTCTATCATCTATGATTGTTTTCCATGCCTGAAATTTGAGAAAAACAGGTTAAAATCAATATTTGGATTTTGGGAGATTGAAAACCCGTGGTTGGAATTTTTGGGTTTTTCCAGTTCGGCAGACCGAACTACGTGTTCAGCAGGCCAGATTCAAAGGATTGGCAGGTCGGAGTTCATCTGTCCGGCAGGCTGAACCTGGGGAAGGTCCTGCCAACTAGACCTGATTTCTGGCAGGCCGAAACAGGGAGTTCGGTAGGCTAGTAGAGCATGGGAAATTTTGTGATTTTTCACCTGTTTTCACTGTTTTGAACCCCGATTGAAATTCCAACCTTGTAAAATGATTTTAAAGATATAAATGGCACACTAGGACATCATGAAATGGTTTAGTAACATAGAATGTCTCGAACTAGATATTGATCGACTTAGTGTGCATCTAGGATCGTTCGTGGTTTCGCGGAGCTAACGTACAGCGGACCAGGATTTCGGTGTGGGGCACCGGCATGAGTATCAAGGTAGGACTTCTACCCTTTTCTTGGTAACCCAGTTTCAAAAATGATTTGGCTTTGAAAATGGTTTCTATAAAAATGTTTTCAATGGTTGTTTGAAAATGAATTTATCGGTTATATTTTAATATACTATGAATTGAAATGAACTTCATAATGAATGTAAATGACAATACTCGGTAAATGGGTTTTGAATGATGATGAAAATAAACACATAGGCATGATGTCATATCAGAGATCGGGTCATGTAGCGATCGACCTTGGGGGCAGGTCCCGAAACCCGGCTGGGCCACTACGGTGGTGATATCCTTATGGTTTGCCTAGGAAAATGAAAATGATGTTTCTGGTCGACCTAATACATTGTTTTGGGTAAGAACGGTTTTATTTAAATTTTTTTACTTATTCAAGGTTTCTTTTAAAGAATTCTTAAATAGTGAATTTTTCTTTAAATTAAATGATTTAATAAAATATAGTCCTACTGAGCCTTTCGCTCACATTTTTCTTGTTTTTCTTAAATTCCCCCCTCTAGGTGGATTTCCATTTAGGTTCAAATAAGACCCAACGGACAGGACTCAAGAGTAGTAGAAAGATTAGTAGATTATTGAATTATTTGGACAAGGCATGTAATTTTTTTAAATTTTCTCTATGCTTGGACTGTAGTTGTATTATTATATTATCAGTACTATGTGTGTGCACAAGTTGTGGGTTGGTGGGACCCATTCTCACGGTTCTTTATTATTTAATTACTCGCTTAATGATTTCAATTGCTTAATGTGTATGAACTCTTTTATAAAATGTTGTTTTAAAAACTTTCACATTTTTATTATTTAATTTAACCCCTAAAACTCTTGATTTTAATTAAATTCTTCTTTTAATTAATTTAAATAATTCGTCACGTCACCTCCCATACTCCGGGGCATGAAAAATGTCTCCAAAAACATATTACATTTTTACTCCTTAGGGCATACATGTCTAACAGCTAGGTGATCCCGACATGGTGTACTATGGGACGATACTGCACTCCTCTAGGAACTTAGCAAATGGTCTTGGACGTTGTTCATCTGATCCGTCATATCTGTCATAGTATTCTCTACCACAATCTGATCTGACACTTTTAATCCTATTGCTGAGTTGGTTCTTAACTTCAGCTTTGTAATTCTTGAACATATCTAGTGACTGGGACTTCTCATGAATGAGATACATGTACCCATATCTTGAGAAATCGTCTATGAATGTAATAAAATATTGCTGAACATTCCAAGAAGCCATAGTGAATGGCCCATAATTATCCATATGAATTAATTCTAAGACATCTGAGGTCCTATTGGCACCTAATCTCCTTATGCTTATTTGTTTCCCCTTTATGTAATTGACACAAATTTCAAAATCTGTAAAATAAAAGTGATCAAGAATCCCATTAGACACAAGTCTCTCAATTCTCTTTTTGGATATATGACCTAATCTCTTGTGCCATAAAGAAGCAAAATTTTGATTGGTTAATTTTCGTTTTACACCACGTGTACTTATATGCAAGGTTTTATTAAATGAAGCAACTGTATCAAGCAAATAAAGGTTATCATAAATAGATAAAGAACTAGAACCAATAACTTTTGAATTTTGAAAAGACTAAATTGACTATTTCCAAGTGAACAAAAATAACCTGAATTTGTCCAGTATAGAAATAAAAACCAAATTCCATCTAAACGATGGTACAACATAAGTCTTATTCAAATCCAAATAAAATCCAGTCCTTAATAATAACCTAAATGTTCCTATTGCCTTAACTTCTACTGATTTACCATCACCTACATAGATGTATCTTTCACCATCACTTGGCTTTCGGCAGCTCAGGCAACCCTGCATAGCACATTTATGTGAGTAGTAGCACCAGAATCCATCCACCAAGTGTGTCTTGGTACCGAAGTTAAATTAACCTCAGAACAAACTAGATTGAGAAGTGTTCCTTTCTTTGCATGCCATGCATGATAGTTCGTACATTGTTTCTTCTTGTGTCCAGCACTTCCATAGAAGAAACATGCAAATTCATCACCCTGTCCCTTCTGTTGTTTCTTCTGTGGTGCCGCACCTGCAGCTTCTATTGGAAAAATAGTTCACAGTGGAATTTTAAAAATTTTATATCAGAGTATTTTCTAAAACATAAGTTTACATATTATATGCATAAATTAACCAGATCTTACTAACCTTTGTGTGTCGAAAAGCTCCTGCAATCAGTGAAGAGTAGTAACATTCCAGAAGAGCCTCAACCAGCTAGTCTTCTTTGCTATTCTCTATCCACGATCGAAGTGAGTGTGGGCTCACATGTACAGCTTTTCTGTAGGTGACTCTCCTTCCAACCAATTCAGAGACCTAAAGCAAGTGTTCGTGATTTGTGAACAAGAGCTCTCAGGGAGTTTTTAGATTCTCATTAGTAGAGTATCACTCTTAATCTCTCAATTGATCTTAATAACTTATGTGACTTACTCCCTATTTATAGAGGTTGGGTCTAGGGTCAATCCTTATTAGATTAGGTCTCAAAATTTGAATCAAAATCAAATTTGAATCAATATCTCATAAGATCCGTGTAAAAACGTGTGATCTTATCCTTTGTTCATCGGCAGGCCGATCAAGATGATTGGTAGGCCAAATAGGCCCCAGCGGCAGGCTGAACATGAGGATCGGCATGCCGAACTGTCGATTAATATCTCAGCGAATCTTTTATTTTCCACCCGAGATTCTATAGGATAAAGATTCAATTTTAATTCAAATAACCTAGTAGAAAAGTTATCTGATTGAAGCAACTTTATCTAGATAATCTCTAGAAAAATAAATGAATTTCTAATAATTCTACAAGTTTATCTTGATTTAATTTATTCAAAATTAAATCATCCGATAAACAGACAAGAAGTATCTGATCCCAATAATTCAACAAGTTTATCTTAAATTAATTTTATCACAAAATTAATTCAATGGATAAGCATACATGAATTATCTGATTCTTCAAAAATTTAATCAATCTAATAAATCTGACATAAGTCACTAATTATTGGGAAAGCACGCCATATCGCTACAGGATTTTGTGAGCTAGCAAACAAGGCCAAATGGACCTATATAGATCAAGCTCCCGATAATTGTGAAACTAATATCCCAGATATACATTTCATAATTATCAACTCCAACGCTATTCCACTAAAAGCTTGGAGCTACACTCTCGAACTACATAGAATTACGAATCCCGTATAGCTAAGTCTCCATGACATATTATAGTGTATCATATCCCCATATGATTATCCATAATTAGCTTAAGGACAAGTTTTGTCTTACCTTCCTGATTATTTTTATCTTACGTTCCATTATCTCACCATCAAAAAACTTACCATCCAAAGACAGTATACCATTTGGTTACACCTATGTATCCAAATGGTTGAGCACTTCAGTTTTCCAATTACAAGATAACGCATATAAGAGGATATCACTACTCCTGAAGAGGAGCTATGGATTCCATATCATGAATAATAGGTCTACGCTATCAAGAGTTATACCTCTAACGTACCGGTATGCATACCACTATTAAGATGTCGGTGTCACCGTTTGGTACATCAAAAGACACAAGTTAAGACAACGGGCCCACTATTCATCTCAGGATTAAGATACAATACAAATGATTGTCTAAAGTGATCGATTTGCCAAGACAGAATTATTAATCCAAATCAATTTACTTTATGTCCCGATCCAACATATCGTCACCTATGACAACGTGTCAATGTTTCTATTCATAGAGTCCACCTCTAATGGCCAAGACAAACCATCTCCCAATTGGGATATAGACAACATAACAATCTTTACATGAATAAAGCACCCAACTTTATTCCCTTAATTACAGATCTTATGATTTAAACCATCACCTTAAGAATCGTGTCTTCCGCATAATCTGTCCATCATATGCCCAATTCTTAAGGTTTAGACCGACAGCCCCAGATTATTGTTTGTTTAACATACATTCAACAAATATGAACGTAAAGGGGACAAGATTTGGTATATAAACAATAAATAAATTCTTTATTGATAAAAATGTCTCCAAAAACTTATTACATTTTTATTCCTTAGGGCATACATGTCTAATAGCTTCCTTATCCTTTTTTCTTTTCTTATTCTTGTCCTTAGAGGTTGTAGTCAAATGAGCACTTTCTGCCTTCTCTTGCTTCAGCCTTTCCTCTTCTTGCACACAATATGAGATGAGCTCCTTAAGGGACCATTTGTCCTTGTGATAGTTGTAGCTCACTTTAAATTAACTGAACTATGTAGGAAAAGATATCAAAATCCTTAGATAGCTTTAACTTAAGTGCCCTTCAGTTTTGAAGCAAGATGAGACATCTCCATGATGTACTCACATATGTTCCCTTTTCCTTTGTACCTCATTGAAACAAGGTTTGCCAAAAGCGTACTTGTTTCAACCTTTTCGTTCTTTGCAAACCTCTTCTCAACTTCCTCAAGGAAGCCTTTGGCTATAGTAACCTTTTTAGGCATAGTGCCCCTAAAAGCTTCTAGAATAGCACGTTTCATGATCATAAGACTGACGTGATTCGAACTGTCCCACCTTTCCATGTCCCTCTTATCATCTGAGGAATTGTTATCTATATGGTTAGTAGGCCATTCAACCCTTAACAGAAGGTCTAGATCCATGACACTAAGAACAATCATAACATTCTCTTGCCATGCCTTGAAAATTGTGCCATTAAGCATCGGAATCGAATTGATGCTAGCAGAAATATTAGAAGCAGAACTTGTAACTGAACAAAGAACAAAGCAACAAAACAAGAAGCTCACATAAGTTCCATATCATACTTAAATAAATTCAAAGAATGGTAGGGCCCATCATAAGATACCTAACACAACATTAATATTTAGTCTTTGAACTGAAATATTAACTTGTAAGTGGTACTCTTGGTGTAGTAATTAAACATTGACAATAAGAACATATCAAACGATAAATCTTCCTTTGGGCCGATTTCTTGTTCACATGTAAAGAACCAAATAATTGTCATGTGTTTATTACCACATGTGTACATGCAATTCTATCAAATATTAGCTTTCCTTTGGGCCGGTCAATATTGACATAAGTTGCATATACACAACCATTTATATTTCAAAACAAATTAATTTCCACAAGAGATGCCACTTTGGTGACATGTTGCTTCAATTAATTCATCTCAAAATACATATAAAATACAAATATTTGAATTTAAAATTGCACCCAAAAAAATAACCAAAATTAAAATTTAAAAAAATAAAAAAAATTAGTCAAAGTCAAAGGTCAATGGTCAAAGGTAGACTATAAAGTCAAACCGAGTCAGGTTCCTGCGGGTCAGGTATTGTATGAATGGGTTAACCCTATCTAACTCTTTACCCAAACCCAATTACCCAGACCCAATGACGCATTATTTGGCCCAATATTTAAACCCAACTCAAAAATTTGGCCTAGACCTAATTTGCTTTAATATACCTGATGTGCTTGACAAACCTTAGGCCCAATTGAAATAAACTTGAGTTGGTAAACTAGATACCAAAATGGTTTTGCAATTGTTTTTAGTGAATCGCAGCCATTGTTGCCTTTTAATAAATGAAAAGAAATAAAAAATGGTGAAAGCGGTTGCAACTTTGCCCAGATCTTCAACTTTTTTTTTTTAATTCTTTTCTTTTAGGTAGCAATGGCTGCCATATAACTGAATCCAGAGAAACCCAGAGAAAACGATTTTGTTGAAATCGTATTGTCAAACTTATTATATAAGCAAACCGAAACTTTAACACACGTACATATATATATATATTTTGACTCTTTTCTTCTTCGCAGATGTGCCATATCACATAATTATGAATTCATTCTGAATCCATGAATTCATAGAAACTGAATTCATTGAATTCCTTCATTGAAAACTTATATACATATATTATATTAATATATATATATATACATATAAATAAAGAATCCAAAATCCATAAACAACCAAAAATATATTTATATTTATTATATATACATACATATAGAAAACCGAACTCTAAATTTTCTTCTTTTTCTTACTTTGTAGCAGCATGCCTTAAATATATATGTAACCGAATACAACCAAAATTTTTTAAGAAAATATTTCTCAATGATTCAACATGAGGAGGTTCCAATGTCACTTGTTGGGAAAAACTTTACAGATGAAACCATCACCAAATCCAAAAATCTCATATTAATTCATCAAGAAATTTAACATAAGCATATCTATGTGAATAGATGTAATTCTTGAATTCTCTTTTGGTTCTTAATTTTCTAAGTCAAGAAAGTATGATTTCTTTGAGAGGAAGTTTTCTCTCTGTCTTTTCCAGTTATGGGATGCCAGAAAAGTTATGTACCATCTAACTCAGGGACCATAATCGTTTATTTTATAAAATTTTTTAAATTGTCTTATTTCTATTTTGACCCATCATAAAAATAGAAATTAGACTTTTAGGTTTCTGCACATATAATTGGGTCCGCACTTTATGAGATTCTTTAATGCCCAAAACTTTATATTTTATTAGATCACTTTAACTAGACCAATCTTATCTGATAGCCTTAATAGACATTTATTTAATATATTAGCCTATATATTATTAGAATTAATTCTAATAAAAGTTGTGGATGGAGATTAGAGTAGAGAGGTGAGGGATGGTAGAAATCCTTAGAAATGCATGTTGAAGTAGGTCATGTTCAAGTTTTTATCATAACTTTTTAGGCTTAAACAAGCAATAAAAAACAAATGCACAATTAATCTTAAAACGATGCCATGACTTTCATTCTTTCATTAGGAGGTTGGTTCATTTGTGACTTGATGACTAATTTACATGTCCAAAACAAAAGTCGGTCCTGGGTTAATCTCTATCTTGGGCGCTAGTTTTGAATTTTAGCCAAAAAGTAGGTCTCGAGGATGTAGAGCAAACAAATTGAAACAATAAAGTAGACATCAAATATCAGTACTCGATGATATTTTTAACTAATTAAGCTAGGAAATGACCTTTAAGAGAGAGATATGTTGACTCAGAGCAATAGGTTCTGTGACCCACTGAATGTAGCTGGATAATTACCGATTCTGAAATTGATCCTTTTCTTTTTCGAGTTTGCCGACGACACAATTAAAAATTCACTGAATTTTACCATTGCTCAATATTTAATTAATATTTATTGCTTTTATTAAAGTTTACTTTGGATTTTTTTAATTGCTTAGAGATGTCAGCGTATTCGAAAAAATAAGTAGGCTGCCCTTTCTCAATTATCCACCAATAAAATTTCAGTCAATGGTCACCATTTGGTGAAGTATCAAAACAACAATATATAGGTAATGTACTGTAGCAACACCCTATATATATATATATTAGAATTGTCTTAACTCTGGCCTGCCCATTTAGTCAAACTTAGGACGACACATTTCTTCTTGTCGCAGGATTAATGAGAACGGCTCTGATTTAAGAAGGGGTATGCCACAATTTTTTTGATGACTATCAAGGGTGGTTTCAAGCCCTATGGCTGTCATATTCAATTACCAAGCCAACAAAAGTAAAACAAAATGTAAATAAAATAGCACAACTGCATTTACATCTGTTGACAACCTTTATCATATCAGAGATTTGAGTTGGATCGGTTGTACAACTATTGACTATGCGCCTTAAAATATAGACTTTTGAAGACTCTCGACTGTCAGATGACGAAAGCATAGTGAGTTTCTTGCCATTCTTAAGGAAGTATTTTCCGCCTATGGGGCTAAAAATATTAGAAATTGAAGAAAAACTGAATATGAGAAGATTTTATATATATTGAATTGATTAATTACAAAAGAGAAAACAATACACATATATAGGAGATCAATTTAAACTATTCTAGGAAACTATGTATGGTTAATCAATCAAAAAATTAATGGCAAATATTCTGCCTTAACATCAGCAAGCCTCATTCCCTAATTATGGGATTCTTCAATTCTTTCCCGTAATACTCCCCCTCAAGTTGGAGCGTGTATATCCAGAACGCCAAACTTGTTGAGTAGGGAATGAAAATTTGACAAACTTAGGGGCTTAGTGAATAAATCTGCAAGCTGTGAGGTTGATGACACATAAGCAGTTTCTATAGCACCTAACTGGATTCGTTCTCGAACTACATGACAGTCGATCTCAATATATTTGGTGCGTTCATGATAAACTAGATTAGCAGCAATGTGGAGAGCTGCTTCACTATCACAAAATAATTTTGCCGGTTGTCGATGCTCCACTCGTAAGTCATCCAGCAAATACTTGAGCCAAGTAAGCTCACATGTAACTAAAGCCATGGCTCGATACTCTGATTCTACTGAAGATCTTGAAACCGTGGTCTGTTTCTTGGTTTTCCATGAAATTAGTGCTTTTCCAAGCAAAACGCAATAACCGGTCACAGATCGTCTAGTGATCGAGCATCGAGCCCAATCTGCATCACAAAATCCCTTTAATAGCAAATTTCCTTTGGCTGGGAAAAATAATCCTTGGCCAGGTCCACCTTTAAGATACCTCAAAAGGTGATGAACAACATCTAAATGAGGCTTTCTTGGTTCTTGCATAAACTGACTCAGAATGTGAACCGAATAACTTATCTCTTGTCTTGTAATAGTGAGATAAATGAGCCATCCCACCATCATTCTATAAGCAGATGGATTCTTTAATAGTTCTCCTTCTGTAGGCAGGAGTTTGACATTTTCTTCCATAGGTGTAGACAATGGTTTGGCCCCAAGTAGACCTGCTTCATCTAGAATGTCAAGAGTGTACTTCCGTTGAGATATCGAAATACCATCAGTAGACCGAGCAACTTCAATACCAAGGAAATATCGTAATTGACCGAGGTCCTTGATACGAAATTTGGTGTGGAGAAACCTTTTGAAATTAGCAATTGCATTGTCATCGTTGCCTGCTATGATCATGTCATCTACGTAGATGAGCACGACTATGAAGGAATTACCAGAAACCTTGGTGAAAAGTGAGTAGTCGGCCTTGGATTGATGGAAGCCAACTTGTTGAATGCTTTCGGAAAATTTATGAAACCAGCTTCGCGAGGCTTGTTTGAGTCCATATAATGACTTATTGAGTCGACATACCATAGGTGTCTCCCCCTGTCGATGAAAATCAGATGGCAGGTGCATATAGACTTCTTCAAGCAAATCACCATGAAGGAAAGCATTCTGGACATCCATTTGGTGAAGTGACCAATTATGAACAGCAGCAACAGCAAGTAAACAACGAACTATAGTTAACTTGGCCACAGGTGCAAATGTTTCCTTATAATCAATCCCTTCCCGTTGAGTGAAGTCCTTTGCCACCAATCAGGCTTTGCATCGTTCAATTGTTCCATCTGAGTTATGTTTAATCTTGTACACCCATTTGCATCTGATTGGGCGATGACCAAAGGGAAGTGGCATAAGTGTCCAAGTATTGTTTTGTTCAAGAGCAATCAATTCTGCATTCATAGCTTCTTGCCATTTTGTATCTAATATTGCTTGTTCATAAGTCATGGGTTCCACATGTGTAGTAATAGCACAAGCAAAATTCTGATATTTAGGTGAGAGATGTGCATAAGAAACATACCGGGACAAGGGATGACGCGTGCCAGTAGAGGAAGAAGATTGACTTGGGCCAACTGTAGCAGTGTGGTAAAGATGATAATTCAGAGCCTAACACTTGGTTGTTTTATGCGATCAGAATGGCGTATGTTAGGGGGTGGCTGTGGTTTGGAAGTGTCAGATTCAGGTATAGTCTCATGTGTGGAAGGTGCTGATGAGGATAAAGAAGGATCATCAGTTTGTGGGGTGCTTGTTTTTGTGATGATTGGTTCTTCTGAGATGTAAGGTAAGGGAAGTACTACCTCATCAAATTGTTCTTCTGGTGGGTTAGCATGAAAAGGAAAAATATGTTCATGGAATACAACATCTCGAGAAGAAAAGAATTTGTTTGTTTCCAGATCATAAACTCGATAACCCTTTTTACCAAATGGATAACCGACAAATATGCACCGACGCGCTCTTTGATCAAATTTATGTGTGGGTTGAAGATTAGTGGCATAGCAAAGACATCCAAAAGTCCGAAGATGAGTGTATGTGGGTGGTTTGTTGTGAAGTAATTGATATGGAGATTTATGAGAAAGAAGAGGTGTGGGTAAACGGTTTATTAAATAGCAAGCTGTTTGAATGCTTTCTCCCCAAAATTTTAATGGTAGGTTTGCTTGAAAACGAAGAGCCCTTCCCACATTTAAAAGATGGCGATGTTTCCTTTCAACAACTCCATTTTGTTGTGGAGTTGAAGCACATAAGGTGTGATAATTGATGCCTTTACTGTGGAAATAGTCTTTCATAGAAAATATTTCAGTGCCATTGTCGGTTTGGAGAGTTTTAATTCTATAATTAAATTGTGTTTCCACCCAAGAAATAAAAGATTGTAGGATTCCTTGGGTTTCAGATTTAAAACTCATGAGATGTATCCAAGTGTATCGAGTATAATCATCAACAATTGTTAAAAAAAAAATGAGCCCCAGAATGAGATTTTGTTCGATGTGGTCCCCAAATGTCACAATGAATTAGTTCAAAAGGTGATTGAGAAGAAATTGAACTAGACGGAAAACATAAACGTGTTTGTTTGGCAAGAGGTTAGATTTCACAAACATGCTTAGAATCAAAATAAATTGCAGGGTTGGTTTTGGTAAGAACTTGAAGAGGACGAGACGATGGATGCCCAAGACGTTGGTGCCAAAGATTGGAATGTTTGTGGATAACATTGGCAAAGACTGGATTATGATCTTGTGTTAGATAGTAGAGACCATTATGTTGCTTGCCCAGGCCAATCATCTTCCTCGTAGCAGCGTCATGCACAACACAAAAATCGAAATAGAATATTACTGTGCAATTTAATGCTCGTGTTAATTTACTAACTGACAGCAAATTAACTCAAAATTGTGGAACTTTGAGGACTTCATCGAGTTTAATTTGAGATGTAATAAGCAATGAACCAATTGATTCAATATATGTCTGACCACCATTTGGCAACGTTATGGTAGTTATGTTCGGCAATTCTTTTGGATTTAGCAATTCAAATGAGGAAGTCACGTGATCCGTGGCTCCACTATCAATAATCCAGCAAAAATTTTAGTGTGTTGTAACTGGAGAAACATGAGATGATGCCATGATAATACCTGTGGTATTTGTAAAATGCTGAGTGTTACCATCATTGTTTTTCTGAATTATTGTCATTAATTGGTTGTATTCTTCGGTTGTGAATCTTGGTCCATCATTTGTTGAAAGAGATTTCCCTCCTTCCTCCAATGCCTTGTTTGGTTCCACCTTTACATTGTGAGCCCCAGTTTGGCGTTGATTGGGAGGCTTCACATTCTTTCCATGAAGCTTATGACCTACGGGAAAGCCATGTAGATAGTAGCATTTTTCAATGCTATGGTAATCACGATTGCAATAAGAGCAATGCAGTGGCGCCTTTTGCCTTTGGACCTGATTCACTTGACTTGCCTTAGTGTTTTGATTTGCAAGCATGGCATGGTGATTCATGTTTCCACGGTTGAGAGCGAGTTCAGCTTGTTTTTCTTGTTGAAGAATGAGAGAATAAGCTTGACGTGTATTGGGTAAGGGTTGCATTAACAGGATTTTTCCACGTACAACGGCATAGCTCTCATATAATCCCATGAGAAATTGCATAACCCTCTCCTTCTCATCCCTTTTATTGAGTTGTTCCAGTCTGCCACATGAGAAGGTTAAGGGCTCATGATAGGATGAAAGTTCATCCCAAAAAGCTTTAAGTTGTGTGTAATAAGCAGAGACTGATTGCTGCCCCTGCATATGTCCCACGATGTCTCGTTTAATCTAAAAAATTCTTGAATCGTTTCCTTGTGAGAAACGTTCCTATAGATCTGCCCAGATTTCTGCTGCAGTTTCAGCATAAATCACGCTGCTTGCTATGTTTGGGTGAATGGAATTCAGCAACCATGAGATCACCATGTCCTTGCATCATTGCCATGAAGAAAAATTAGCATCGGTCGAAGGTGGTTGTTTGATTGTACCTGTAACAAATCCAATCTTGTTCTTAGCACTCAGACTAATTCTCATAGCCTGATTCCATGTACTGTAGTTGTCTCCTTCAAGCACTTTGGAGACGAGAATCATGCCCGGATGATCCGAGTGGTGTAACGAGTAAGGATCTGATGCTTCTATGATAGCCTCAAACGATGTTGATCTTGTTTTATTGCTACCTTTGTCTGTCATGGTAGCAGCTCTATCAAAAGAGTCAGCGTTGTGGAAGTGTTTTGAAGAATTTTAGAGTCACCAGGTTCGTCTCTCTGGTACCATGAAGAAAAACTGAATATGGGAAGATTTTATGTATATTGAGTTGATTAATTACAAAAGAGAAAACAATACACATATATAGGAGATCAATTTAAACTATTCTAGGAAACTATGTATGGTCAATCAATCAAAAAATTAATGAAAAATATTCTACCTTAACATCAGCAAGCCTCATTCCCTAATTATGGGATTCTTCAATTCTTTCCCGTAATAGAAATAATGGGGCCACCACTAGATTCATTTGAAGTATAAAAAAGGTTTTCTCACCATGTAATTCACCTAGTACTTTTACTTCTTCTTTATAACTATTTAGTTGTATACAACATACGGTGATTACTGTAGAGGGTAAATTCTATAACAAGATTTGTTCAAATGGCCAATGACTACTTTCGGAAGTCAATTGTATATGCCAGAGTCAATTGGTCTCGAGTCGACTTGTAACAAGAACAAAGCGTAAAGTGCAATAAAAATAAATAGACACATAGATTTATAGTAGTTCACTTTTAGAATAGAGGCTATGTGCACTGTAGGGTCTTAGAGTTTCACTATATTGAGAAAAAGTACTATGGTCAAGTGTTGAGAAAATGAGAGAGAGTGAGGAGAGGTTTTAGGGAGAGAAATTAGACAGGGAATCAATATGTGAGATACAATGTGTCCAAATTGTGGGATCAATCCTGTATTGATAAGAAACAGATTGAGCCTCATAATTCTTGATTCTTGAAGTGATTTCATTTTTATAGGATAAAGGAAAGTTTTTTCATTTGCTTCTATTTGACTTTCTCATTTGCTTGTTTTCTTATTTGGTTGACATTGCTTCCACTTCAAGCTTGATCCGATTCTTGTTAATATTTCCAAATTTTCATAATTTGGTCTACATAGAATCCAAGAATAATCTTTTCTCGATTTATCCTAGGTGGAACCCACAGGTTTGCAATCGCCTATCGTGCGCCTCTGGTCACCTCATCTTCTCTAGTCGATTTAGTCACTTGACAATTTCCAGTGATGAGCTTATAAACGTCTGATGAAGATTCAGGTGTTAATGTTACCTGTAATAATTACCATATCCTTTCATGGAATGCCTTATTACATTAGTAATTTATGCTCCCAATCACAAAGATGTTTTCCTGAAACAATCTCACAATTTTATGTACTTCCTATAAGTTTTAGTGCTCTAAGGATTAAATATTATCGTTATATTTAGTGTATATTTCATCTCAATAAATAATAATTGTTACATATATTGCATGTTGAATATATAATTCTCTTGTTTACTTTTATATTGTTGATTGTTTGACAAGTAAACAAAAACATTGTGACTATGAAAATTGTCTTGAATTGTGAATATATAGGGTTTATATACAAGTAAATATGTGTTAGGATATATGCTTATAATTATCTATGTGACCTTGAATATTATATATAAGTGCTATATTCAAGAGGATATTATTTGAGGATGATAATTAAAATGGTCAGTAACATATAATTAATTATTCAATTATATGAAATCTTTAATTAAGCGTTACTAGTGCAGGTCATTTCCATTGAGAATGAAATGGTCTTATACTATCTATTAATGTAGTAAGTCATTGTAGCGCCCCATTATGAACGTCACAGATGTCGTTACATTTATTCTTATTATTGTTAATTAAGATAAACTATTTAAATTTAAAAACATAATTTGATGAACATATCCCCAGGATCCATACATATATATTTTTTTATATAACATTTATAAATATACAATCATATATTAAAACTAATCATATATATAATTTTAAAATAGTTTACAAATTCCAAAACAATGAGACCGTAATTTAAATAAAATTTAAAACAATTTTAAAATTTGTTCAAATAGTTCGGTAGGCTGAACTTCGGACATTGGCAGGCCGAACATGACGGGCAGTCTGAACTTCAACCACTAGTAGGTTGTCTGAGGGACTACAAAATAGGGGTTTTAAAATACTTAGATCGGCAGGCTTGATCTTCTGCAAAATCAATAAAATGTAAAAACAAGTCTTTTTACTTAATAGTATGGAAATTTAACATACAAAGAAATAGAAACATAGTTCAGAAACTTTAAAAATTTTCTATCTTGGCATTCTTTTGTTTCAATCCATTGTTCCTTGGTTACACGCCTGTCCTTGCCCTCCATCTTTTCCATGATCCTCTTACCTTTATCTACAACATGATCATAAACTAAGTAAGCAAAAGCTTAGTAAGTATACTGCCTTATCTCATAACTTAAAACATTTTATGAACAGCTTTATGAAACATCATAATCATAATCATCATTAACATAATAGTGCACTTGGCATAGTTTCATATAGAACATATCTTTCATTAACAATATCTATATTAAAACCTCATTTATTTTATCTTTGGGGCCCAAGTATTGCACCACCATCATCATCATTATAGGCACGCCGTCATGAGAAGAGAGGGGTAGCTAATCCCAAACCAAATATGACAAGTCCAACTTTGAGCATCATAAACATAGACATAAATATAAGCATAGAGTGTGCAACACTTAATTAAGTGATACATATATAGATATACTTTTAACATACCTCATCATTGAAACATTCGTTAAACCTTCTTGTTGCAACAAGAGTTTTTTCTTTTTTCTTTTTAAGAAAACAATATGTAAAAACAAACTTAAAAATAATCATAAAACATATTCTCAAAACTTTTTCATAAAATTTTATAATGTTGCAATTAGAATGTACTTACTTGACTTGCTTACTTAAACCTTATCTTAGATGACGTCGCTGTAGTCTCGATGTGCTCATTTCTTAGTATATTTATGCAATATATCCATATACAAATAAAAAAATTTTCATTCTCATGAAATCATCCAAAACCATATGACATTTTTATACTTCCATCTCAAGAAAGACAAGAGCATAAATACACTTTACTAACTTATAAATATTCATGCAAAAATGGCAATACTAAATGTATTCATAATTTAATAACTCACAATTCATATACAATTATGGCATGAGATTTTGCAGGGAGATAATTAACATATATATCAATTACCCTAATTTTTTTTAGCCATAAAAATTTCATTAGACATTTAAAATAAGTCACACTACACACAACACAAAAACTGCCAACAACGACAAAACAGTGAGCAGCCCTAACAAATGCTCATAAAATAAATTATCTATATCCTAAAACAATTTCATAAAAATCTTGCATACAATAAACACCTAAAACTATAACATATCAAAAACTTAACTTCAAATAGGTTTTCAACAATTCAAAACATGCATTAGAATTCAAAGACAAAATAAACCTTAAATAGATAAGGCAGTAAGCAACACGCGATCATCATACTCAAACAATTAAAATAAAATTATTTTGACCCTAAAATTTTAATGACAACCTATTAACATATAAATACAGTACAAAAAAAGTTTCATTAACAAATAAATTCGTTTGTTCATGCAAATAGGTCACAAAAACTAGAAGTCTAGAATTCACTGCATAGGCAGCCATAAAACCTAATCTTAAATAAAGTTCAAGAACTCATCAAATATTTATCAAATAACCATGAAATTTTTTAGATCATAACCTAACCTATATATAATATTTATGTAAAATTTCATTCAAATAACAATTCGTTTACCAGTTGAACATAGACTGCGCTTTTATGAAACATTATCGATCAGCAACAATTACACCATGAGTGGCAGAGAATAAAAATTTAGTATCTTAATGTAGAAATTTCCAAATAGTGTCAAATTTTTAGGAATACCATAGAACATATACATATATATCATATTAAAATTTTAGAGTAAACTGAAATTCGTAGACAAAGTTATAGGGGTTGGATTATAGAGAGAATACAATTTTCGGAATTGTCTAGAATAAGTTTCTTACCTCAAAACAATTCTTCTCAAGCTGATCTTCGAATTAGTCTAGGCAAAAACCCAATATTTCACTCAAATATTTGCAGGAATATAAGGGAGAAAAGGGAAGAAAACATGCACAAAGGAAGAGAGTGTCGAAGAAAATTTTAGAGAGAGGGAGAGAGAAAAACAATTTTAGAGAGAGGAAGGGTGATTGCGTGTAAATGGAGAATGGTGTGAAAAGAAAGTAATCTTCTCTATATTTGATGCATATTTTCTTTTAAAAAGATGAGGTATGTGTGTAGGGTGGGGTGAGATAAGGAAAAAGTCTAAGATTTGCTCTAATTGCCAAATGTTATCTTTTCAAATTAGGAAACCTTATCACAAAATATCAAATCTTCTCTTTTAAAAAGTCAAACCTTCCCTAATCATGGATAAGAAAAGAGATAAAATCTATCAATTATTCAAAATTGTCCCAACTAATTAGATTAATCATCAACGCCACAAAATTTTAGAATTATTTGCTGATTCTCGTTAGCCGCATTCAGCCTGTCGATGACTTTATTGGGCCTGCCGATTAAATCTTTTGGCATGCCGTTCTGGAAAATAAATTCAGAAGTGCCACTTTAAAGATACCAAAAATAAAATATTAAATATTTACCATGCATACATTATAAGTGACATAAACACTTTAAGCACATTAATTCCACATGACTGCCACCTATCATAATACTCAAATAAATGGTCAGTAACATTATTTCATAAGGAAAAATACTTAACATCGTTAAATGTCTATTATTAACCGTTACATGAAAAATGGAAGGTGTTACAATTCCCCCCCACCTTATAAGCGTTTGGTCCTAAAAACTCAGAATAGTTGTGGGTATCTAACCCTCATATTGTCTTCACGTTCCCATGTAGCTTTTTCCACTTGGTGATTTGACCATAACACCTTGACCAAAGGAATCTTTTTATTCCTCAAGATTTTAGTCTTCCAATTTAAAATCTCTATTGGCTTTTCTTTGTAACTGAGGTCTTCTGTATTTTAATCACCTGTGACTTAATTACATGCCTAGGGTCTGGGACATAATTCTTGAGTATTGAAACATGGAACACATCGTGAAAAGATGATATCTCTGATGGCAATCTTAACTGATAAGCTACTTTGCCAATCCGTTTCACGATTTCATATGATTCGATGAATCTCGGGCTCAGCTTGCCTTTTCTTCCAAACCTCATAACTCCTTTCATCGGCACAATCTTTAGGAACACAGAATTGCCTACAATGAATTCTAAGGGTCTTTTTCTTTTATCAACGTAACACTTTTGATGGCTTTGAGCGGTCTCTATTCTCTTTCATATCAACTTAATCATCTCAAAAGTCTCATTGACAAAGTTAGTCTTTTCTCCATCAATGTTTTTCCATTATCTTCTTTTCACCAGCTTCATACCAACATATAGGCGACCTACATTTACGCCCATATAGGGCCTCATAAGGTGCAATTCCGATTGTCGCCTATTAACTATTGTTATAAGCGAATTCTGCTAACGGTAATGTTTTACACCAACTGGTCTTGTAATTGAGAGTACAGGCTCGAAGCATATCCTTTAAGTTTAAATTTATCCTCTCCATCTGGCCATCAATCTGAGGATGAAAGGCCATGCTAAAATGTAACTTAGTTCCCATAGTAGTCTATACACTTTTCTAGAGCTGGGACGTGAACCTTAATG
Organism: Artocarpus heterophyllus; assembly: GCA_025403435.1. Lineage (NCBI taxonomy): Eukaryota > Viridiplantae > Streptophyta > Magnoliopsida > Rosales > Moraceae > Artocarpus > Artocarpus heterophyllus. The sequence goes on from CM046352.1 coordinate 30,076,413, forward strand.
TCACGATAAAAAATGATAGACTTAGGGATTCCATGAAGTCACACTATTTCCTTGACATAGAGTTCTGCTAATTGCTCCTTAGAGTAAGTGATTTTAATGGGGATGAAATACGCCATCTTCGTCAGTCGATCGATAACCACCCAAATGGCATCAAATCCATTCATAGTCCTAGGCAAACCGGTAACAAAATCCATTGCAATCTCTTCACATTTCCATTCTGATATCTGAATTGACGACAAATCACCGCTAGGTCTTTGGTGTTTAGTTTTGACTTGCTGACATGTCAAGCATTTCTTCACATACATTGCAACGTCACATTTCATTCCAAACCACCAAAAACTATCTCTTAGATCGTTGTACATTTTTGTTGCACCTGGATGAATTGAACAAGCAGTATTGTGAATTTTTGCTAAGATTCTTTCCCTTAAACCATCAATGTTGTGAACACATAAACGGTTCTTAAGATATAGGGTTACTTCATCAGCAATACAAACCTCTTCACATTTTCCTTCCTTGATTTCCTGCTTAATCCTCACAAGGCTTATATCTTCTTCTTGTGATGGAGCAAGAGTTAGTGTTGTGAGCTGTCTTGTTATGATTTCCAAATCAAAGTTTAGAATTTCCTCCTTCAAAGGCTGAGACATTGCTTGTAACGACATCAACATGGCATCAGTCTTCCTTCTCAGAGCATCAACCACTTGATTAGCCTTTCCTGGATGATAAAGGATTTCATAATTGTAATCCTTCACCAAATCTAGCCATCTTCGTTGTCTCATATTCAAGTCCTTCTGAGTGAAGAAGTACTTTAAACTTTGATGATCAGTAAAAATCTTACACTGAACTCTATACAAGTAATGTCTCTATATCTTCAACGCAAAAACTAAGGCTGCCAATTCAAGGTCATGAGTAGGATAGTTCTTCTCATAGTCTTTCAGCTACCTTGAAGAATAAGCGATCACTCTATCATTCTACATTAATAGAACACCAAGGCCCATCTTAGAAGCATCACTATAAATTACAAGCCCATTGTTCCCTTTAGGAATAGCCAAGACTGGAGCTATAATTAACCTTTTCTTCAGTTCTTGGAAACTCTTCTCATAGATATCCAACCATTCGAACTTCTTTCCCATGCGAATTAGATTTGTGAGAGGCACTGCTATGTTGGAAAAATCTTCCATAAATTTTCGGTAGTAACCAGCTAGACCTAAGAAACTCCTTATCGCGCTTGCGTTCTTTGGTTGTTTCCAGTTAAGAATAGCTTCAACTTTAGTAGGATCCACCATTATTTCGTCCTTCGATGCAACATGCCTTAAGAAAGATATATATCAAGCTAGAATTCACACTTCAAGAACTTTGCATACAACTTAAGTCTCTTTAGAGTCTCAAACACAATCTTGAAATGCTTAGCATGCTCTTCCTAATTCTTCAAATAAACAAGAATATTGTTGATAAACACAATAACAAATTTATTGAGGAAACTTTTAAACACCTGATTCATCAAGTCCATAAAAGCTACAAGTGCATTGTTACACCGAAAGGCATAACCATGAATTTGTAGTAACCATACCTCAATCTAAAGGTTGTCTTAGGGATGTCTCCTTCTGTTATCTTCAAATGGTGATATCCCAACCGCAAATCAATCTTTGAAAACAGTAATGCACACTTAAGTTGGTCAAACAACTCATCAATTCGGGGTAACATGTACTTGTTTTTGATTGTGACCTTATTCAGCTCCCTATAGTCGATACAGAGTTTCATAGAACCCTCCTTCTTCTTGACAGATAACACTAGTGCTCCCCATGGTGAATGACTAGGTCGGATAAAGCCTTTATCGAGAAGTTCTTTTAATTAAGAATGAAGCTCTTTCAATTCCGCTGGAGCCATTCTATAAGATGCCTTAGAACTTGGGTCGGTGCTTGAAGCGAGCTTGATCTCAAATTTGATATCTCTATCTAGAGGTAGGCTTGATAGATTATCTAGAAATACCTCTGGAAATTCTTGAACTACCATAACATCGTTAATCTTTGCTTTCTTTTCTTGACTTTTGTCTACAATGTTTGCCAAATAACCCATGCAATTGCTTACTAACAACTTCCTTGCTTTCATGGTTGACAAAAACATGTTTGGCTTCTTTCTAGACTCACCCATGAACACGAACTTTTGTTCACCTTCTGGAGGAAAAATCACCTTTTGTTTTCAACATTCGATGGAAGCATTGCATTTACTCAGAAAATCCATACCAAGAATCATGTCATAGTCATACATATCGATTACAATAAGATCAATAAAGGGTTCCCTTTCGAAAATCCATAGAGTAACTACACGCAAATAATGCGTAGACATCATCACTTCCCCGAAGGGTAGTGTTGTAGTGAATCCCTATCTCATAGGTTCTAAATGTGCTCTAACTTCTTAGCAAAGGATGATGATACAAAAGAATGCGTGAAACCCGTCTCAAAAAGAGCATGTACGTTACAAGAAAGATTTGAAATTTGACCTGTGATAACATTAGAGTCTTTAGTAGCCACTTGTTATTTCGTCATTGCATAGATGTGGGCATTGGTAGGTGGGGCTTCATGTTAGACATGTATGCTCTAAGGAGTAAAAATGTAATACGTTTTTGGAGACATTTTTATCAATAAAGAATTTATTCATTTATATATACCAAATATTGTCCTCTTTACGTTCATATTTGTTGAATGTATGATAAGCAAATAGTAGTCTGAGACTGTCAGTCTAAACCTTAAGAGTTGGGCATATGATGGGATGATTATGCAGTAGACACGACTCTTAAGGTGATGGTCTAAAATATATGATCCGCAATCGAGGGAATAAAGTTGGGCGCTTTATTCATGTAAAGATTGTTATGTTGTCTATATTCCTTTTGGGAAATGGTTTGTCTTGGCCATCGGAGTTGGACTCCGTGAATAGAAACATTGGCGCGTTGTCATAGGTGACGATGTGTTGGATCGGGACATAAAGTGAATTGATTTGGATTAATAATTCTGTCTTGTCAAATCGATTCACTTTAGACAATCATTTGTATTGTATCTTAATCCTGAGATGAATAATGGGCCCGTTGTCTCGACTTGTGTCTTTTGATGTACCAATGGGTGACTCCCACATCTCTATAGTGGCATGCATGCCGGTACGTTGGAGGCATGACTCTTGGTAGCGTAGACTTGTTATTCATAGATATGGAATCCATAGCTCCTCTTTAGGAGTAATGATATCCTCTTATATGCGTTGTCCTGTAATTGGAAAACTGGAGCGCTCAACCATTTGGATACATAGGTGTAACCGAATGGTATACTATCTTTAGATGGTAAGTTTTCTAATGGTGAGACAATGGAACGTAAGATAAAAATAATCGGGAAGGTAAGACAGAACTTGTCCTTAAGCCGATTATGGATGATCATATGGGGATGCGATACACTATGATATGTCATGGAGACTTAGCTACACGAGCTTCGTAATTCTATAAAGTTCGAGAGTGCAGCTCCAAGCTTTTAGTGGAGTAGCGTTGGAGTTGATAATTGTGAAATGTATATCTGGGATATTGGGTTTTATAGTTATCATGAGCTTGAACTTTATAGGTCCATTTTGGTCCCCTTTGCTAGCTCACAAAATCCTGTAACGACACGGCGTGCTTTTCCAATAATTGGTGACTTATGTCGGATTTATCAGATTGGTTTAAAATTTATAAGAATCAAATAATTCATGTCTGTTTATCAGTTGAATTAATTATGTAAGAAATTAGTTCAAGATGAACTTGTTGAATTATGGCATTCGGATAATTCTTGTCTGTTTATCGGTTGTTTTAATTTTGGACAATTAGAACAAGATAAACTTGTAGAATTATTGTGAATTGATTTATTTTCTTAGAGATTATCTTGATAAAGTTTGTTTTGATCAGATATCTTTTCTATTGGGCTATTTGAATCAAAACTGAGACTTTATCCTTTAGAATCTCGGGTGGAAAATAAAAGATTCGCGGAGATTTTTTCTCGGCAGTTCGGCCTGCCGATCAGAAAGTTCGGCCTGCCGAACTGGCCAGTTCGGCCTGCCTATCTCACAGTTCGGCATGCCGACCGCGACAGCTAAGATTACGTGTTTTTCACGCGTATCTTATCAGATATTGATCCGAACTTGATTCTGTTTCGATTTTTGAGACCTAATCTGATATGGACTAACCCCAAGGACCAATAGGTATAAAAAAAAGGGAGTGAGTCTAATGATTTACTCAGATCAATTTGAGAGATTAAGAGTGATACTCTTCTAGTGAGCATCTGAAAACTTCCTGAGAGCTTTTGTTCACAAATCACGAACACTAGCTTTGGGTTCTCTCTATTGGTTGGAAGGAGAGTCACCGGTGGAAGAGCTGTACGTGTGAGCCCACACTCACTCCGGTTGTGGATAGAGAATAGCAAAGAAGACCAGTTGGTTGAGGCTCTTCTGGAGCGTTATTTCTCTACACAGGTCGCGGAGGTTCTTCGGCATACTGAGGTTAGTAAGATCTGTTTAATTTATACATATAACATGTCAAACTTGTGTTTTGGAAAATACTCTGATGAAAAATTTTAAAAATTCCGCTGCGCACTTTGTTTCCAACAATTGGTATCAGAGCCTAGGTTTTTTACATAAATTTGCAAGTTTGTGATCATGATATATGCATAAATTTTGTGATCTTAATCTCTCCAATGCTTGAATTAAATTTTATAGAGAGATGGCACTCTAGGTTTCTATATAATATATATGTTGTCATGGATTATATGGTGAATGTTTATTAATTAATTATGGTTGATTAAATTGTTGTTTAATTATTTATTAATTAATTAATACCGGTTATGGTTCCTTAGAGGTTAGAATGTGTATCTAGGTTTTTCATGTAATTAGATGGCGGACTATCATCTCCGTCTAGGAATTATTATTTAATTTTTAATTTGTAAGAATTTTGTAATTAAATAATTATTCGGAGAAGACGGAACGAGAAGTCGGATCTTGAAGATAGATGATGGCGCCTCCAGGTATTTCCTGAGTCTCTAATTTTATGTTTTTGAATTGTTGAAAATAAAATTGATGAATTGCATTAAAATTGTATTTTCTGGATTGAGGGTTTTCTGCTCGGTCGGCATGCCGGACCTCACAGTTCGGCAGGCCGAAGGTCACAGATCGGCAGGCCGGACGTACGGTCCGGCAGGCCGATAGTAGGGCAGAAATTTTGGTGCTCTGCCGGCAGGCCGAACCTTCATGTTCGGCAGGCCGAACCACCATGATCGGCAGACCGATCACCCAGATCGGCCTGCCGACCGAGAGCTGCCAGGTGTCCAGAAAAGGTGCGATTTTTTTTCAGTGCAGTTTTAATTTTATTTTTGGGACGATTCTGAGAAACATTAAATTTGGATATGACCGGAAATATGAAGTGTCCGATTCATACGGGATTGAGGACTTGAAGATGGATATTACATGAAGAAGGATACAGCTTGAGGATTCAAGGATGAAGAATCGATAAATGTCTCGATTATTCTCTTGTAATCTTATTTTTTCTATTCTCTAGGGTGGAACCATAATATTACGGTTATTATTATTATGCTTGTAGCTTTGCTTGATTGCTTTGCTTGTCTGCATTATAATATGATTTACCATGTATATTGATAACATGTCATATAGAATAGGGAGTGCCGCTCATATTAAAATTGTTCATGCATAATTTTAAAATAAAACCTTGACTTCAAAAGATTGAGTGGGAGAAGGTTTTCGAAGAGAGAACCTAAGGCCTCCATCGTTGGTCCATAGGAAGAACATGATGGTCCCAACCCCTAGGAAGGGATTTCTATCATGTACCAGATTGGATCTCTGAAAGGATAAGGTATTTTAGTACGATTTATGGTTGCACACCCCTAGGTGGTGATTATAAATCATGGATAAAATATTAAAACGGTGGTTATACACTCACGTTAACTTTATTATTAACCTCCCCTAGGAGCTCTGTTAATAAAATTAATGGCCAAAGAAACGATTATTAGTATATGCTGGATCATACGGGTCCTGGATGGCATATATTAATCAGGAGGGGATCCGTGTTCCTGATTGAATTTGGCATGACTCCCCTAGGAGCTTGATAAATTCTGAGTTGGGAATTATCGTTGTAAGGTTGTGATATTTTCAAGGTTTTGACACATAAACACATTTGTATGATTTTACATGATTGTGTTAACTTACTAAATTATTATATATGTTTGCTTATGTTTGGTATATGATTCTTTATTGTAGATTGAAAATGTCTAAAAACGCTTTATCATCGATACTTGACAAAAACCAATTAACCGGTGAGAACTATAATGATTGGAAACGGAACCTGGACATCGTCCTTTCCTTTGAGAAACTGAAATATGTTCTGACAACTCCTTGTCCTCCCGAGCCTACGGGAGACTCAAGTAATGAGCAATTCCAAGCGTACGAACGCTGGAAAGATGCTAATGATCAGGCCCGCTGCTATGTTATGGCTAGCATCAATAACGTGCTGCAGGCTCAACATCAGGATTATGAGACTGCGAAGCAGATCTTGGATAATCTTGAGGACATGTTTGGAGGCCAGGCCATAACAAAGCGGCAAGGGGCGCTTCAGAAACTCTTAAACTGTAGACAGAGACCGGGGACATCTGTAAAGGAGCACATGATGTTGGTCATGGGTTACCTCGCTGAGGCTCAAACCAATGGAGCCGACATCGATGCTGAAACTCAGATGACTATGGTCTTTGAGACTCTGTCTAAGGAATTTATTCCGTTTAGAGCTACTTTTAATCTAAGCAATAGACGGGATATGACCTTGACAGAACTGATGAAACAGTTACAAGAGTTTGAACTGCTGATCAGGGAGTCTCCTGCTGGTGGAGAGGCCAATATGGTAGCTGCTTCTGGTTCCAATCCTAACTCTGGGAATGGAAAGAAACAACGGGCCAAGAGTGGGAAGTCTTCTATTCCTATTGCTACCAAGAGCAAGAAGAAGAAGAAGAAGAACCCAAAGAAGCTTAAGTGCTTCTTTTGTGGTAAGGTCGGGCATATAAAGAAGCATTGCAAGGACTTCCTTTCCAAGGGAGGTAGGTGTGATCTTCTATATTTAGAAACTTGTTTGGTTGAGGAATCCAGTGACATTTGGGTCATAGATTCTGGTGCAACTAATCATGTTTGTGTTTCTCTGCAGGGATTCAAAGAAACGAGAAGTCTACTTCGTGAAGACTTAACGCTTCGGATGGGCGATGGATCCTTGGTCTCAGCGGAAGCAGTGGGAGATGTCCATCTTTATTTTGATAATTATAGGAGTTTAATTTTGCGAGATTGTTTTTATGTTCCTAAATTTAAAAGGAATTTAATTTCTGTATCTTCTTTATTTAAAGACTCCTACGTGGTATCTTTTAATGAAAAAGTGGTGATTCGTAAAAACAAATCTTTTATCTGTTCTGGATGGATGCAAAATAATCTATATTTTATCAAACCTAAGATGGACCTGTTGCTTAATGCTGAGATAAATGATAATGACTCAAAAAGACTTAAAACTTCTCACTCTAATAAGACTTATCTTTGGCATTTGCGCCTTGGCCATATTAACCTAAATAGGATTCAAAGGTTGGTAAGGGATGGACCTTTAAGTCACTTAAAGGTGGAATCTATACCTCAATGTGAGTCTTGTTTGGAGGGTAAAATGACCAAAAGACCATACGGGTCTAAGGGCAATAGGGCCGAAGGGGTTCTAGAACTTGTGCATAGTGATGTTTGCGGACCGATGAACATCCGGGCACGAGGAGGGTATGAGTACTTCGTTACTTTTATTGACGATTACTCTAGATATGGGTATGTGTACCTAATGCACCACAAAAGCGAAACTTATGATAAGTTCAGGGAGTTTCGGGCTGAAGTGGAAAAGCAATTGGGTAGACCCATAAAGGCACTTCGATCTGATCGAGGTGGGGAATACCTTTCTGATGAGTTCTTGGGACACTTGTTAGAGAATGGGATTTTATCCCATTTGACTGCGCCGGGCACTCCGCAGCAGAATGGCGTAGCAGAGAGAAGGAATAGGACTTTGTTGGACATGATTCGGTCCATGATGAGTTATTCATCATTGCCTTTATCCTTTTGGGGATATGCACTACAAACCGCATGTTATCTTTTGAACAATGTGCCTTCAAAATCGGTCCCTAAAACTCCTCACGAGTTGTGGACAAGACGGAAGACATCCTTAAACCATATTCGCATATGGGGATGTCCAGCTCATGTCCTGTTTAAGGATCCGTATAAGTTGGAAGCACGTTCAGAAGTTTGCGTGTTTGTAGGATATCCAAAAGGGACTAAAGGGGGTTATTTTTATAACCCAAAGGAAAATAAAGTCGTGGTTTCAACTAATGCAACTTTCCTTGAGGAGAGTTACATGAACGACTTTAAACCTCAAAGCAAAGTGGTGCTTGAGGAGTTGAGGGGTAATCCGTTTACTCCAGAGGTTCCGAACGAAACCATTCCGATCGGTGTAGAAAAACCAAACAAACCTGAACAACAACCTCAGGGGCTTCGGCGTAGTGGGAGGATCGGGCGTCAACCTGAGAGGTATATGTTCAATGGGGAGGTCTTTTTGGCTGAACCGGATGAACATGACAGGGATCCTTATACTTACGCAGAAGCTATGGAGGATGTTGATTCAAGACTCTGGACAGAGGCCATGAACATTGAGATGAAGTCTATGGAGACTAATCGGGTCTGGGAGCTTGTGGATCTTCCCGAAGGGGTAAAACCCATAGGGTGTAAGTGGATCTACAAGAGGAAAAGAGGAGTGGATGGAAAGGTCGAAACCTTTAAGGCTAGACTGGTAGCTAAGGGTTATACGCAAAAGGAAGGAATCGATTATGAGGAAACCTTTTCGCCTGTAGCCATGCTTAAGTCCATCCGGATTCTCTTGTCCATAGCTGCCGCTCTCGACTACGAGATTTGGCAGATGGATGTCAAGACGGCTTTTCTGAATGGCTATCTTGATGAGTCCATTTATATGGAACAACCAGACGGGTTCAAGGTCACGGGTCAAGAGGGTAAGGTTTGTAAGTTGCTAAAGTCTATTTATGGACTTAAGCAGGCTTCTCGTTCTTGGAACATAAGATTTGATCAAGTGATCAAGACTTATGGGTTCTCACAAAATGTGGATGAACCATGTGTTTACAAACACATTAAGAATGGGAAGGTGGTTTTTCTACTACTCTATGTAGATGACATTCTGCTAATTGGCAATGACGTTGGGGCGTTGTCATCGGTCAAATTATAGTTGACCAAGCAGTTTGACATGTAGGACTTGGGTGAGGCTAATTTTGTTCTCGGTATCCAGATCTTTCGGGATAGGAAGAACAAAATGATAGCTTTGTCACAGGCCAGCTACATAGATAAAATTCTCAGGAGGTTTGCAATGCAGGATTCCAAGAAAGGTGGGCAACCATCTAGGTCTGGAATTACTCTTTCTAAGAAAGACTCTCCAAAGTCTAATGAAGAAAGAGAATACATGAAGAAGGTACCTTATGCTTCGGCAGTGGGTAGTCTCATGTATGCCATGCTTTGCACTCGACCGGATATTAGCTATGCGGTCGGGATTGTGAGTCGATTTCAGGCGGATCCAGGACCAAACCATTGGGTTGCGGTAAAGCATATTTTCAAGTACCTGAGAAGGACTCGAGGGTATATGCTTGTGTATTCGGGTGAGGATTTAACTCCTCTAGGATACACTGATTCGGATTTTCAATCCTGCCTGGATTCTAGGAAATCGACTTCAGGGTTTGTGTTTACTCTGGGTGGCGGTGCCATCAGTTGGAGAAGTGCGAAGCAAGATTGCACTTCGGATTCAACGATGGAGGCCGAGTATGTGGCGGCTAGTGATGCTTCGAAAGAAGCAGTGTGGCTCCGCAAGTTCCTTGGGGATCTTGAGGTAGTTCCTGGTATGGATAAAGCGGTATCACTGTACTGTGATAACAGTGCGGCGGTAGCTAATGCTAAGGAACCAAGATTTCACAAGAAGAGTAAGCATATTGATCGGAAGTATCATGTGATAAAGGACTTCGTTGAGAGCGGGCATGTCACGGTGTGCAAGATCGCGTCAGAGGACAATTTAGCTGATCCATTTACGAAGACACTTTCTGGGAGAGTCTTCGAAAGGCATGTGGAAGCTATGGGGATGCGAAATTTGCAGTATTTACTCACTTAGTGCAAGTGGGAGATTGTTAGACATGTATGCTCTAAGGAGTAAAAATGTAATACGTTTTTGGAGACATTTTTATCAATAAAGAATTTATTCATTTATATATACCAAATATTGTCCTCTTTACGTTCATATTTGTTGAATGTATGATAAGCAAACAGTAGTCTGAGACTGTCAGTCTAAACCTTAAGAGTTGGGCATATGATGGGATGATTATGCGGTAGACACGACTCTTAAGGTGATGGTCTAAAATATATGATCCGCAATCGAGGGAATAAAGTTGGGCGCTTTATTCATGTAAAGATTGTTATGTTGTCTATATTCCTTTTGGGAAATGGTTTGTCTTGGCCATCGGAGTTGGACTCCGTGAATAGAAACATTGGCGCGTTGTCATAGGTGACGATGTGTTGGATCGGGACATAAAGTGAATTGATTTGGATTAATAATTCTGTCTTGTCAAATCGATTCACTTTAGACAATCATTTGTATTGTATCTTAATCCTGAGATGAATAATGGGCCCGTTGTCTCGACTTGTGTCTTTTGATGTACCAATGGGTGACTCCCACATCTCTATAGTGGCATGCATGCCGGTACGTTGGAGGCATGACTCTTGGTAGCGTAGACTTGTTATTCATAGATATGGAATCCATAGCTCCTCTTTAGGAGTAATGATATCCTCTAATATGCGTTGTCCTGTAATTGGAAAACTGGAGCGCTCAACCATTTGGATACATAGGTGTAACCGAATGGTATACTATCTTTAGATGGTAAGTTTTCTAATGGTGAGACAATGGAACGTAAGATAAAAATAATCGGGAAGGTAAGACAGAACTTGTCCTTAAGCCGATTATGGATGATCATATGGGGATGCGATACACTATGATATGTCATGGAGACTTAGCTACACGAGCTTCGTAATTCTATAAAGTTCGAGAGTGCAGCTCCAAGCTTTTAGTGGAGTAGCGTTGGAGTTGATAATTGTGAAATGTATATCTGGGATATTGGGTTTCATAGTTATCATGAGCTTGAACTTTATAGGTCCATTTTGGTCCCCTTTGCTAGCTCACAAAATCCTGTAACGACACGGCGTGCTTTTCCAATAATTGGTGACTTATGTCGGATTTATCAGATTGGTTTAAAATTTATAAGAATCAAATAATTCATGTCTGTTTATCGGTTGAATTAATTATGTAAGAAATTAGTTCAAGATGAACTTGTTGAATTATGGCATTCGGATAATTCTTGTCTGTTTATCGGTTGTTTTAATTTTGGACAATTAGAACAAGATAAACTTGTAGAATTATTGTGAATTGATTTATTTTCTTAGAGATTATCTTGATAAAGTTTGTTTTGATCAGATATCTTTTCTATTGGGCTATTTGAATCAAAACTGAGACTTTATCCTTTAGAATCTCGGGTGGAAAATAAAAGATTCGCGGAGATTTTTTCTCGGCAGTTCGGCCTGCCGATCAGAAAGTTCGGCCTGCCTATCTCACAGTTCGGCATGCCGACCGCGACAGCTAAGATTACGCGTATCTTATCAGATATTGATCCGAACTTGATTCTGTTTCGATTTTTGAGACCTAATCTGATATGGACTGACCCCAAGGACCAATAGGTATAAAAAAAAGGGAGTGAGTCTAATGATTTACTCAGATCAATTTGAGAGATTAAGAGTGATACTCTTCTAGTGAGCATCTGAAAACTCCCTGAGAGCTTTTGTTCACAAATCATGAACACTAGCTTTGGGTTCTCTCTATTGGTTGGAAGGAGAGTCACCGGTGGAAGAGCTGTACGTGTGAGCCCACACTCACTCCGGTTGTGGATAGAGAATAGCAAAGAAGACCAGTTGGTTGAGGCTCTTCTGGAGCGTTATTTCTCTACACAGGTCGCGGAGGTTCTTCGGCATACTGAGGTTAGTAAGATCTGTTTAATTTATACATATAACATGTCAAACTTGTGTTTTGGAAAATACTCTGATGAAAAATTTTAAAAATTCCGCTGCGCACTTTGTTTCCAACACTTCAAGTCTTCCCTGATTCATCAGCGGTCCTTCTATGATAGCTTGTATTTGATGGAGTTAAGCATGAGGAGCTCTCTGCTAAGCTTGGACATTATTCTGGTTGGGGTAGTTCTTAGCAAAGTGGTCTTTACGTCCATAGATGAAACACTAGTTTGTCCCTAAATGACATTCACCTAGATGTTTTCTCCCACACTTGGTGCATGGTTGAATCTACCTATTATTGTTGTTGTACTGTCCACCATTCTACTTCTTATTACCTTGGCCTTGCTAGTTCTGCATGTTGCCCTTCCCCTTATTGTTCCTCTAGTTCTGGTTGTTGTTGTTATTGTTTCTACCTTGAGGTCAGTTTTGAGTATTTGTATTATTCACCAATTGACCTGGTTGAGGCTAGTTTCTTTTTAGCTTTGACAAATGGAATTCAGCTCATTGTGTCCTCAAGACAACCTATTCCTAGTTTCTTGGTGGACTTGCCCCATCAACTATTACTACAATCTCTAGCTTGAGGACTCTGATCAATCTTTTGACCCTCTCACTATCATCGCTAACCATCCCTGGGTAAAGGCGTGCCAACTGGTCGAATTTAGCCACCACAACAGTAACTGACATGTCTTCTTGGCTCAAGTTCTCAAACTCATCATAATGCTTCCACGTAATATTTATGTGGAAGAACTTCCTATTGAATTCATGAATGAAATTAGCCCATGTCATCTTGTCTATATTCCTACTTTGTTCGATTCTATCTAACTAGATTTTGGCCTCCATGGTGAGGTAGTTCGAAGCACAGAGGACCTTTTCATTATCAATGAAACCCATGAGCTTCAGAGTGGCTTCAATTGTCTTTAGCCATCCTTGAGCAACCAGAGGATCCTTAAAACCTTTAAAGCCTACTAGCTTAACCCACTTCCATCTAACTAGCAACAGTTCTTGGTAGGCAGGTCTTGGTTTTGGTGCAAAAGCTGGGACTTCTTCTCTTCGGCGCTGAGGAGGAGGAGGTTGCATGTCATTTCTTGGTCTTTGACCTTCTTGAAGATTAGCTCTTAGTTCGTTGTTCTTCCTTCTTTGCTCTTTAAGCTGCCTTTGCAATTCAACAATAATTGTCAGTAGTCTTGCATCTGTTGAGTTGTCATTAGCCGCAGCGACTTGAGCATGAGTTTGGATTCCTCTACGGCCGTTCATCTTTGATTTCCTAAAAGAATTAGGAGCTTAGGGATAATCTTCCAATTTATGAGATAGGATTTCACTATTAAGTTATGCACATGGACATTTATCATTGTACAATAAAATCTTATACTTATTATCAAACTTAAATTCATAACAATTAACTTAAAATATACTTACTTGGAGGACTTGAGCGAACGTGTGGTGATATGAATTAAAAACAAAAATTCGCTCTGATACCAAAGCCTGTAGCGCCCCATTACAGACGTCACAGATGTCGTTACATTAATCCTTGTTATTGTTAATTAAGATAAACTATTTAAATTGAAAAACATAATTTGATAAACATATCCCCAAGATCCATACATATATATATATATTTTATATAACATTTATAAATATACAATCATATATTAAAACTACTCATATATATAATTTTAAAATAGTTTACCAATTCCAAAACAATGAAACCAATAGATGCGTGAAAGTAAGAGAGAGAAGGAGCCAAATAAAAAGAAGAAAGAGATGGTGAAGAAGACAAGGCAGATAGGGAGTAGGTTAGTTCTAGTCTCATTTAGAGACTTTTATGCCATATAATGCCAAATGGCATTTTCATAAATAAATGAAATAGCAAAGGCATTTCGGTAAGTTTTAGATGCAAAAAATTTCACCAAATCTTAAATGGCACACTTTAAAATTTAAATTATATATTATTATACCCGTTAAAAATAACAGGTGTTACAATTCAATATATACACATAAACTATAAATATAGATATATATGTTTAATGTCACAATTCAACCATAATAGACAAAAATAAATTAAATACTTTATGCTTATTATCATTTTGACATGAATACATTGAGCACATCAATCCCTTGTGGTCATCACCTACGACATTATTAAAAAAAGTTAATTTGCTTAACATAAATAATAATAGCACTTAAAATATCACATTCTAGCATTATATTAATGTAAGGACCTATAGAAGAAAACGACGGGTGTCACATCCACCTCCATTCCCATTGAGCCTAACCATGCTCCGCCCTGTCAACCTCGTTCCAGTCGAGCCCAACCACTATTGTCGACGGCCCCCCAACCGCACACCCCCCCATGCCCCATCCCTTTGACCAACAACCCCATCGGCCCTTTTACTCTATCGAATCCCCTACCCTGTCACGGCCCTGCTCCCTCTAGCCTCCCACCTTGTTGTTCACCCATCCCCGTGCCCAACTTAGAGAGACAAGGTCATCGATATGATTTTTTAATTTGATTTTTACATTTCAATTTTTATTTTAAGATTTTTAAAGCTTGCATTTTTTATTTTTTTCTCAAAAAATATTTGTTTTCCAATTATGTTTTTATAATTTGTTATAATTTTTAAATATTGTATGAAAAATAGATCACTAAGTGCGAGTGAGAGTGAGATTTTTTGCTTTGTTGGAATCAGTTAGTTTTGTAAAAAAATAAACCATTTTTTTGTAATTGAATTATGGTTTTAGTGGAATTAATTATTTTTTATTTTGTTATAACTAATTTGTTTTAATTTTGTTGAGATTGAAGTGTGCTTCAAAGAAAAAGAGAAAAGAAAAGAAAACATTTTTTTAATCTTGTATTAAAGTGAAATTTATAATTACAAGTGAGTACAAATTATTAGAATCATTTTTAATATAAAAAAAGGTAAAATCATTATTTCTAAGAGCATAAATAATTAAAAATGTTTACTAATGGATGAAGTGACATTTTTGGCATTTTAAACAAAATCAACTGTCACCTCACGGTCAGCCCTTATGGTCAAAAAATAGAGGGGTCTCTTTGTAATTTTTTTTGTACAGTTAGGGGATGTCATTGTGATTAGTTTTGGTCTAAGATGTATCACTATAATTTGGATAAAACATAGAGGTTGTTGGTATAATTTACCCTGTTTGATTTTTTGTATAAATCCCTATATTTGGCTTGAAAGACTAGGATATAGTTTCCAGTAAAGAAATCCAAAGTTTTCTATGGTAATTCTAGGATACAAGAATAAGGTGTTTTTCACATAAACAAAGTGTGGCATACCTCTAATAGTAAGAACAATGATCAGACTTTCTCTATAATTTATCTGATATATGGAGTCATGATAAAAATATGACTTATAAGAAATGATTAGTTTTATGACCTAACAACAAATGATCGAATTGTGGTTTTTTTCTTTTTGTATTTTTTTAGAAGGTAAAAAAATATTTTGGAAAAAAATGAATGTTTGGTTAATTAGTGGGTGCAAAAAAGTAAAACTACACTCTTAACGTCCATGGACTTTTTTTACATTTTTGATAAATAACAGCATAAAGCAACCGTGAAACTTCACTGGCCGTAAATGTTGACTTTTGGGGATATTTGATGGGCCAAAGCCACCGCAAAGAATCTTTAAGCTCTGCCGACAGGAAATTTATTTTGTTGTCAATTCCTCTCAATATCAAGGTGGGAGCACAGTCCGACAATCTGTGTTGGTCGTAGTGGTTCATGCATCATCTTCTTCTTGACTCTTTCCTATAACGCGTTAACATAAATCTCCCCAACTTCTTTTTTGTACCTTTTTTTTCCCTTTTCATTTTCCGGTTTTATTTTCTTTCCATTTCACTTCAAGAGACTGATGTTTTAAGGTTTGTACTGGAAACAGCTGTTTCGCAAATCAAGAAAAGGATTTATTTTTTCTATTTTCTCCTTTTTATGTTCTTTTCCTTTCTGGAAAACTTCAACAAGCAAAACTCCTCGATAGAATGACTTAAAAGAGTACTTTTCAATACATTGTTATGAAATGAGGGCTTGTTTGGTATGCGTGAATAAATTTTGAGTTATCGTCATAAATATTACTTTGAAAGCAATTCATATTTATGCCACAAAATTTAAAAAGGACTTATGCCACAAACTTGGGGGATATATTTTGTGTCTTATCGAAATATGTTTCATGTTTCATTTTTTGTCCTATTGGAGTATTTTGTATACCATTGGGATATTTTTTATGTCCTATTGAGATTTCGTTCTTGTCCTACTAGGCCGTTTTTGTGCGCTATAAGGATTTTTTTTCCTCTCTTTCTTTCTCTCTTTTCAGTTTGTTGGCTCATCTCCAATCTACTAGTGACGTCATTGGACATCACCAACACTGGCAATGTCGTCGACGGCAAGTAAATACTACCAAAACAAAAAAAAAAGTAGAAAAACAAAAAGAAAACACAACAACAACAACAACAAAGACCTTTAGCCATCACCAATGACCATAGCCAGCGCTCATCCTCCAATATTGCCCATTGCAAAATGCTTTAACACTACCTACCTGTGATAAAACTCAATGGAGACGACTTTTAGTGATGACCAAATAGTGCACAGGACGACGAATCGTAGCAATGTAGGCCTCTTGACATCTTCTCCGATCTCAAAGGGAATAATCTGGCAACGTTGAATTCTTGGCAAGGAGGATGGTGAGCAGAAGCCATGAGTTTGTTAGCAGTAATCTTGTAGTGACTCGACTATTTAAGCCATTACTTATGCTATTTCCTTAAAGTTTATCTCACTTACGAGAATATGAAATATTTTTTTTTAAACATAATTATATTACTTAGTAGTCACTATAAATATTTTTAAAACACTTGTTTACTGCTAATTACAATACATGTACTTAAACTATCTTGTAAAAACAATTCTTGCTTACTACTAGACCTTAGCATACTATATAAGATAAAGAAAACTGTCAAAAAGAAAAATTTAAAATACAATAGTATTCATAGCCCATCCATTGTATTTGCTCTATTGCCGAACCTAGCACATCAATTATTCATGCCGGTCTCTTAATAGGATTTCCTACAGCATGAAAGAACTAGATAAACTTTTTTTAGCAAGTCCAAACATGTCTCACAAAACATCTATAAAGGAATACTAGCAATAGTATAATCTATGATTCTAATTATTCTTAATTATGAATATCTTATTATGATCCTCAATTTATTTTGAACTATAGGCCCAAGTGTGTGTGTATCGGGTATGCAAAATCATTGAACACTTAGATCATATCTTAACTTAACTTGATGCTTCCCTTGGGCCAAAGGCATTTAATCCTCACTGGAGTGCAGGTTGGTATGACACTTAATCATCTTACCTTGACTATCTTAACTTGGAGGTTGAGATTGCTAGTCTTGTAAAATTAGTGTACATATTGTATGTCACTATTTGGTATCTAAAGTAATGGACATAACAAATGCAACCATAATCTAGCATGGATAAAGCATATAATAATCCTCTTCTTCATGCCATAAGTGAGGTTTGACACTTATTTGAATCTTGCACTAACATTTCCAATTAAATTCTTCCCCCTAATTAGTTGGCTCTATGTCCTGTTTAAGTGACACCTGACTATTAGCTTTAGTCTATGCTATCAGTCTATTTTTATACTACTTGACTTAGATATGCCTTAGTCGAATTTTGTGTCTCATATAAATTTTGCATAACGTGGTTCATGATTTGCTTAAAAATGTTGAGCTTATTTAGTAAGCTCAAGGTCCAATTCGATGGTTTTGTAAAAAAGATAATTTTACCCTTGATGTGTAACGATGATACTTACATTGCCGTTACTTAATTATGTAATCTTATACTTAACAATTTCTTGTCGTAAATTATGTAATCTTATACTTACATTGTCATTACTTAATTATGTAATCTTATACTTAACTATTAAAATTACTTAATTACTTAAATTACTTAAAAAGTCAATTTCTTGTCGTTACATTGCCGTTAATTATGCAATCTTAGATTTGTATAAAAATACTTTTTTTAAAAAAATAATAATAGTTATTGAAAATTGACTCTATAAAACATTTCTTAATGTGTAACACCTGAATTGTTATAAATTTTCTTCTTTGAAATTTACATAAATTTGTTGCAATATATTAAATATCGTTATAGACTATGGCTATATGACTACAACCTTAGTTTTAAAAACATACTTACATAAAACTATTTGAACATGCATACGTACATCATTTTCAATGTACTGTGGAAGATTCATTGGGTAACAACTTTACTTACATGGTCATTACTTAACTATATAATCTTACACTTAAACACATCTTATCATAAATTATTTAGATCTGTGGAATAATTTTTTTAAAAAAAGATGATAATTATTTCAAACTTATTCTTTAAAAATTTATTAATTTAAAATAAAACCTTTTTTAAAAATTTCTAAATTAAATATCATTATAAAATTTCTTACTGGAAAATATATATATTTGTTACAATGTATATTAGAACATATTTATCTTGGAATCATCTTGACTAAGACTATATGACTACAATCTCAGTTTTCAAAACATACTTACATAAAACAATTTGATCGTACATAAATTACTCATTAAAACATACTACATAAGATTCATTGCATAAGCAATATCTATTCCCATCTTTGCCATTCATCTGCTACTTATTACTGCCCATCAAATATCGTTGATAGGTTTCTTATCTACAACATGTACATAACGGAATATGCTTTCACTTTACAAGTAGAAACTTACGCTCGTAAAATGTGATTTATTTATTAAATCATGCATGAGCTAATAATGCTTTCTTATGAACATATTATGAATATATCTTGTCATACATAATGTTCATATCAATTGAGTGTGATCTTCATGAAGTTAGGATTCACGAGGTTCCCAATAACATAGAGATTGTAAAATTAATTTAACTAATTCCTCCCCATAGGTAGAGAAATTGGTACGGCACTTCTAACTTGTCTTGTCTTATTTGTTTCACTTATCTTGTTATGTGTATGTAGTATGATATATTACTATATAGCATCACATGTTGTATATCATTAACATGCTTGACGTCAAATGAGTATTGTTGCGAATTCTGCACGTATACGGATGGTCCAACTAATAAAGTGATCAGTAGTCCAGATATCAATCTCATAAGGATTGCACTATTTTTGCATGAATTATTGAAATTGATTGACTCTGTGGTTACTCAGATGACCGAATAAAGAAGTGAATAAAAGAAACAACTAACATGGCTAAATAGATAAAATAAGTAACGAACAAATAACTAAAAATACTAGAGCATCGACTTCACCATAAGTAATCCGCATGATTCTATTATTAAGTGAATCTCATGATTAATAAATCGATAACCTCTGAACTAACCAAATTACCTCTCCTGAGTGTCAATTTAGATAATGTGCTCAAAAATCCAATTCTAATATCTCTATCTAGAATCAAGTAATTAAACGCTAATTATGCTCTAATTCTTATAATGACTACGAAGGGACGATAAATTTCACAATCTTATATTTACCTAAAATGTGTTTCCCATTCTGCCTCGGCATGCACAGCGCGCAATCGCAAACGTGCCTCGGTCTAGTTGGTAGCCCTCGTGCAGCCAGTGCATATATGCAGCACGACTAGGCCTGTGCTAGCGTGTAGGCTCCCTTGGGGCCTCCTAATGCACCCTATTGTGCCCCCATGGCTATGAGGGCGGGCCTCATTGTACGTGAAAATTGCATTTTAACTTCGATCTTGATGTTGATTTTCTATTAGACTTCAATTTATTAGTTCCCAACCAAATAGCACCAAAAAATCAAAATTCACAAAAGCTTGAGGATTTTCATAATATTTAAGCTTAAGAAATAATTGATGTATGAGTAAAATACCCACACATCAAATACCCCAAATTTAAAAATTTGCTTGTCCTAAAGAAAAACACAACAAACACAATGAAAACTAAACCAACAACAAAAACAAAAGAAAAACAAGTGTGAGTTTTGTATCTAATCGATAGCTAGACAAACATAAATCCCAAAGCCATAAATTGCTTCAAAGCTCAAAGGAAATGCAAACCTTGAGAATATCTAGAATTTCAACAATAAACATCGGGTTCACCTCATTCAAAAATCCCTAAGTGTTAGTGTGTGTTGAATCACTCTCATTCTATGAACTAATCATTAGATAAACTTATGTGATCAGATGAACATTGAGAAATCTCTAGATAATGAAATTTGAAACTACCATAAGCTCATTGTTCATGTTGCTCTCTACTAATATAGGTTAGCATGCCATTGGAGATCAAGGACTTTCAAGGCCTATAATGTAAGGCTAGGGCAACGAGTAAATGAAAAAGGAAAATTTTCAGCTTGGATCACCTTAGACATGCAATACACCATATGGACTTCACATGAATGAATGGAAACTTAGAACCGACTCCTTATTTGATCAATACTCTTTCATCAATCATTCCAACAAAGATAACTCACAAATGTACATAAAAGCTCAAAACAAGAAATTTACAAGAATTTATTGTTTGAAAAATAGTACGTAGTGAAATTTTAAAATTTTTTATACCAGAGTATTTTTCAAAACATAAGTTTGACACGCTATATGCATATATTAATTAGATCTTACTACCCTTATTTACTGAAAAGCACCACAGTCCATGAAGAGAAGTAACGTTCTAGAAGAGCTTCAATCAACTAGTCTTCTTTGCTATTCTTTATCCATGATCGGTATGTGTATGGGCACACTCGTATAGCTCTTCCGCCAGGCGACTCTCCCTCTAACCAATTGAGAAAACCCAAAGCTATAGTTTGTGATTTGTGTACAACAGCTTTCTAGGGAGTTTGAGAGTCTCACTAGCAGAGTCTCACTCTAGATTTCTCAACTGATTTGAATAACAATGAGTCTTACTCTCCTTTTATAGAGGTTAGGCACAGGAGTCAGTCCTTATCAGATAAGGCCTTAAAAATTTGAATCAGAATCAAACCAACATCAATACCAGATAAAATCTACATGAAAACGCGTGATCTATTTATCAGTCGATCGACAGGCCAAACTGGTAGATCAGCCTATCGAACTTACTCCATCGGCAATCCAAACTTAAAGATTGGCTTGCTGAACTTACTCCATCGGCCGGCCAAACTTAAAGATCAGCCTATCGAACTTACGATAAATGATCCCTACGAATATTTTATTTCCCACCTGAGATTCTTGAGATAGAACCTCAGTTTTAATTCAAATAACCCAATAGAGAAGTTATCTATCTAAAACAATCATATCTAGATAATCTCTAAGAAAATAAATATTCTCGATAATTCAACAAGTTTATCTTGAACTAATTTATTCAAAATTAATCTAACCGATAAACAGGCATGAGTTATCTGATCCTAATAATTCAACAAGTTTATCTTGAATTAGTTTTCACTAAATTAATTCAACCGATAAGCAAACATGAATTATCTGATCCTATCAAATTTTCAACCAATCTGTTAATCTAACATAAGTCACCAATTATTGAAAAAGCACACTGTATCATTATAGGATTTTTATGAGCTAGCAAAGGGGACCTGATGGGCCTGTATAGTGTTAGACATATATGTCCTAAAGAGTAAAAATGTAATATATTTTTGGAGACATTTTTATCGATGAAAAATTTATTTATTATTTATGTATCAAATCTTATCCTCTTTACGTTCATATTTGTTGAATTTATATTAAGCAAACAAAAGTCTAAGACTGCCATTCTAAACCTTTAAGAATTGGGCATTTAATGGATAGATTATGCAAAAGACACGATTCTTAAGGAGACGGTCTAAATCATAAGATTCATAATCGAGGGAATAAAGTTGGGCACTTTATTCATACAAAGATTGTTATGTTGTCTACTATCCCTAACAGGAGATGGTTTTTCTTGACTATCAGAGGGGGACACCATGAATAGAAACATTGGCATGTTGTCATAGGTTACGATGTGTTGGATTGAGACATAAAATGAATTGATTTGGATTAATAATTCTGTCTTGGCAAATCAATTCACTTTAGACGATCATTTGTATTATATCTTAATACTAAGATGAATAATGGGCTCGTTGTCTTAACTTGTGTCTTTTGATGCTCCAAATGTTGAAATCCACATTTTTATAGTGGTATGCGTGCCAGTATATTGGAGGCATGACTTTTGATAGCATAGAACTGTTATTCATAGATATGGAATCTATAGCTCCTATTTAGGAGTAGTTGATATCCTCTTATATGCGTTATCCTGTAATTGAAAAATTAGAGCACTCAACCATTTGGATACATAGGTGTAACCGAATGTTATGTTGTCTTTGGATGATAAGTTTTCTGATGGTGAGATAATAGAACATAAGAAAAAAATAATCAAGAAGGTAAGACAGAGCTTGTCCTTAAGCTGATTATGGATAATCCTATAGGGATACGATACACTATGATATGTAATGGAGACTTAGCTATATGGGCTTAGTAATTCTATATAGTTCAAGAGTGCAATTCCAAGCTTTTAGTGAAGTAGTATTGAAGTTGATAATTATGAAATGTATATCTGGGATATTAGGGTTCCATAATTATTGGGAGCTTGAAATATATAGGCCCATCAGGTCCCCTTTGCTAGGTCACAAAAATCCTGTAACGATACGGCATGTTTTTTCAATAATTGGTGACTTATGTCAGATTTATCAAATTGGCTGAAATTTGGTAAGATCAAATAATTCATGTCTATTTATCAGATGAATTAATTTTGTGATAAAATTAATTCAAGATAAACTTGTTAAATTATCGGGAACGGATAATTCATGTCCATTTATCGGTTGGATTAATTTTGAATTAATTCAAAATAAACTTGTTGAATTATTATGAATATTTATTTCCTAGAGATTATCTAGACATGACTGTTTTAATCAAATAACTTCTCTATTGAGTTATTTGAATTAAAACTGAGGCTTAATCTCAAGAATATAGAGTGGAAGATAAAGATTCATAGAGATAAAAAATTGTAAGTTTGACAGGCTGATCTTAAACTTCGACCTGCCGATTGAACAGGTTCAGCAGGCCGATCTGCTAGTTCAGCCTGTTGACCGTGGGATTTTTTATTACGTGTTTTAGACACATTTTATTATATATCGATTCTGATTTGAATCTGTTTTGAATTTTTGAGCCTTATTTGATAAGGACTGACCTTGGACCTAACCTCTATAAATAGGGAGTGCATCTTATAAGCTATTAAGATCAATAGAGATGTTAAGAGTGAAACTCTGCTAGTGAGATTCTAAAAACTCCTTGAGTGCTCTTGTTCACAAATCATGAACACTAACTTTGGGTTCTCTCAATTGGTTGAAAGGAGAGTCACCTGGTGGAAGAGCTATATGTGTGAGCCCATACCTACTTCGATCATAGATAGAGAATAGCAAAGAAGGCCTGTTGATTGAGATCCTTCTAGAACGTTACTTCTCTTCACTAATTGAGGAAGCTTTTTGACATTTACAAGGTTAGTAAGATCTAGTTAATTTATACATATAGCATGTCAAACTTGTGCTTTGGAAAATACTATGATATAAAAAAATTTTAAATTCCGCTGCATACTATTTTTTCAACAATTGGTATTAGATCTATGGTTTTTTACGTAAATTTATGAGTTTGTGATAATGCTATATTTATTAATTATGTGATCTTAATCTCTCCTATGCTTGAATTTAATTTTTTTAGAGAGTTGGCACTCTAGGGTTTCTATATGTTTATATGTTGTCATGGATTATATGGTGAATGTCTATTAATTAATTATGATTGATTAAATTATTATTTAATTATTTATTAATTAATTAATTTGTGCCGGTTATGGTTCCTTATAGGTTAAAATGTGTATCTAGGTTTTTCATACACTTAGATGGCTGACTATCATCTTCATCTAGGAATTATTATTTAATTTTAAATTTGTAAGAATTTTGTAATTAAATAATCATTCGACAAGACAGATCTAGAAGGCGGATATAGAAATAGATGATGGCACTCCCATGTATTTCTTGAGTCTCTAATTTTATGTTTTTGAATTGTTGAAAATAAAATTGATAAATTGCATTAGAAACTATATTTTCTAAAAAAGATGGTTTCTGTTCAATTGGCATGCCGAACCCTCCAGTTTAGCAGGCCGATGGTCACAGATCGGTAGGCCGGATGTGAGGTTTTGTAGGCCATCAGCGGGGCAGAAATTAGGTGGCTTTGGCAGCAGGCTGAACTTCTGGTTCAGTAGGCCGATTATTCATGAACCAGCAAGTCGATCTGTGAAGACCGGTAGGCCAGTGGGTCATGACCAGCAAGCCAATCACCCAAATCGGCTTGCCAGTAGAGAGTTGGAAATTTTTTCAAAAAAGGTGCAGTTTTTCAATGCAGTTTTAATCTATTTTTAGACAATTCTGTGAAACATTAAAATCTGGATATGACCAAAAATTTAGAGTATTAGATTCATATGGGATTGAGGCTTGAAGATGGGGATTATATGAAGAAGGATACAACTTGAGGATTCAAGGATGAAGAATCAAAAAAATATTTTGATTATTCTCTTGTAATCTTTGTTTTCTATTCTTTAGGGTGGAAGCATAATATTACGGTTATTTATTATTATTTTGCTTGTCTGCATTATAATATGATTTGCCATGTATATTGATAACATGCCATATAGAATAAGGAGTGCCACTCAATTTAAAATTGTTCATGCATGCTTTTAAAATAAAACTTTGATTTCAAAAGATTAAGTGGGAGAAGGTTTTTGAAGAGAGGACCTAAGGCCTCCATCGTTGGTCTATGGGAAGAACATTCATCATGTACCAGGTTAGATCTCCAAGAGGATAAAGTATTTTAGCATGATCTCCGAGAGGACCTAGGCGTTGATTATAAGTTATGGATAAAATATTGAAATGATGGTTATACGCTCATGTTAATTTTATTATTAACCTCCCCTAGGAGCTTTGTTAATAAAATTAATGGCCAAAGAAACGATTATTAATATATATTGGATCATACAAGTTTTGGATGGCATATATTAATTAGGAGGAGATCTATGTTCCTAATTGAATTTGGCATGACTTTCCTAGGAGTTTGTTGAATTATGAGTTGGAATTATTGTTGTAAGGTTGTGATATTTTTAAGGTTTTGACACATACACATATTTGTATGTTTTTACATGATTGTGTTATCTTACTAAATTATTATGCTATGTTTGCTTATGTTTGGTATATGATTCTTTATTGTAGATTAAAAATATCTAAAAATGTTTGATCTTCAATACTTGACAAAAACCAATTAATCAGAGAGAATTATAATGATTGGAAACGGAACCTTGACATTGTCCTCTCCTTTGCGAAACTAAAATTTGTGCTGACAACCCCTTGTCCTCCCGAGCCTACAGGAGACTCCACCAATGATCAATTCTAAGCATATAATCGTTGGAAAGATGCAAACGATCAGGCCCACTATTATGTTATGGCTAGCATGAATAATATACTGCTGGCTCAACATGAGAATTATAAGATGGCTAAGCAGATCTTGGATAACCTAGAAGACATGTTTAGAGGCCAGGCCTTAACTAAGAGGCACAGGGCACTTCAAAAACTCTAAAATTGTAAGTAGAGACCGAGGACATCTGTATAAAAGTAAATGATGTTGGTCATAGGTAACCTCGCTGAGGCACAAACCAATGGAGCCGACATCGATGCTAAAACTTAGATGACTATGGTCTTTGAGACTCTATTAAAGGAATTTATCTCTTTTAGAGCTACATTTAATTTGAGCCATGGGTAGGATATGACCTTAACAAAGTTGATGAAACAGTTACAAGAGTTCGAACTACTAATCAGGGAGTCTCCTGCTGGTAAAGAGGTCAATTTGGCAGCTACTTTTGATTCCAATCCAAACCCTAGGAATGGAAGAAGCAACGAGCCAAGAATGGGAAGTCTTCTATTCCTACTAACACCAAGAGCAAGAAGAAGAAGAAGAAGAACCCAAAGAAGCTAAAGTGCTTCTTTTGTGGGAAGGTCGGGCACGTCAAGAAGCATTGCAAGGACTTCCTTCCAAAGAGGTAGGTGTGATCTTCTGTATCTAGAAACTTGTTTGGTTGAGGAATCCAGTGACATTTGGGTCATAGATTTTGGTGCAACTAATCATGTTTGTGTTTCTCTATAGAGGTTCAAAGAAACAAGAATTCTGCTTTATAAAGACTTCACGCTTTGGATGGGCGATGGATCCTTGGTCTCAGCGAAAGCAATGGGAGACATCCATCTTTATTTTGATAATTATAGGAATTTATTTTTGCAAGATTGTTTTTATGTTCCTAAATTTAAAAGGAATTTAATTTCTATAGCTTGTTTATTTAAAGACTCCTATTTGGTTTCTTTTAATGATAAAGTGGTGATTCGTAAAAATAAATCTTTTATCTATTCTGGATAGATGCAAAATAATCTATATTTTATCAAACCTAAGATGGACTTATTCCTTAATGCTGAGATGAATGATAATAACTCTAAAAGACTTAAAACTTCTCACTCTAATAAGACTTATCTTTGGCATTTGCGCCTTGGTCATATTAACTTGAATAGGATTCAAAGGTTGGTAAGGGGTGGACCTTTAAGTCACTCAAAGGTGGAATCTATACCTCAATGTGAATCTTGTTTGGAGGGTAAAATGACCAAAAGACCATTTGGGTCTAAGGGCAATAGGGCTGAAGGGGTTCTAGAACTTGTACATAGTGATGTTTGCGGATCGATGAACATATGGGCACAAGGAGGGTATGAGTACTTCATCACTTTTATTGACGATTACTCAAGGTATGGGTATGTGTACCTAATGCATCACAAAAGTGAAACTTATGATAAGTTTAGGGAGTTTCGGGTTGAAGTGCAAAAGCAATTGGGTAGACCATAAAGGCACTTTGATCCGATCTAGGTGGTGAGTACCTTTCTAATGAGTTCTTAGGACACTTATTAGAGAATGAGATTTTATCTCATTTGACTATGTCGGGCACTCTGTAGCAGAATGGCGTAGCAGAGAGAAGAAATAGGACTTTATTGGACATGGTTAGGTCCATGATGAGTTATTTATCATTGCCTTTATCGATTTGGGGATATGCACTACAAATCGTATGTTATCTTTTGAACAACGTGCCTTCAAAATCGATCCCTAAAACTCCTCACAAGCTGTGAGTGGGCAAGAAGACATCCTTAAACCATATTCACATATAGGGATATCCAGCTCATGTCCTGTTTAAGGATGCGAATAAGTTGGAAGCATGTTTGGGAGTTTGCGTGTATGTAGGATATCCAAAAGGGACTAAAGGGAGTTATTTTTATAACCCAAAGGAAAATAAAGTAGTAGTTTCAACTAATGCAACTTTCCTTGAGGAGAGTTACATGGACAACTTTAAGCCTCGAAGCAAAGTAGTGCTTGAGGAGTAAATGAGTGATCCATGTTGGAAACATAATACGTAGTGGAATTTTAAAAAATTTTATATTAGAGTATTTTTCAAAACACAAGTTTGACACACTATATGCATAAATTAACCAGATCTTACTAACCTTGTGAATGTTGAAAGCTTCCTCAATTAGTGAAGAGAAGAAACATTCTAGAAGGACCTCAACCAACTAGCCTTCCTTGCTATTCTTTATCCAAGATCGAAGTGAGTGTGGGCTCACACGTACAGCTCTTTCACCAAGTGACTCTCTTTCCAACCAATTGACAGAACCCAAAGCTAGTGTTCGTGATTTGTGAATAAGAGCACTTAGGGAGTTTTAAGAATCTCACCAGTAGAGTTTCACTCTTAATCTCTCAATTGATCTCAATGGTGAAGAGACTCACTATGCTTTTATAGAGGTTGGGCCCATGAGTCAGTCCTTATCAGAAAAGGCCTCAAAAATTTGAATCAGAGAATCGATATTTGATAAAATCTATATGGAAAACACGTGATCCGTTTATCACCGGTCAATAGACCGAACTTGCAGATCGGTCTGCTGAACCTCCTCAATCGGCAGGCCGAATTTAGAGATCGGCCTGTCGAACCTCTGATAAAAGATCCTGCGAATATTTATCTTTCCACCTGAGATCCTTGAGATAGAGCCTCAGTTTTAGTTCAAATAACCCAATAGAAAAGTTATCTGATTAAAACAGTCATATCTAGATAATCTCTAGGAAAATAAATATTCCCGATAATTCAACAAGTTTATCTTGAATTAATTCAAAATTAATCCAACCCATAAACAGACATGAATTATCTGATCCCGATAATTCAATAAGTTTATCTTGAATTAATTTTATCACAAAATTAATTCAACTGATAAACATACATGAGTTATCTAATTTTACTGAATTTCAACCAATTTGATAAACCTGACATAAGTTGCCAATTATTGTAAAAACACACCATATCGTTATAGGATTTTTGTGCACTAGCAAAGGGGACTTGATGGACCTATATAGTTCAAGCTCTTGATAATTATGAAACCCAATATCGTAAATATACATTTCATAATTATCAACTTCAACGTTACTCCACTAAAAGCTTAGAGTTGCACTCTCAAACTATATAAAATTACGAAGCCCGTATAGCCAACTCTCCATGACATATCATAGTGTATCATATCCCTATAGGATTATCCATAATCGACTTAAGGACATGTTCTATCTTACCTTTTCGATTATTTTTAGCTTATGTTCATTATCTCACCATCGAAAAACTTACCATCTAAAGAAAGTACACCATTCGGTTACACCTATGTATCTAAATGGTTGAGTGCTCTAGTTTTCCAATTACTGGATGACGCATATAAGAGGATATCAACTACTCCTAAAGAGGAGCTATGGATTCCATAGTTATGAATAACAGGTCTACACTATCAAGAGTCATGCCTCCTACGTACAGGCGTGCGTACCACTACAAAATGTGGATGTCAACCTTTGGTACATCAAAAGACATAAGTCAAGGCAATAGGCCTACTATTCATCTCAAGATTTAGATACATACAAATGATTGCCTAAAATGAATTGATTTGTCGAGACAAAATTATTAGTCCAAATCAATTTACTTTATGTCCTGATCCAACGCATTGTCATCTATGATAATGTGCCAATGCTTCTATTCACGAAGTACACCTCACATGGTCAAGACAAACCATCTCCCGTTAGGAATATAAAAAACATAACAATTTTTACATGAATAAAGTGCCCAACTTTATTCACTCAATTGCGGATCCTATGATTTAGACCGTCACCTTAAGAATCATGTCTTTTGCATAATTTATCTATCATATGCCTAATTCTTAAAGGTTTAGACCAACAGTCTTAGACTTTTGTTTGCTTAACATACATTTAACAAATATAAACATAAATAGAATAAGATTTGGTATATTAATAATAAATAAATTCTTTATTGATAAAATTTCTCTAAAAACATATTACATTTTTACTCCTTAAGTCATACACGTCTAACAATCTCTCACTTGTACTAAGCGAGTAAATTTGACAAATCTTGCATCCTCATAGCTTCCACATGTCTCTCAAAGACTCTCACAATGTGTGTCTTCATAAATAAATCAAGCTAAATTGTCCTCTGATGCAATTTTGAACACCGTGACATGCCCGCCCTTGACGAAGTCCTTTATCACAAGATACTTCAGATTAATATCTTTACTTTCTTTGTGAAATCTTGGTTCCTTAGCATTAGCTACCGCTGCACTACTATCATAGTACAGTGATACCACCTTATCCATACTAGGAACTACCTCAAGATCCCTAAGGAACTTGCAGAGCCACACTCTTTCTTTCAAAGCATTACTAGCTACCACACACTTGGCCTCTATCGTTGAATCCAAAGTGCAATCTCACTTCACACTTCTCCAACTAATGGCACCGCCACCCAGAGTAAACATAAACCTAGAAGTCAATCTCCTCGAATCCAAACAGGATTGAAAATCCAAGTTAGTATATCCTAGAAGAGTTAAGTCTTCACTCGAATACACATGTATATATCCTCGAGTCCTTCTCAGGTAGTTGAAAATATGCTTAACCGTCACCCAGTGGTTCGGTCCCAGATCCGCCTGAAATCGACTTATAATCCTAACCGCATAACAAATATCCGGTCGTGTGCAAAGCATGGCATACATGAGACTACCCAATGCCAAAGCGTAAGGCACCTTCTTCATGTATTCTCTTTCTTCATCAGACTTTGGAGAGTCTTTCTTAGAAAGAGTAATTCCAGACCTAGATAGTTGTCCATCTTTCTTGGAATCTTGCATTACAAATCTCTTGAGAATCTTATCTATGTAGCTATCCTAGGACAAAGCTATCATTTTATTCTTCCTATCTCCAAAGATCTGGATATCGAGAACAAAATTAGCCTCACCCAAGTCCTTCATGTCAAACTACTTGGTCAACCATAATTTGACCAATGATATTGCCTCAACGTCATTGCCAATTAGTAGAATGTCATCTACATAGAGCAGTAAAAAAACAACCTTCTCATCCTTAATGTGTTTGTACACACATGGTTCATCCACATTTTGTGAGAACCCATATGTCTTAATCATTTGATCAAATCTTATGTTCCAAGAGCGAGAAGCCTGCTTAAGTCCATAAATTGACCTTAGCAGTTTACAAACCTTACCCTCTTGACCCTTGACCTTGAACCCATCTGGTTATTCTATATAAATGGACTCATAAAGATAGCCATTTAGAAAATCCATCTTGACATCCATCTGTCAAATCTCATAATCGAGAGCGGCAGCTATTGACAAGCGAATCCGGATGGACTTAAGCATGGCTACAGGCGAAAAGATTTTCTCAGTAATCAATTCCTTCCTTTTGCATATAACCCTTAGCTACCAGTCTAGCCTAAAAGGTTTCGACCTTTTCATCCACTCCTCTTTTCCTCTTGTAAATCCACTTACACCTTATGGGTTTTACCCTTTAGAAAGAACCACAAGCTCCCAGACCCGATTAGTCTCCGTAGTCTTCATCTCTGTGTTCATGGCCTCTGTCCAGAGTTTTAAATCAACATCCTCCATAGCCTCTACGTAAGTGTAAGGATCTCTACAATATTCATCTGCTTCAGCTAAGAAGGCCTCACCATTGAACATATATATCTTAGGTTGATGCCCGATCCTCCCACTACGTCAAAGCCCCTTAGGTTGTTGTTTTGGTTCATTTGGTTTTTCTATACTTATTAGAACGGTTTCATTCAGAACCTCTGGAGTGATTAGATCACTCCTTAACTCCTTAAGCACCACTTTACTTTGAGGCTTAAAGTCATCCATGTAACTCTCCTCAAGGAAAGTTGCATTAGTTGAAACCATGTCTTCATTTTACTTTGGATTTTAGAAATAACCACCTTTAGTCCCTTTTGGATATCCTACAAACATGCAAACTTCTAAACGTGCTTCCAACTTATTCACACTTTAAACAATACATAAGCCAGACATCCCCATATGCGAATATGGTTTAAGGATGTCTTTCTACCCGTCCACAACTCATGAGGAGTTTTAGGGACAAATTTTGAAGGCATATTGTTCAAAAGATAACACATGGTTTGTAGTGCATATGCCCAAAAGGACAAAGGCAATGATGAATAACTCATCATAAACCTCACCATGTCCAACAAAGTCCTATTTCTTCTCTCTACTACGCCATTCTACTACAGAGTGCCCGTTGTAGTCAAATTGGATTAAATCTCATTCTGTAATACGTGTCTTAAGAACTCATCATAAAGGTATTCTCCACCTCGATCGGTTCAAAGTGCCTTTATGGGTCTACCTAATTGCTTTTCCACTTCTGCTCAAAACTTCCTGAACTTGTCAAAAGTTTCACGTTTGTGGTGTATCAGGTACACATATGCATGCCTTGAGTAATTGTCAATAAAAGTGACGAAATACTCATACCCTCCTTGTACCCAGATGTTCATCGATCCGCAAACATCACTATACACAAGTTCTAGAACCCTTTTGGCCTTATTGCCCTTAGATCCGAATGGTCTTTTGGTCATTTTACCCTCCAACAAAATTCACATTGAGGTATAGCTTCTACCTTTAAGTGACCCTTTGAATCCTATTCAGGTTAATATGACCAAGGCTTAAATGCCAAAGATAAGTCTTATTAGAAATCCATACCGTATCGTTATATGATTTTTATGAGCTAGCAAAGGGGACTTGATGGACTTATATAGTTCAAGCTCTCGATAATTATGAAATCCAATATCCTAGATATGCATTTCATAAATATCAACTCCAACGCTACTCCGCTAAAAGCTTGGAGCTATACTCTCGAAGTATATAGAATTACGACGCTCGTATAGCCAAGTCTCCATGACATATCATAGTGTATCGTATCCTTATAGGATTATCTATAATCAGCTTACGAACAAGTTTTATCTTACCTTCCTGATTATTTCTATCTTATGTTCCATTATCTCACCATCGATAAACTTACCATCCAAAGACAGTATACCATTTGATTACACCTATGTATCTAGATGGTTGAGCGCTCCAGTTTTTCAATTACAGGATAACACATATAAGAGGATATCAACTACTCTTGAAGAGGAGCTATGGATTCTATATCTATGAATAACAGGTCTATGCTATCAAGAGTCACGCCTCCAACATACTGGCATGCGTACCACTATAAAATGTGGATGTCACCCTTCGGTACATCAAAAGACATAAGTCAAGACAATTGGCCTACTGTTCATCTCAGGATTAACATACAATACAAATAATTGTCTAAAGTGAATCGATTTGCTGAGATAGAATTATTAATCCAAATCAATTCACTTAATGTCCTGATCCAACACATCGCCACCTATGACAATTTGCCAATGCTTCTATTCGCGGAGTCCACCTCCAATGGTCAAGACAAAACATCTGCCATTAGGGATATAGACAACATAACAATCTTTACATAAATAAAGCGTCAAACTTTATTCCCTCGATTGCGGATCTTATGATTTAGACCGTCACTTTAAGAATTATGTCTTTTGCATAATCTATCCATCATATGCCCAATTCTTAAAGGTTTAGATCGACAGTCTCCAACTTTTGTTTGCTTAGTATACATTCAAAAAATATGAACATAAAGAAGACAGGATTTAGTATATAAATAATAAATAAATTCCTTATTGATAAAAATGTCTCCAAAAACATATTACATTTTTACTCCTTAGGACATACATGTCTAACAATCCAATCACCCGAAAGGTTCCAAATGAAACCGTTTCTATCAGTGTAGAAAAACCAAACGAACCTAAACAAAATCCTAAGGAGCTTCTACGTCGTGGGAGGATCAGGGCGTCAACCTAAGAGGTATATGTTCAATGGTGAGGTGTTTTTGGGTGAACCGGATGAACATGGCAAGATCCTTATACTTACACAGGGCTATAGAGGATGTTGATTCGAAACTCTGGACAGAGGCCATGAACACAAAGGAGTGGATATTCAAGAGGAAAAGAGGAGTGGTTGGAAAGGTCAAAACCTCTAAGGCTAGACTAATAGCTAAGGGTTATATGTAAAAGGACGGAATTGATTACGAGGAAACCTTTTTACCTATAGCCATGCTTAAGTCTATCAAGATTCTCTTATCCGTAACTACCGCTCTCAACTATGAGATTTGGCAGATGGATGTCAAGATGGCTTTTCTTATTGGCTGTCTTGATGAGTACATTTATATGGAACAACTAGATGGGTTCAAGGTCAAGGGTCAAGAGGGTAAGGTTTGTAAGCTACTAAAGTCAATTTATAGACTTAAGCAAGCTTCCCATTCTTGGAACATAAGATTTGATCAAGTGATTAAGACTTATGGGTTCTCAAAAAATGTGGATGAACCGTGTGTGTATAAACGTATTAAGGATGGGAAGGTGGTTTTTTTTACTACTCTATGTAGGTGACATTCAGTTAATTAGTAATGATGTTGGGCATTGACATCGATCAAATTATGGTTGACTAAGTAGTTTGACATGAAAGACTTAAGTGAGGCTAATTTTATTCTCGATAACTAGATATTTCGGGATAGGAAGAATAAAATGATAGCTTTGTCCTAGGCCAGCTACATAGATAAAATTCTTAGGACGTTTGTAATGTGGGATTCCAAGAAAGGTGGGCAATGATCTAGGTTTGGAATTACTCTTTATAAGAAAGACTCTCCAAAGTCTAAGAAAGAAAAAGAATGCATGAAGAAGGTGCCTTATGCTTCCGCAGTAGGTAGTCTCATGTATGCCACGCTTTGCACACGACCGGATATTTATTATGTGGTCAGGATTATAAGTCAATTTTAGGCAGATCTAGGACTAAACCACTGGCTTGTAGTAAAGCATATTTGCAAGTACCTAAGAAGGACTCGATGGTATATGCTTGTGTATTTGGGTGATGATTTAACTCCTCTAGGATACACTAAGATTTCCACTCCTGTCTAGATTCTAGGAGATCGACTTTGGGTTTTGTGTTTACTCTGGGCGACGATACCATCAGTTGGAGAAGTGTGAAGCAAGATTGTACTTCAGATTCAATGATAGAGGCCAAGTATGTGGCAGTTAGTGATGCTTCGAAAGAAGAAGTGTGGCTCTACAAGTTCCTTAGGGATCTTGATATAGTTCATGTATGGATAAGGCGGTATCACTGTACTGTGATAACGGTGTGGCGATAGCTAATGCTAAGGAACCAAGATTTTACAAGAAGAGTAAGCATATTGATCGAAAGTATCATGTGATAAGGGACTTAATCGAGGGTGGGCATGTCACGGTGTGCAAAATCACGTCAGAGGACAATTTAGTTGATCCATTCACGAGGACACTTACTGGTAGAGTCTTCGAGAGGCATGTGGAAGCTATGGGTATGCAAGATTTCTCATATTTACTCATTCAATGCAAGTGGGAGATTGTTAGACGTGTATGCCCTAAGGAGTAAAAATATAATATATTTTTGGAGACATTTTTATTAATAAAGAATTTATTTATTATTTATATACCAAATCTTGTCCTCTTTACATTCATATTTGTTGAATTTATGTTAAACAAATAAAAGTCTGAGACTGTCATTTTAAAACTTTAAGAATTAGGCATATGATGGACATATTATGTGGAAGACATGCTTCTTAAGGTGGCGGTCTAAATCATAAGATTTGCAATCGAGGGAATAAAGTTGGGCATTTTATTCATGCAAAGATTACTATGTTGTCTATATCCCTAACAGGAGATGGTTTGTCTTGACCATCAGAGGTGGACTTTGTGAATAGAAACATTCTCACGTTGTCCTTGGTGATGATGTGCTGGATCAGGACATAAAGTGAATTGATTTGGATCAATAATTCTGTCTCAGCAAATCGATTCACTTTAGACAATCATTTGTATTGTATCTTAATCTTGAGATGAATAGTGGTCCCATTGTCTTGACTTGTATCTTTTGATGTATCAAAAAGTGACATCCACATTTTTATAGTGGCACGCATGCCGGTACATTGGAGGCATGACTCTTGATAGTGTAGACTTGTTATTC
This sequence comes from Artocarpus heterophyllus, assembly GCA_025403435.1. Lineage (NCBI taxonomy): Eukaryota > Viridiplantae > Streptophyta > Magnoliopsida > Rosales > Moraceae > Artocarpus > Artocarpus heterophyllus. The sequence continues at coordinate 30,112,157 of CM046352.1, forward strand.
ATAGGTATGGAATCCATAGCTTCTCTTTAGGAGTAGTTGATATCCTCTTATATGCATTATTCTGTAATTGAAAAACTAGAGTGCTCAACCATTTGGATACATAGGTGTAATCGAATGGTATACTATCTTTGGATGATAAGTTTTCGATGGTGAGATATTGAAACATAAGATAAAAAAAATCAGGAAGGTAAGACAGAACTTGTTCTCAAGTCAATTATGGATAATCCTATGGGCATATGATACACTATGATATGTCATGGAGACTTAACTATATGGGTTTCGTAATTCTATATAGTTTGAGAGTGTAGCTCCAAGCTTTTAGTGGAGTAGTGTTGGAGTTGATAATTATGAAATGTATATCTAGGATATTGGGTTTCATAATTATCGGGAGCGTGAACTATATATGTCCATTAGGTCCTCTCTACTAGCTCACAAAAATCTTGTAATGATACAGCGTGCTTTTTCAATAATTGGTGACTTATGTCAAATTTATCAGATTGGCTAAAATTTGGTAAAATTAGATAATTCATGTTTGTTTATTAGTTGAATTATTTTTGTAATAAAATTAATTCAAGATAAACTTGTTGAATTATCGAGACCGGATTATTCACATTTGTTCATCAGTTGGATTAATTTTGAATTAATTCAAGATAAACTTGTTGAATTATTAGGAATATTTATTTTCCTAGAGATTATCTAGACATGATTGTTTCAATCAAATAACTTCTCTATTGGGTTATTTGAATTAAAACTAAGGCTCTATCTTAAGAATCTCGGGTGGAAGATGAAGATTCACAGGGAAAAAAAATCATAAGTTTGGCAGGCCGATCTGAAACTTCGGCCTGTCGCTAGGGACAGGTTCGGCATGCCAACTGCTAGTTTGGCCTACCGACCGTGGGATTTTTTATCACATGTTTTAGACATAGATTTTATCAGATATCAATTTTGATTTGAATCTGTTTTGAATTTTTGAGCCCTTATCTGATAAAAACTGACCTTGGACCTAATCTCTATAAATAGGGAGTGAATCTCATAAGTTATTAAGATCAATTGAGAGATTAAGAGTAAAACTCTGTTGGTGAGATTTTAGAAACTCTCTGAGTGCTCCTCACAAATCATGAACATTAGCTTTGGGTTCTCTCCATTGGTTGGAAAGAGAGTCGCCTAATGGAAGAGCTGTACGTGTGAGCCCACACTCACTCCGATCGTGGATAGAGAATAGCAAAGAAAGCTAGTTGGTTGAGGTCCTTTTAGAATGTTACTTCTCTTCACTGATTGAGGAAGCTTTTTGGCATTTACAAGGTTAGTAAGATCTGGTTAATTTCATATAGCATGTCAAACTTGTGTTTTTGAAAATACGTTGATATAAAAAAATTTAAATTTTGTTGCGTACTATCTTTCCAACATATAGTTTAAGCTCCTGATATTATGAAACCCAACATCCTAGATATAGATTTCATAATTATTAGCTCTAACGCTACTCCACTAAAATTTAGAGCTGCACTCTCGAACTATATAGAATTACGAAGTCCGTATAGCTAAATCTCTATGACATATCATAATGTATCATATCCCTATAGGATTATCCATAATTGCCTTAAGGAAAAGTTCTGTCTTACCTTCTTGATTATTTCTCTCTTACATTCCATTATCTAACCATCAGAAAACTTACCATCCCTATACGGTATATCATTTGGTTATGCCTATGTATCCAAATAGTTGAGCACTCCACTTTTTTAATTATAGGATAACGCATATAAGAGTATATCAACTACTCCTAAAGAGGAGCTATGGATTCCATATCTATGAATAACAAGTCTATGTGGATGTCACCCTTTAGTATATTGAAAGACATAAGTTAAAATAACAAGCCCACTATTCATCTCAAGATTAAGATACAGTAAATGTGATTGTCTAAAGTAAATCGATTTGTCAAGATAGAATTATTAATCCAAATCAATTCACTTTATGTCTTGATCTAACACATCATCTCTTATGACAATATGCCAATGTTTCTATTTATGGAGTCCACCTCCGATGGTCAAGACAAACCATCTCCCGTTAGAGATATAGACAACATAACAATCTTTACATGAACAAAGTGTCCAACTTTATTCCCTCGATTGCGGATGTTATGATTTAAACCATCAACTTAAGAACTGTGTCTTTCATATAATCTGTCCATCATATACCCAATTCTTAAAGGTTGAGACCGCAGTCTCAGACTATTGTTTGCTTATCATACATTCAACAAATATGAATATAAAAAAGACAAGATTTGGTCAACATATTACATTTTTACTCCTTAGGGCATACATGTTCAGTAATGTCTCACTGTCACTAAGTGAGTAAATATGACAAATCTTGCATCCCCATAGTTTCCACATGCCTCTCGAAGACTCTCCCAATAAGTGTCTTTGTGAATGGATCAGCTAAATTGTCTTTCGATGCGATTTTGTACACAGTGACATGCCCACCTTCTACCGAGTCCTTTATCACATGATACTTTTGATCAATATGCTTACTCTTCTTGTGAAATGTTAGTTCCTTTACATTAGCTACCGCCACATTGTTATCACAGTATAGTGATACTGCCTTATCCATATTAGGAACTACCTTAAGATCCCTAAGGAACTTGCGAAGCCACCTGCCTCTTTCGAAGCATCACTAGCTACCACATACTCGGCCTCCATCGTTGAATCTTAAGTGCAATCTTGTTTCACACTTTTCCAATTGATGGCACTGCCACTTAGAATAAACACAAAACCAGAAGTCGAGGAGTGGCAAGGTGCCACAGAATGCTATCTTCACCAACTAATGTTCCAAAAGATAAATAATGTTCCAAAAAAGCTTCAACCAACTAGTTTTCTTTACTATTCTCTATCTACGATCGTTGTGTGTATGGGCATACTCATATAGCTCTTTCGCCAAGAGACTCTCTTTCCAACCAATTGAGAAAACCTAGAGCTATAATTTGTAACTTGTGTACAACAACTTTCAGGGGAGTTTCAGGGTCTCATCAGTAGAGTCTCACTATAGATTTCTCAACTGATCTACATAGCAATAAGTATCGCTCCCCATTTATATAAGTTGAGCCCAAGCGTCAGTCCTTATTAGATAAGGCCTTGAAAATTTGAATCAGAATCAAATCAGGATCAATACTAGATAAAATCTACATGAAAACAGGTGATCTATTTATCATTTAGTCGGCAAGCTGAACTGGTAGATCGGCCCATCGAATTTACTCCATCGGTAGGCCAAACTTAAAGATCGGCCTAACAATAAATGATTCCTACGAATCTTTCATTTTTCACCCGAGATTCTTGAGATTGAGCCTCAGTTTTAATTCAAATAACCCAATAGAGAAATTATCTGATTAAAACAGTCATATCTAGATAATCTCTAGGAAAATAAATATTCCTGAAAATTTAACAAGTTTATCTTGAATTAATCTATTCAAAATTAATCCAATCGATAAACAAACATGAATTATCTGATCTTGGTAATTTAACAAGTTTATCTTGAATTAGTTTTCACTAAATTAATTCCACTAATAAACAGACATGAATCATCTAAGCCTATCAAATTTTCAACTAATTTGATAATCTGACATAAGTCACAATTATTGGAAAAGCACACCGTGTCGTTACAGGATTTTTATGAGCTAGCAAAGGGGACCTGATGGATACATATAGTTCAAGCACCCAATAATTATGAAACCCAATATCCCATCTATACATTTTATAATTATCAACTCTAACACTACTCCACTAAAAGCTTAGAGCTGCACTCTCGAACTATATAGAATTACGAATCCCGTATAGCTAAGTCTCCATGACATATCATAATGTATCGTATCCTCATAGGATTATCCATAATCGGCTTAAGGACAAGTTCTATCTTACTTTCCTAATTATTTTTCTCTTTTGTTTTATTATCTCACCATCGAAAAACTTACAATCCCTAGACGGTATGCCATCCAGTTACATCTATGTATCCAAATGATTGAGCACTCTAGTTTTTCAATTTCAGGATAACGCATAAAAGAGGATATCAACTAATGTTGAAGCGGAGCTATAGATTCCATATCTATAAATAATAGGTCTATGCTATCAAGAGTCATGCCCCCAACATAAAATGTGGATGTCACCCTTTGATACATCAAAAGACATAAGTCAAAATAACAGGCCCAGTATTCATCTCAGGATTAAGATACAATACATATGATTGTCTAAAGTGAATCAATTTGCCAAGACAAAATTATTAATTTAAATCAATTCACTTTATGTCCCGATCCAATACATCGTCACTTACGAGAATGTGCCAATGTTTATATTCACAAAGTCCACTTCCGATGGTCAAGACAAACAATCTCCCGTTAGAGATATAGACAACATAACAATATTTACATGAATAAAGCGTCTAATTTTATTCTCTCGATTACGGATCTTATGATTTAAACCATTACCCTAAGAATCATGTATTTTGCATAATCTATCCATCATATGCCCAATTCTTAAAGGTTTAGATCGACAGTCTCAGACTATTGTTTGCTTATCATACATTCAACAACTATGAACATAAAGAGGACAAGATTTGGTATATAAATAATAAATAAATTCTTTATTGATAAAAGTGTCTCCAAAAATATATTACATTTTTACTCTTTAGGGCATACATGTCCAACAATTATTCTCTCCTTTTTTCATTTTTTATTTTTTTCAATCTCTTTTTTATTTTTTTTTGCTTTTTTTTCTTTTTCTTTTCCTTTTTTTAACTCCCCAAAACTTATTTAGTTTTATAAATATGGATAATGAAAAAAAGAAAATAAATGAAAGAAAGAAAACCAAATAAAAAATAAAAAATAAAAAATATCAAAGAAATACTAAAATAACTTTGTAGATATGACCAAACGACAAATGCCAAATCACATCATCTCCCATGCTCGCTCTTAACAATCAATTTTCAAATTCAATCAAAGATGCAAACATGCCTATTAGTGATAGGGCAAATGAAAAGGGAATTCATAAAATGGCTCGGTTAAGCAAATGTAGATAATGAATGAAATAGGTCAAAAAGGCTCATCAGGGAAAACTAGAAGTGAAGTTTATAAAGGTTGGCTTCAAAGGCTCAAATGGCCCAACAAAATGCCTTGATTATCTCTCCAAGAATACCTAACCTAGGATTTTGCCTCGAGTTTCACTAAAATAGGTTCTAAAGTTTATGAGATGTAAAAACCAATCAAATGCACACAAGTTTATCAAAAATTATAAAATTTAAAGTTTGAAATTCCCAGTGATCGTGATTTATGGTGCTCAAGTGTAGAGAATCAAGAAGGAGGATCAATGATGTAGGTTAAGCACACATAAAAAAATGAATTACATTTCAAAAGACAGAAGAAAACAATTTGTGGTTAACATCACAAACAAATTCTAGTTATCCAATTTCTCGAAACTTACACTTTATTCAAACAAGTAAAAAAACACTATTAAAGTAACTCAACAACCTAAACAAGAACTATCACAAGAGTGATGGAAGGAAATCTGATAATCAACGAAAATTTGAAAAAATTTGAGGTAAAAACCAACAAAATAATTTCTCTCCCCCACACTTAAACTAAACATTGTCCTCAATGTTTATAACAATCTAAGAACAAGGGTTGAGAACATATACCTTGGGGGCTTGTAACCCAGCTTTTGAGTTCCATCCATCTTCTAGAATCATTTTCCACTAAAACTCGAGCCCTTAAGTTCCCAATTATTTCAACACTTTTGAGAAGTGCTCGTCAAAAAGTGGGTTTCGCTCATAGTAAGTGTCATAGAACACTACAAATGGGTCTTCATCGTGGACGACCTCAAGCTTGGCATATTTTGGAGATGCTCAACACATGATCCCAACAATATTCGGCTTCAAAGGATAGGTTTGATAGGGATGAATGAATGTTGCTAGCGATGGTGGAGGAGGTGTTGGCCAAAAAGGGTATTCATAGATGTAATCTTCAATGAGCATGGTTGGCTCGACTTCTTCTTGCAATTTTTCTTGAAGTTCAAGGTCTTGGGTCTCATCATCACTTAAAGATTCTTTTTGAAAAATCTCTAAGTCCTACTTACTCGGTGCAAGCTCCACACATGATTTCACCTTAAATGTGGTAGGGTCACTATCTCCTCGCAAGTCGGCAAATGTACTAACCAATTGCCTAACTTGTTCTTGTAAAATGTGAAGTTGAGATGATTGGGCGATTAATAATTGGTTGGTGTTGCTCCTCAAGTGATTGATCATTATTGTCAATTGAGTCAACACCCCTTCCAATGCCAAAATCATCTCCTGAGGTAAGGCATCAATTTACATTTCTATCAAGTTAGAATTGCTCTCTTAATCATAGTTGCTTATTAAACAATTCATCGCCTCGTTGTTGTACTCCACCATCTCTTCCAACAAGTGATAGGCTTCATCGGTGAATAGGTGGCAGAAATAAGTGCTACCACTTCCTATTTCTACCCAACTTCGTGTCATGCCACTTAAGCTATCAAAGAAGAATTGAAGTAACCATCTTGGAAAAGCCATGATTCAGGAAGTTAATGAGCAAGTTCTTGTATCATCACCTAGCATCTTGAAAAGGATCCAAATCTCAAGAATACTTATCGATCAACCATCTCCAAGTACTTCGCACAAAAAACTCAAAAACAAAAATTAAATTCAAATAAAATAAAACATCCAAATTAATCCTAGAGTTAATTGGTATTGATATTAACCAAAACAAAACAACAATCCCTAGTAACGGTGCCAAAAACTTGTTGCAAATTCCACAAGTATATGGGTCGTGTAAGTAATAAAGTGATCTAGAGTCTAGATGTCAATCTTAGGAAGATTGTGCTAATTTTGTGTTAGTTACCAAAGTTGATTAGCTCTACGATTATTTGGATAACCGAATAAAGAAGCGAATAAAAGAAACTACTAAAAATGGATAAATAAATAAAATAAGTAACGGAAAGAAATAACAAAAAATACTAAAGCATTGATTTTATTATTAAGTGAATCTCATCATTAATTAGTCGAGAACCTCCTAACTAACTCAATTACCTCTCTCGAGCATCAAATTGGATAATGTGCTCAAAAGCCTAATTCTAATATCTCTATCTAGAATCAAGTAATTAAACACTCGCTAGGCTCTAATTCTCTTAATAACTACGAAGACGTTATAAATCTTTCGATCTTATAGTCATCCCCTAAGATGCATTTCCTATGATCTGTACATTGAATTTCCCTCTCTCTAAAATCAAACCCATATACTAAAATTGTCTAATCCATTGGCCAAATAAATTAGTAGCATTTAGCATGAGAAAACGCAAATTAACCATGAAAATGCACTAAAAATAAATACGCACTTCATAAAAAGGCAAAATCAAAGCCCTAGAAAAACAATTATTGCATAACTAAAATCAACCAAGCCAACATCAAGGATTTATCATTTATAAGTCACAAAAATTACAAAGAAGAGAATGAGAATAAAAAACCTATTTCGGATTGTCACAAGCTCCAAGCTTTTCCTCCTCTTCTTCTCCCACGATTTTTGGTCTTCAAATGCATCTTCCTTGATGATTTATTGAAACTAAAACCTAATTCTAAAACTAAGAATTAATATCCTAAACTAGAACAAAACAAAGAAATAATTTTTTTCTTTTTCTTCATGTTCTTTTTTGGAGTGATCCCCAATCTCCTTGGAAATGTGTGCCTCATCCTAAAAATGAAGGCTTACCTTAATAAATATCAGCTATGTGGGCTTTAAGGTGATAATGCATCATTTCAGCATCGATTTTACCATTGAATTAAAAATCAGCACAAGGGGAGGCAATAGGGCGTGTAGCCATGCACAGGCCTACTCGCAGGCGTGCCGATCACACCAAGGGCCTAGTTTGCCTAGGCATGCATAACGCGCATGATAATAATGTGTTGCATCAGCACGGTCGTGCCTCATTCTGGCTGGTAGCCCGTGTGCTACCAACTCATGCGGGTATCACACTCAGACCTGTGTCTGCATGCAAGCTCCCTTGGGGCCTCCTTATGTGCCCCATTGGCCGCCCATGGCTTTGCAAGTGAGGGGGCCTCATTGCAAGTGAAAATTTTGTGTTAACTTTAATTTTAATGTCTTTTTTTCTGTTAAACTCAAATTTATTAGTTCCCTACAAAGTAACACAAAAAAATAAAAATACACAAAAGCTTGAGGATTTTCATAATATATAAGCTTAAGAAATAATTGGTGTGTGAGTAAAATACTCACTTAATGCATACATCACATATGGTGTATGATATAATAATGGCATGACATAACCTAACACGACATATCATAAGATAACATAATATAACATGTCATGGCATATCATATCATAGCATATACGTGGCATGACATAGCATCATGCATTTTATATTTTGCATAAACCATGTGAAAACATTTTGTTTTGAAAACCATAGTTTTTTTTTTCTATAGCCAAGATTTGTACTTATGTGATTTCTAAAAATAGATTATCTAGTCGAGTTCCTATCCATTTACTCTTAGGTTTTGTTGAAGATCACGCACTAAGAGTGTGGGCTTAAGTTGATTTATGCTAATTAATTTAGCATATTGTAAAAAGAAATTAAATCATTTCTTAAAAGAATTTTTCTTTGTTATAGGAATAACTAGATTCTGCTATCTAGTCGAATTTTCCTTTGGATAGTTAAAAGGCTTAATTAAATTAAACCCTTATAACTTAGAATTTTTTATTTAAATAACTTTCTTTAATTGCCTTTAACAGATTATGCTAGCTTTGATAATTAATTAATTATCTTCTTCTAATAACTTAGCTTAATAATTTCTTATACGATTTATATTAGGCTCATGTTTGAACAAAAGGTCCTTAAAACTTGTAGTTTCTTACAGCCAACAACTGTGCAGAAAATCAGCTTTATTTAGTGAAAAATTCAATTTCACCCGGTTTTCTAGTTTTGTCCCGAACGCAAAAATCTTGACTTTTTGCCTCCAACACAAAAGTAAAATAGTTTATATTATAATGTGCAGATTTTTGCAAGGATTAAAACTCTCAAAATATTCATGGATAGATTCAAAATGTTTCCCTATTTTAACCTTTTTAAAATTTTGTGACTAAATCTTGTAAAATTTATGAGGAAAAATCCATGCAAAATTGATAGAAATCTTATTTCACAAACATTAACAGTTCCATAAGATCCACAAATTTCGTGTTTTAAGTTTTTCTAACATCAATCATCCTGAGGGAGTTTTTACCCAATTTGTACACGAATAAATTTGAATATACAATGTTTTTTGGCTTGATCAGATTGGAATTTAAAGAGAATTTCTTCACCAAAGCTGTTTATCTCAATATTTTTAATAAATCTCACATTAAGCTTCAACTTAGTTCGACTTCCAAGTGTGTCAAAAACTTAAATTTATGAAAAATGTTTTAAAAAAATGTATTCCCACACTTAAACTCATTAAGCTTGCTTTTTGGTGCAAAAATCTTAGTTTAAGCCTAACTAGCGCTGTGCATACATCACATAACACAATCATGACATAAAGAGTCTTTTACATGCCAAAATCTATAATCATATATTACAACCCAAGAACATAAAAATACTAGCTTCAATGAAAAAAAAAAACTTAGAGCATTAGGGGTTTTACCTAGAGGACCCAAAGTGCAAATCTCTTCCACTTGCCATGAGTGGCCTTTAACAACCCCTTAGTCACTAGATCAAGACATAAATAATAAATTTCTAACCAAAACTATAAATTCTGACTAAGAAATCTACTAATAAAGTTTTAAATTTTAGCCTAAACACCTCCTTGGATCAAAACAGTTTCTAACAATGATTTGGAGACTTGGATCAACAAAAACTTGAAGGAATTTGGTTTTTGGAGAAAAAAATGGAGAAATTTTTTGCCTTTGGAGCAAAGCTTAGAGAGGAAGAAAAATGAGGTTTTCAAGTTGGTCTTTTGGTATTTATAGGGTATTAGTCTAGGGAAAGTAAGTCAATTTTTGGTACTCCTAGACTTGGTAGGTTAAAATTTAACAATCTAATTCTACCCAAAACTGTATTTTTTCTCGTCCTATCGATATCGCATTAAGGACATATTTTTCTTGTCAGTTTAAAGGAATCCCAGTATATTGTGCATCCACAATAGTAGTTCACCTATCTGTGTGGATACTAATTTTGTCTTTCTATTGTGTTGTTCGCTCTATTTTTCTGAGTATCTTTGTGCACTAAATTTTAACACTAGGAGGATTGCAACCACTAAAATCAGTACTAGTGTAACTGTCTCACAAACTATCAACTTATGCACTGCTTAGGACTCTGGCATGATATTTTAATCTTATAAATCCACATTTAATTTATGGGTATTTTTATCCCAATAATTAGATTTTAACACCATCTATGTGACATTAAGTTTTCCTTTAAGAAACTTAATAAATTCTTAGCAATTTATCTCATGAAATTTGTACATATAAAATATACCTTAATTCATAAAAATTTGCACACAACATGCACATGAAATTTCATTATATATTGATTACATAATTTCCTACTAACAAAACATAGAATTTGCTAATGAAATTCTTTGTTTAAGTCTTGGTTAAATTCTAGATTTAAAATAATATGTTTTTTGGATATTACAGGTCTCATGTTCGACGATGGCTATCCCTTTGCTATCGAAAAGGGGAGATAAGCCTGCTGGGGAGATCTCCTTCGTACTGAATAGATCTAACTACATTTAGCTAGGACATGAAGTGAGATAGGGAGCAATGTAGACTGACTCTGATGCGAACTTCGGTGTGGTGTAAAGGGCGGTGACATAGGCAAACTCGAGCAAACTTGTGATCGAGGAAAACGACTAGAACAAGCTCTAGATAATGACATGAGTTTGTCAAAGAGGAGGGAAGTGTCATGCAGATCTATGTAGAGATCCACCGAGATCATGATGATGACAACGCTGCTAGCGTTGGTATCGGAGAAAAGAGAAGAGAGAGGGTATAGCGAAGAAGAGAGAGAGAGGAGGGAGAGATTTGTTGAAATAGAAAGAAAGGAAAGCAATTTTGCAGCATAAATTTTCTTATGTTTTTTTACTTTTTGTAGCATGCATAAAAACATGTGTTCAAAAGATGGCAGAAAGTATTATTTTCTTGAAATTGTAATGCATTTTTTTTATGAAATTTTTAAAGGACTGAATTAGATAACCACTCATGAAGTCCATGTTCAGATCTCTTTACAAGATGACTAGGCTATCGCTTGCTACGCATCGGATTAAACACAATATTTTTATATGGTGAAAAATTCCATATGGTGAAAAATTCCAATTATCTATTTGCAATTATATGGTGAAAAATTCCAATTATCTATTTGCAAAAATTTATAAAATTTAGGGTCAAAATATAATTTTTTAAAAATTGAAAGGTCAAAATACAATTTTTATGTGACATAATTTTTTAATCATTATCCCTTTTAGTTTAAAAAATTAAAATTTGACCTTAATTTTTAATAAAATTTTTATAAAAAGACCCCTGTCCTAATAATACAACATCAAACATATAATTGAACTCGCTAAAACTTAATCACATCCTTTCCTATACATTTCAATTCAATCATATAAAACTATCCTAGCTAACTTGGCGTATCCTATGCACTAGATAGGCCCTAATTTTATTAATGTTATAAGGAAGTAAGAGGACAATAGTATTTTTAGGAGACCAACAAAAGATCAAAAGTATAACTTTTAAGAAAGAAAATAAATAGCATAATATTAAAAAATTCATATTTACCACACCTAAAAATACTAAAAATACCCTTAATCAAATGTTTATTGTTTAATACAATATTCATGTCTAACCTGTCTTAAAATAAAAAAGGGAAAACTCCAATCTAACACATTAAAAAAACTTCTAATCTAGAAAAAAAGGTGTTTGATAGAACTGTATTTCAATTTTTTATTCAATCTCTCTCTCTCTCTCTCTCTCTCTCTCTCATTCTCATCCGTGACTCCGTCAATGAACTTCTTCTTCATGCGATGCTGATCTTTAACGCAACTCTAACAACATTTGGCAAGCTCCTCCTTCGCGCAACACAAAGCTCCGCTCAACTCTAGAGACAACGATGACAGTGAGCGACGACATGATATTCCACTAGGGAGAGGGAGAGAAAGACAAAGAGGTAGGGATAGAGAGGGAGGGTGCCGGGATAGATATCACCAAAAAGGAGGAAAAGAAGGAGAGGCTGAAATGCAAAACACATATTTTTTCAAACGAAAATAACATCTACTTATAAACGAAAGAATTGTCATATATACTTTCAACATTATTTAAAATGTTACATGCTATAATTTCTCGTGCTATAACAAATGGCGTTTTGTAATAGTTTTGCATCTACCCACAATTGTACTAGGCATTCAGATCAGTCATTTGATCTTGTGCGGATGTACACCCATAAAAAGCAATTGGTTGTAATTAATAAGCCCACTTCTGTTGTTGTTGATTAGCGCCCGCAAAGCTTTTTCTCCCATGAAGAAGCTTGTAACGTGCAAGGCTGACCCAATCAAATCTTTTGGTAAGCCGGACAGTTGCTACTGTGAGAAAAAGTGAACACGGGCTTCAATTTGAAAGCCCAAGTCAAGGTTCAACACACTAAAAACATTTATTAAAAATTGAGAAAATTGCACGTTATCCTACAACTTGTTTATTCATGTCCTGTTAAAAAGGGTATACTATACTACTACTCATATTACATATTTAACTTGTGCTAACTTCTCCTAAAAAATTACACAAAATCATATATTAACATGGTGAATACAAGGAAATTTAGTTTTAGAGCCTGTTGTTAGACATATATGCCCTAAGGAGTAAAAATGTAATAAGTTTTTAGAGACATTTTTACCAATAAAGAATTTATTTATTGTTTATATACCAAATCTTTTCATCTTTACGTTCATATTTGTTGAATGTATGATAAACAAACAATAGTCTGAGACTGTCGATCTAAACCTTAAGAATTTGGCATATGATGGATAGATTATACGAAAGACACGATTCTTAAGGTGATAGTTGAAATCGTAAGATTACCAATCGAGGGAATAAAGTTGGGCGCTTTATTCATGTAAAGATTGTTATGTTGTCTATATCCCTATTGGGAGATGGTTTGTCTTGACCATCGGAGGTGGATTCTGTAAATAAAAACATTGGCACGTTGTCATAGGTGACGATGTGTTGGATCGAGACATAAAGTGAATTGATTGGATTAATAATTCTGTCTCGACAAATCAATTCATTTTAGACAATCATTTGTATTGTATCTTAATCCTGAGTTGAATAGTGGACCCGTTGTCTTGACTTATGTCTTTTGATGTACCAAAGGGTGACACCCACATCTTAATAGTGGTATGCATGTTGGTACGTTGGAGGCATGACTCTTGATAGCATAAACCTGTTATTCATAGATATGGAATCCATAGCTCCTCTTTAGGAGTAGTGATATGCTTTTATATATGTTATCCTATAATTGGAAAACTAGAGCGCTCAACTATTTAGATACATAGGTGTAACCAAATGGTATACTGTCTTTGGATGGTAAGTTTCCTGATGGTGAGATAATGGAACAGTAAGATAAAAATAATCGGGAAAGTAAAACAAAACTTGTCCTTAAGCCAATTATGGATTATCATATGGGGATACGACACACTGTGATATGTCATGTAGACTTAACTATACGGGCTTCGTAATTCTACGAAGTTCGAGAGTGCAGCTCCAAGCTTTTAGTGGAGTAGCATTGGAGTTGATAATTATGAAATATATATCTGGGATATTGGGTTTTATAATTATCGGGAGCTTAAACTATATAGGTCCATTTGGTCCCTTTTGCTAGCTCACAATATCTTATAACGATACGGCGTGCTTTTCCACCAATTTGTGACTCATGTCAAATTTATTAGATTGGTTGAAATTCGAAAGAATCAAATAATTCATGTCTATTTACCAGTTGAATTAATTTTGTGATAAAATTAATTCAAGATAAACTTGTTGAATTATTAGGATCGCATAATTCTTGTCTGTTTATCGCTTGATTTAATTTTGGATAAATTAGATCAAGATAAACTTGTAGAATTATTAGGAATTCATTTATTTTCTTAGAGATTATATAGATAAAGTTGTTTTGATCAGATAACTTTTCTATTGGGTTATTTGAATTAAAATTGAGACTTTATCCTATAGAATCTTGGGTGAAAAATAAAAGATTCGCAGAGATATTTATTAGGTAGTTCGGCCTGCCAATCTATGTGTTTGGCCTGTCGATGGGGCTGTTCGGCCTGCCGATCATCCTGATTGGCCTGCCGATGAGCGAAGGATAAGATTACGCATTTCTATGCAGATCTTATCAGATATTAATCCAAATTTGATTCTGATCTGAAGCTTGCTTAGGTCCATAGATGGACATTTGCAACTTGCACAACTTTTTGTTCTTAACCTTTGACCACAAACCCTTCTGGTTACACCATATGGATGTTTTCCTCAAGATAGCCATTCAAAAAGCAGCAAATTTGTGATGTTAGCCAAATTTATGCTAACAACTACATGTCCTCTAGAGCCTATGGAAGATTCCACTAATGAGCAAATCCAAGCGCATGTTCGCTAGAAAGATGCCAATGATCAAGCTGGTTGCTATGTTATGTCCAGTATGAATAACGTGCTGCAGGCTCAACATGAGGATTATAAGACTACTAGGCAAATCTTGGATAATCTAAAAGACATGTTTGGAGGCTAGGCCTTAACAAAGTGGCAAAGGGTGCTTCGAAAACCCTTGAACGACAAGCAGAGACCGAGGATGTCTATGAAGGAGCATATGATGTTAATCATGGGTTACCTTGCTGAGACTCAGACCAATAGAGCTGACATCGATGCTGAAACTTAGATGACTATGGTCTTTGAGACTCTATCTAAGGAATTCATTCCATTTAGAGCTACATTTAATTTGAGCAATAGACGGATATGACCTTGATGGAGTTAATGAAACAGTTAAGGAGTTTGAACTACTGATCAAGGAGTCTCCTGCTAGTGGCGAGGCTAACTTGACGATTGCTTCTAGTTCCAATCCCAACCTTGGGAATGGAAAAAGCAACTGACCAAAAATAGGAAGTCTTCTATTCTTGCTAACGATAAGAACAAGAAAAAGAAAAAGAAGAATCTAAAGAAGCTAAAGTGCTTCTTCTGTTGGAAGGTCGAGCACATAAGCAAGAATTACAAGAACTTCCTTTCCCAAGGAGGTAGGTGTGATCTTCTGTATTTAGAAACTTGTTTAGTTGAGGGATCTAGTGACATTTGGGTCATGGATTCCAGAGCAACTAATCATGTTTGTGTTTCTCTGCGGGGGTTCAAAGAAATGAAAAGTCTGCTGCATGAAGACTTCATGCTTTGGATGGGCGATAGATCCTTGGTTTTAGTTGAAGCAATGGGAGACATCCATCTGTGTTTTGATAATTACAGGAATTTAATTTTGTGAGATTGTTTTTTATTCCTAAATTTAAAAGGAATTTAATTTCTATAGCTTGTTTATTTAAAGACTCCTATTTGGTTTCTTTTAATAATAAAGTGGTGATTCAAAAAAAAACAAATCTTTTATCTATTCTAAATGGATGTAAAATAATCTATATTTTATCAAACTAAGATGGACTTACTGCTTAATGCTGAGATAAATGATAACAACTCTAAAAGACTTAAAACTTCTCACTCTAATAAGAGTTATCTTTGGTATTTACGACTTGGTCAAATTAACCTGAATAGGATTCGAAGGTTGGTACGGGATGGACCTTTAAGTCATTTAAAGGTGGAATCTATACCACAATGTAAATTTTGTTTGGAGAGTAAAATGAGCAAAAGACCATTTAGGTCTAAGGGCTATAGGGCCGAAAGGGTTCTGGAACTTATGCATAATGATGTTTGCAGACTGATGAACATCCGAGCAAGAGGAGGGTATGAGTATTTCATCACTTTTATTGATGATTACTCAAGGTGTGGGTAGGTGTACCTAATGCCCTACAAAAGCAAAACTTATGACAACTTCAAAGAGTTTTAGGCTAAAGTGAAAGGGTAATTGGGTAGACCCATAAAGGCACTTCGATATGATCAAGGTCGTGAATACCTTTCTGATGAGTTCTTAGGACACTTATTAGAGAATCGGATTTTATCCCATTTGATTACACTGGGCACTCCGTAGTAGAATGACATAGCTGAGAGAAAAAATAGGACTTTGTTGGACATGTTCAGGTCCATGATGAGTTATTCATCATTGCCTTTATCCTTTTGGGGATATGTACTATAAACTGCATGTTATCTTTTGAACAATGTGCCTTCAAAATCGGTTCCTAAAACTCCTTATGGGAAAGAGGACTTCCTTAAACCATATTCACATATAGGGATATTCAGCTTATGTCCTGTTTAGGGATATGAATAAGTTGGAAGCACGCTCAAAAGTTTGTGTGTTCGTAGGATATCCAAAGGATACTAAAGAGGGTTATTTCTATAACCCAAAGGAAAATAAAGTCGTGGTTTTAACTAATATAACTTTCCTATAGGAGAGTTACATGGATGACTTTAAGCCTCAAAGCAAAGTAGTGCTCGAGGAGCTGAGGAGTGATTCGATCACTCTGGGGGTTCCGGTAGAAACCACTCCCATCGGTGTAGAAAAACCAAATGAACCCAAACAACAACCTAAGGGGCTTTGGAGTAGTAGGAGGATCAAGCATCAACCCGAGAGGTTTATGTTCAATGGTGAAGCCTTCTTGGTTGAACCGGATAAACATAACAGGGATCCTAATACTTACGCAAAGGCTATAGAGGATGTTGATTCGAAACTTAAGACAGATGCCATAAACACAGAGATGAAGTCTATGGAGACTAATTAGATCTGGAAGCTTGTGAATCTTCCCAAAGGAGTAAAACCTATAGGGTGTAAGTGGATCTACAAGAGAAAAAGAGGAGTAGATGGAAAAATTAAAACCTTTAAGGCTAGATCAGTAGCTAAGGGATACACGCAAAAGGAAGGAATCGATTACAAGAAAACCTTTTCACCTGTAGCCATGCTTAAGTTCATTCAGATTCTCTTGTCCATAGCTGCCGCTCTCGACTACAAGATTTGCTAGATGGATGTCAAGATGGCTTTTCTAAATGGCTATCTTGAAGAGTCCATTTATATGGAACAACTAGATGGGTTCAAGGTCAAGGGTCAGGAGGGTAAGGCTTGTAAGCTGCTAAAGTCAATATATGAACTTAAGTAGGATTCCCATTCATGGAACATAACATTTGATCAAGTGATCAAGACTTAAGGGTTCGCACAAAATGTAGACGAACCATTTGTGTGCAAGAACATTAAGAATGGGAAGGTAATTTTTCTACTACTCTATATGAATGACATTCTGCTTGTTAGCAATGACGTTGGGCCATTGTCATCAGTCAAACTATGGTTGACCAAGCAGTTTGACATGAAGGACTTGGGTGAGGCTAATTTTGTTCTCGGTATCTAAATCTTTCGAGATAGGAAGAATAAAATGATAGCTTTATCCTAGGCCACTACATAGACAAGATTCTCAAGAGGTTTGCAATGCAGGATTCCAAAAAAGATGGGCAACCATCTAGGTCTGGAATTACTCTTTCTAAGAAAGACTCTCCAAAGTTTGAGGAAGAAAGAGAATACATGAAGAAGGTGCCTTATGCTTCAGCAGTGGGTAGTCTCATGTATACCATGCTTTGCACGCAATGGGATATTTGTTATGCGGTGGGGATTATAAGTTGATTTTAGGTGGATCTAGGACCGAACCTCTGGGTTACGGTCAAGCATATTTTCAAGTACCTAAGAAGGATTTGATGGTATATGCTTATGTATTCGGGTGAAGACTTAACTCCTCTAGGATACACTGATTCAGATTTTCATTCCTGTTTGGATTTATGGAGATCGACTTCTAGTTTTGTGTTTACTCTAGGAAGCAGTGCCATCAGTAGGAGACGTGTGAAGTAAGATTGTACTTTGGATTCAATGATGGAGGCTGAGTATGTGGTAGCCAGTGATGCTTCAAAAGAAGCAGTGTGGCTTCACAAGTTCCTTAGGGATCTTGACCTACCAAACAACTGCCCGAACTACTACTAGAAGAGACCCTATTCTAGCTCGTGTACGGAGCAGAGGCTGTTATCTTGGCAGAGGTAGGACTACCCTGCTTTAGGGTTAAACATTACAAGGAAATTCAGAATGCCGAGGTCATGATGTCCGAGCTTGACTTGCTCAAGGAGAAAAGGAACTGGGCAGCGATTCATAACGCAGCTCGAAACCAAGTCACTACTCGATATTACAACAAACGGGTCCATCATAGGAGCTTCAAGGTTAGAGATTTGTTGCTTAAAAAGGTCACGGTTCAATAGCCTAGTTAGGGTCCTTTGGTCTGAAATGGGACGAGTTGTACATATTCGTCAGGATTGTCTGGCTAGGCACCTATAGATTATCCGATATGGAGGGCAATATGCTCAATCACCCTTGGAATGCGCGAGCTCCTGAAAAGATTCTTTTGCTAACTGACACTAGAAATTCTTTTTTACCTTTGGCTACATTCTTTTTGTAACTAGGCCAACTAAATAGGATTGAAATGTAAATATTATACATCAATGAACATGTAAATTCCCACTGTTCTATTGAGCAATACGTGTTTAAGAAAAAATAAATCCCCAAGAGGGATGCCATAACTCCAGCCTAGGGAACCAGACTATAACTCTTAGAGAGGGAGAGTCATCCCGACCAACCGGACTAGGGGCTAATCGACATTTCGCTAACCATTAGTCTGTCATCGCGCGGACCACCTAGACAGAGTCGTCCTAGCATAACTATGCCCGACCAATATTAAACTTGTAAAGTTTCTATAAACTTAAGCAAGTTTAAGGGGGGCGATAGGGTATAGGGTACAACATGCCATTGTGATCTGCCCGACCGAGAAATGGGCTTTCCCTATTTGGCTAAACTTGGTAATCGTTTTTCCTAAGAAATTTTCCTTCGAGGAATGTTTGGGAAAGTTAGACGTTTTGTCACCAAGGCATTAAACTCAGCAAAGAGGGAGTTGAAAAACTTGAGCTTGGAATCCTATGGTTTAGGAATGCTTTTCTTGAGGAGCATGTAACTTAGAAAAGCTCCCAATTCAATCCCCCCCAAGGTCCTAGCTGACTTGGTGGTCGAAGGTCAACTTCATTCCCAAACCGAGGAACTCCTCAAGCTTTTAAAGAATAAAAATTTCTATCCAAAAAACAATCGCACTTGGAAATAAATAAAAACCTCGAGATCTGATGAACTTGAAAAATAAAATTTTCATTACAAAGAGCGATGGGGAGGTACAAATAACTAGGCACCTCCCAAGCCTAGATAAACAAAAAAAGGAAGAACAAAGAGTACAAAGCTAAGCCTGGGCCCCTTCCTTGGCATCACCGTCTCCGCCTTGCTCATCCTATCATCCTTGTCGTCCACTTCGATGACCACCTCCTGCTCTGGCTGCTGTGCTATGCTCTGTTCTGGCTCAACAATTAGCAACCAATCAAAGCCCGCAGCCCTAAGATGGTTCTTGATGATGTAGTCCTAAAGGTTGGTTATGCCGAAGTAGTAATAGTCGGCGTACTTTGGGGATGCCTTGAAGTCTTCCATGGCTTGGGCAAGTCGACCAGGTAGCTCCTCCTAGAAACGTTGGTGTTTGGCCTGGGAAGCCTGCAACTGATCCTTGAGCTGGGCAACCTTGTCTTGGGATTGGCCAGCCTCATTCCTGGCCTCTTCGGCTACCCTCCTCACTTCCTCCGCTACTGCCTTGGCTTGCTGGGCTTCTTCCTTTGCCTTCCAAGCCTCATCTTCGGCCTCAGCAAGAGCTCCCTTGATTTGATCAAGCTTAATGTCTTTGCCACCAAGCTCCTTCTCAATCTCATCCTTTTCGAGGGCAGTCTTTTTATGCCTCTCTTTCTCCAGGTTAAGTTCCTTTAGCTCGGCCATGTAGGCCAGATCCAAGAAGGCTCATGCTTGAGAAAGCAAAAGTTAGCATATTGAAAAATATGAAGTTAAATGAAGCTGAAGTGAGACAATTACTCACCTTGGCGGTAGAGCTAACGGCAGTGCTGATAAGCCCTTGAAATCCTTTCCTTAAAGGTTCTATAGGAAAGATTCGTTAGGAACCACATCCCTAAAGTGATCAAGGGTATGGCAATAGTAGTTCACTTTCCTCCTCAAAGGGTCTCCCATGGAAGGCACCACGACAGGAGATTGGGGCTAGCTTGACGAGGTCCCCACCCTAGTCTACGGAGGTGGGGGCACTTGGACTGAACTAGGTGGTCGCTCGGACCATGGCGGCCTCTCGGATCACTGTGGTAGCTTCGATCTCAGGGTTCTTTTTTGCTTCTTACTGGCCACAGCCTTCCCTTTTTGTTTACAAATGTGCTTCATGAGAGCACGCCTTTCTTCTGTGTTGTCTGGTCAGGAAGACATCTCTGTGAAATCAAAATCCTCCAAGTTAAGACAAGCTCGGCCAAAAAAAAAACCCAGAGCTCACCTCCGATCCGGAGCGGGCTAGATGAACATAAAAGCCTGATCACGTCCATGAGGTCCTTGTCTACTACGGGTGGCCCTGCGTCGAAGGAGCCACTTGACGAGTCCTCAGTTCTAGAAGATGATGGCTCCCTCGTCGGCCACCCAAACCTAGAAGTGCTCAGCCCTGGGATGTCTGCGACGATTAGCCTTACGACTGTCACCTGCCCGGCCGACTGGGCAGGTTGGATATTTGAAGGAGGATTGATTCTACTAGATTCCCTGAACTAGCCATAACGGGAGAGGGTCTCCTTCCTGAGCAGGAACGATTGTTGCCTCGTTAGTTTTGGATTATTGAATAGGTCTTCGATCGCCCTGATGATATGGCTTGGTGCCCATGGCTTCTTTGACCACACGTGCCCTTGCTTAAACGTCCTTAGGACACGCTAATTTGCAAGGACGGCCTCACTGACTTAGGTTAGGTAATTGCCCTTGACGTAGAACCACTCGAACTTCCAAAGTTTGTCCAAGTCGAGGTTGCCCAGAATGAAGTCCTTCTTGAAGCCGATGACATAATACCAACCGGACTATGAAGGAAGCTTCTTCATCTTGTACACTTGTTTGAACGCCTCCCACGGCATCTCGGTAGCCCGGTGGTACCTCCATAGAATGTATATCCCGATCAGTGACCTGTAGCTGTTCGAGTTGAGCTAGGCCAGGCACACATTTAGGTCGTTGAGCGCCCAACGAAGAAATGGATGGAATGGCAGGTGCAACCTGACCCTGAAAATTTTTGCATACAATGTGATACACCCCTTGGCCAAAGTCAGGGGTGAATCGTTCTCCTCAAGCTCAATGAGGATGACATCGTCCGGGATGTTAAACTCGGCACGCAGGTCCTTGAGTCGGGCTGCTGTCATTGTGTTGGAGTAGGCCGCTACAAACGTTTGCCCAGGCTAGGTTACGCGATAAGCGGTCACTCCTCATACCTAAGTGACAATGAGTCTCTCATCCTCTTCGATGGCACTTATCTCTGGCTCTGCTTCCTCTGTCGCTTCTTTCTCGACTGCTTCCTCTTCATCTGAGATGTCGACGGTAACCCTACCCATGACCTGGATAGGGGCCCTGGTGTCTCGGCTGGAGGTGCTTGGTTCATTGACACTACCTCCAACTCGGCCCACTCCTGGGCTATAACTTGGGACATACCAGCGGTTGCCAGCCTTATGTAGGTATCGTCACCCCTACACGGTCTCACTAGGCACTCCCCGTCTATCAGGTCAAGGAACTCCTGCTCGGGTACCGTCCCAACATCTACCTGCAATATCTCGGCCAACCGGTCTACCCCATCCTGCTCTAGGGATTACCCTTCAATATCGACCTCCACGGAGGTCGACTCCTCAATCTCGTGCTGCTATCTGACCAGGAGACGTTAATGTTTTGGGAGTCTGATAGGTCACTCATTCTCTCACACTCCTCAAGAAATTACCTAGTCGGGTCATGGAAGCTTGGGAATGAAGAGTCCTTGAGTTGTGAACTACGGCTCGACAGCTAAAACTCAGGGGTAGCGAAGTCTAGGCTTGGTTACATGTGAAAATGACAGGGGAGGAAAGCCCTATTTATAGCCGCTATAGGCGTGAAACCCGGGTTTGGCAAACGAAGAGGTGCAATGATTACGCTTGATAGAGGGACACTCGATCGCATCGTGAGAGTGTCCTTCCAAGCATCATCGTGTGACCTGTCGTCTCACACTACCTTGGGATGTTGTTCAAACTTCCATCTTAAGCCGACCTCACCCACTCGGCATAGTCCACCCGGCCGAGCATCGACCAGGTGAACTAGGGGGCTACTGTTGAAGGTGAGCTTGACATCAACGCCGAGGAACCTAACCTTGGGTGGTTGGTAAATGAGCTTAGCACAGCTATGGTGAATGGATAATTGATCCCGATGAGCTTGGATCGCCTATCGGAGGTGCTTTTTAGGGTCTCTCAGGTTGCACCGTTATTGGTCACCTCCTCGGGTTAAATACCAGCTTAAGTCAGATTATTTTCACTAGCAAGTGGACTGCTACTCGCCACCACTGGCCAATAAATGGTGGACAACTAGCCATCGAATAGGAAACAATCTACCAACGGAGGGCATGACACTTGTCCCCTACCACCTGACATGCCTTGATGTGACACTCGGCTTGTGGGCAAAACCCACCTAACACCCAGTCCAAGTAGCAGCCTACGAATAGGATGCATTTATTGCATTCAAGAACACATGCTTCTTCCCACGTAACAAACTCCCGTTCTCTGCCTAGCAACTCCTACCTTGAGCATCGAAGAGCCATTGTCTGTTGACTGTCCCATCTTTTTCTTGCTCCTGAAGCATCCTTCCTCTTGTAGCAAGTACATCCGACCAAACAAAGACAAGCAGGGCAAAAGCTGACCACCGTGCGTAGCTACACATAATGTTGATCCAACGCCGCACTTAAATAAGCATCAACAGTGGAATTTTAAAATTTTTATATCAGAGTATTTTCCTAAACACAAGTTTGACACGCTATATTCATAACAACTATGATAAACTTTTCATAATTATCAACTCTAACGCTACTCTACTAAAAGCTTGGAGTTGGACTCTCAAACTATATAGAATTACGAAGCCCGTATAGCTAAGTCTCCATGCCATATCATAATGTATCATATCCCCATAGGATTATCTATAATTGGCTTAAGGACAAATTCTATCTTACCTTCCTAATTATTTTTATCTTACGTTCCATTATCTCACCATCAAAATACTTACCATCTAAAGACGATATACCATTTGGTTACAACTATTTTATCCAAATGGTTAAGTGCTCTATTTTTCAATTACAGGATAACACATATAAGAGGATATCAACTGCTCTTAAAGAGGAGCTATGGATTCCATATCTATGAATAACAGGTCTACGCTATCAAGAGTCATGCCTCCAACGTACCGACATGCATACCACTATTGAAATGTGGATATCACCCTTTGATATATCAAAAGACACATATCAAGACAACGAACCCACTATTCATCTCAGAATTAAGATACAATACATATGGTTGCCTAAAGTAAATTTATTTGCCAAGACAGAATTATTAATCCAAATCAATTCACTTTATGTCTCGATCCAACACATCATCCCCTATGACAATGTACTAATGTTTCTATTCATGGAGTCCTCCTCTGATGGCCAAGACAAACCATCTTCCGTTACGGATATAGACAACATAATAATTTTTGCATGAATAAAGCGTCCAACTTTTTTCTCTCAATTGCGGATCTTATGATTTAGATTGTCACCTTAAGAATTGTGTCTTCTGCATAATCTATTCATCATAAGCCCAATTCTTAAAGGTTTAGACTAACAGTCCTAGACTATTATTTGCTTAACAAATATGAACGTAAAGAGGACACGATTTGGTATATAAATAATAAATAAATTCTTTATTGATAAAAATGTCTCCAAAAACATATTATATTTTCACTCTTTAGGGCATGCACATCTAAGATAAACTTCTTATGGTCCACGTGAGAATATCAGCAGCATCCTACTCGGCGACGTAATACAAACCACTAGAGGGAGGATTTTTAAAAACAAAAAATAGAATCATAAGTGAAAGGCTCAGTAGAACTAAGTTCTAAAAATCATCATTTAAATGATAAATAAACTTAAATGCAATTCAAAGAAACAATAAATCGCCAGGTAATTTCATACTTATCATTCATGTCTTGCAATATCTCAAATCATAAATTAGCATTCATTATGTGCAAAGCCGACTAATCACCACCATAGTGGCCCAGTTAGGTTTCGAAACCTGTCCCTAAAGTCGTTCTCTACATGACTCGATCTTTACGTGTGGCATCATGCACTAGTATCATTCTAAACAGGGATTCTTAATCGGTTCGGTATTTAGTGTCATAGTGATCATATCACTCTCTGAACATCATTTTTTGGGGTTATCATTTTATATTTATTATTACCTTTTATTATGATCATGTCCAGTATCTCTTGGTAATAAATAAATAATCCAAGTAACTTATTTCTTAAAAACATTTTAAGAAAATATAGTAGGGCCAAAAGTTATTTTAAATCATGGCTATAGTAAAGAGGGTCTAGAATCCTACCTTATTAACTAGCATAGGTGTACCATTACTGCAGCCTAGTTTCGTTACACGTTAGCTCCACGGGACAACAAATAACCTTAGATATAAACTAAATCAATTAATTTCTAATCTTTGACATAACCCCTTAATATACTCATGTTCATTGGTGTGCCATTCTTAATCATAGTGTTTCATTCATTTTTATAACACATTTTTAAACATATTAAGAATGATTTTGATCTATAAATCAGATGAAAACACATTTAAAATACATTTTGGGACAAGTGGGAGCTTAGATGGCCTGAGAGCTGCTTCTGATGTAGTGCGGTCGACCGCACTACAATACACGCGGTCAACCGCAAGCCCTCAGCTAGGGGTGCTTTGTTTGAGCACCAGAGCTTCAATCCATGAAAATGACCACAAACCTATTCTCATGCATGTAAAACATTTCTAAATTATCCATAAACATGATATAAAAATTACAAAGCTAATTTTGTATGTATACAACACTTTTTCATCATTTTTCATATATTTTTGCACATTATTTTGAAAATGAATAATAAAAAGTAAAAACTATTTAATCTTATTTTGATTCGGTTTAAAGCATAGATTTGAGGTTAAAATCATCATAAAATCTCAGATGAAATATTTTCTAAGCTAGTTCATGCCTAGATCATAATATGCAAGATAGATTTTTGCTCAAGGAAGCTTAAGGAAATGCTATGCTTGTAGGAAAAATAAAAGTCAGGCTTGAACAAAATTCTTGACCATAAATCCAGAATTCACAACTTCAAAACATGAGTTTAAATTGTTAAAATCCATTATAACCTTTGAGTGAACAATTTTGTGTTGGTTGGACAGTTTCCGAACTATGATCCTAGCCTCTGTTTTTTGGTTGTATAAGGCTTTTTGCATTCTTTAAGTTTTTCTGAGTTCTATGAAGTTAGAAATAGGAGTGTGTGTCTAAAAAAGAGGATGAGAGACATGAAGGAGAAGGAAAGAATCAAGTGTATAGTGGTGATGCTGAGGAAACATGAATATGACTAAGTTAGGGGCTTAGAAATGGTCTTGACATTACTATGTTCAGCTCATAGTTTTGATAAAGCCTTTGTTGAGCTTCTAGGGGTTTGTGAATGATGCTTCATCTGGGAGGGGTTATGAGTAGTTTTGGTGAGTTTCTAATGTACAAGCTTTGAGTTTAAAGTTGAATCCCACGTGATTGTGTTTAAGAGTGATGGAATGGGACTTATTGGTCATTTCCCAATTTATCGTTGCAAAATGTTTTTAAATCTGATTTTTGACAAATAATGCAAATTGTCAAATTTGTTAAATCAATTTATTAAATGGTAAAAATTTATGAAAATAAAACAAAATAATTTAAATGCAATTAAATAAGAAAATGACTCAAAAATTGAGTAGGCACACTATTTCACCAATTAGCACACTAATCATATTTAATACATTACAATTTTTTAAAAAACCATCGTAGAAAATCTTATTGTCAAGCCGAATTTTAGGAAAAACTGTCATGGTATACCTCCCCTCCTACCATGATGGTTTTTTTCCTCTTAGGCATAATTCTCTATGTTTTTCTCCCTTATTATGACAGTTTTGAAGAAAAAAAGGGTCTTCATATGAGGGTAGCATAATCTCCAATTTCTAGTAGTGCTTTGTTTTTTTTTTTTTTTTTTTTTTTCAGAAACATTTAAAACACATGATGGTAATATGTCTCGTGTGATATAAAAGCTTGGGGTTTGCATGTTTTGTCATGGTTTCTTTTAACCCATTTTTTTGCACAAAATTTCTTTAGAATTGGGCATGAAATCAATGTCGATTAGGATCATATTTAAGTTTGTAGTAACATGAAAGTATGTGTCACGCCCCGGAGTACGGGAGGTGACGTGGCGGTTTATTTAAATTAATTAAATAAGAATTTAATTAAAACCAATGGTTTGAGAATCAAATTAAGTGAGAAATAAGAAGATTTCCACCACATTTTTATAAAAGAATTTATAAGTATTAAGCAAGTGATAAAAATTTATAAAGAACCGCGAGTATGGGTTCCACAACCCACAACTTGTGCACACACATGGTTCTGACAATACCATAAACACAATTACAGTCCAGGTACAAATAAAGTTAAAATCTTACATGCCTTACTTAAATAATACAAAATATAAGTCAATCCTCCTATTGCTCCTGAGTTCGGTCCGAAGAATCCTCTCCAAATCTAAATGGGAAACCACCTAGAAGGGGGGGGGGATTTAAAACAAATAAAACGTGAGCGAAAGGCTCAGTAGGACTATGTTTTATAAAATAATTTAATGCAAAGAAACATATCATTGTTTAGGTGTTACTCAAAAGAAAACTTAAATAAATAAATAATTTGAGTAGAGCTGTCCTGATCCAGAACAGTCTACTCGCACAATCAAAAACACCATTTTCTTTTACCTAGGCAAACCATGATATCACCACCGTAGTGGCCCAGCTGGGTTTCGGGACCTGCCCCCAAGGTCGATCGCTACACGACCCGATCTCTGATATGGCATCATGCCTATGTGTTCATTATCATTATCATTCAAAACCCAATTACCGAGTGTTGTCAATTACACTTGTTATGAAGTTCATTTCAGATCACGGTATATTAAAATATAACCGATAAATCCATTTTCAAACAACCGTTGAAAACATTTTAATAGAAATCATTTTCAAAGCCAAATCATGTTAAAACCAGGCTACCAAAGAAATAGGATAGGAGTCCTACCTCAATACTCGTGCCGGTGCCCCACACCGTAATCCCAGTCCGCTATACGTTAGCTCCGCGGAACCACGAACGATCCTAGATACAAACTAAGTCGATCAATATCTAGTTCGAGACATTCTATGTTACTAAATCATTTCATGATGTTCTAGTGTGCCATTTGTACCTTTAAAATCATTCTATAAGGTTGGGATTTAAATCAGGGTTCAAAACAGTGAAAACGGGTAAAAATCACAAAATTTTCCATGCCTCGGTCGGCCTGCCGGACTCCCTGCTTCGGCCGGCTGAACTGCACAGTTCGGCCTGCCGGAAGCAAAGTTCGGTCGGCCGAACACTTCCCCAGGTTCGGCCTGCCAGTCGGAAGAACACCGGCCTGCCGATCATCACTCCGGCCTGCCGAACTGGGAAAATCCAGAAATCCTAGCCACGGGTTTCTCGATCCCAAAAACTCAAATCTTGATTCTAACCTGTTTTTCTCAAATCCCAAGCATGAAAAACAATCATAGTTGATAGAAAAACATACTAGAACATGTTTGGACTCATTCAAACAAGATTTAAACTCGAAATCCTCAAAAATCCGAAAATGAAAAAATGAGGAGAAAAATGAAAAATATTGAATCCGATTCATTTTGCTTCAATCTAAGCTTAGATTCTAGTTGTTCTAAGTTCATTTAACTCAAATCCAAGGTTTTCTAAACTCAAACAAACCTAGATTTCAAAAATGCACAAAATTGAAAATTTTGTAAAAAGTTTAGAAATTTCAAATCTAACCTCGAATCGAAGCTTCAATCCGCGTTCTCGGTTGCTAAATCACGTCCCCGAGCCTCCTCCTTGCTATCCCGAAGCTTGGATCTGAATTTCTTTTAAAAATGTTGAGAGAGAATTGAGAGAAGAGAGAGGAGCCAAGAAAGAGAGAGGGAAGAGAGCTCACAGGAGGGAATGAGAGGAGAGAGAGAGAATCGTGAGAGTGTGAGGAGAGAGGAGGGAAAAAGGAAATAAATAGAGAAAATCGGTGGGCGGTTTTACTGTGCGAAAACCATGTGCTGCCCACGGTTTTGTAAAACGGAGTATTTTTAACATTTTACAAATTGTTGTGTTTTAAAACTCAAAACATCATTTTAAAACAATAAGAAATCATTTGAATGCATCAATTTAACAAAACAACCAAAAATTCAAAACCCAACCAAATAATCTAATAAATGTTAAAACGTTAATTATGGCACACTAATTCATCATTTATATTACATTAACACTAAATAAATTTCGGGGTGTTACAGTATGTGTTTTAAATTAAGCAGTTGTTTGGCATCTCTATTAGAATCAAACAGTGTAAGGCTCTCAACAGTTACATTAAGAAAGTGAAAAATCAATACAGTATAAAGTTCTTACATGATACAGTTTTCAAACTAATATTTTCAGTTCTAACCGCTCTTTCAAACATCCTATGAGTTTTAAATTAGGTTCAAATTTGGCTCATATAGGTGTTGGAATTAGTATAGTTTTAAATGTTGTATTTGATTTGTTTCCTTTTTAGTTTGATCTGATTTTCTGTAAATAAATCAGAGAGAGGAATCCAACATCAGGATTGAGGAACACCATTTTGCCGCACCAAACAAATAACAAATAGGAAAAAAAAAGGAAAATACAAAAGAAAAACAAGAATAGGATCAAACGACTTATCACTTAGAAAGACTAAGGACATAACTAAACCTTAACTTTAATTTTGAAATCTGCACATGTAACGCCCTAAAATTTATTTAATGTTAATGTAATATAAATGATGAATTAGCGTACCATAATTAACGTTTTAACATTTATTTGATTACTTGGTTGGATTCTTAGTTTTTGGTTGTTTTGTTAAGTTGATACATTCAAAGGATTCCTTATTGTTTTAAAATGATGTTTTGAGTTTTAAAACACAACAATTTGTAAAATGTTAAAAATACTCCGTTTTGCAAAACCGTGGGCGGCACATGGTTTTCGCACAGTAAAACCGCCCACCGATTTTCTCTATTTATTTCCTTCCTCTCTCTCTCTCTCTCCCCTCACTCTCACGCATCTCTCTCTCTTCCTCTTGATCTCTCTCTCGGCACTCTCTCTCTCTCTATATCTCTCTCAAATTTTTAAACCCAATTTCGAATCCAAGCTTCGGGATAGCAAGGAGGAGGCTCGGGGACGTGATTTAGCAACCGAGAACGCGGATTGAAGCTTCGATTCGAGGTTAGTTTTGAAATTTCTAAACTTTTTCCAAAATTTTCAATTTTGTGTATTTTTGAAATCTAGGTTTGTTTAAGCTTAGAAAACCGTGGATTTGAGTTAAACGAACTTAGAACAACTATAATCTAAGCTTAGATTAAAGAAAAACAAATCAGATTCAAGATTTTTCATTTTTCTCCTCATTTTCTCATTTTTGGATTTTTGAGGATTTCAAGTTTAAATCTTGTTTAAATGAGTCCAAACATGTTCTAGTATGTTTTTCTATCAACTATGATTGTTTTTCATGCTTGGGATTTGAGAAAAACAGGTTAGAAACAAGATTTGTGCTTTTGGGATCGAGAAACCCGTGGCTAGGATTTCTGGATTTTCCCAGTTCGGCAGGCCGGAGTGATGATCGGCAGGTCGGTGTTCTTCCGACTGGCAGGCCGAACCTGGGGAAGTGTTCGGCCGACCGAACTTTGCTTCCGGCAGGCCGAACTGTGCAGTTCAGCCGGCCGAAGCAGGGAGTCCGGCAGGCCGACCGAGGCATGGAAAATTTTGTGATTTTTACCCGTTTTCACTGTTTTGAACCCTGATTTAAATCCCAACCTTATAGAATGATTTTAAAGGTACAAATGGCACACTAGGACATCATAAAATGGTTTGGTAACATAGAATGTTTCGAACTAGATATTGATCAACTTAGTTTGTATCTAGGAACGTTCGTGGTACCGCGGAGCTAACGTATAGCGGACCGGGATTACGGTGTGGGGCACCGGCACGAGTATTGAGGTAGGACTTCCATCCTATTTCCTTGGTAGCTTGGTTTTGAAATGATTTGGCTTTGAAAAGGATTTCTATCAAAATGTTTTCAACGGTTGTTTGGAAATGGTTTTATCGGTTATATTTTAATATACCGTGATTATGAAATGAATTTCATAATGAACGTAATTGACAACACTCGGTAATTGGGTTTTGAATGATAATGATAATAAACACAAAGGCATGATGCCATATCAGAGATCGGGTCGTGTAGCGATCGACCTTGGGGGCAGGTCCCGAAACCCAGCTGGGCCACTACGGTGGTGATATCATGGTTTGCCTAGGAAAAGAAAAATAGTATTTCTAATTGTGCGAGTAGACTGTTCTGAGTCAGGACGGTTCTACTCAAATTATTTATTTATTTATTTAAGGTTTCTTTTGAGTACTCCTGTCAATGAAATGTTTCTTCAAATTAAATTATTTTATAAAACATAGTCCTACTGAGCCTTTCGCTTACATTTTATTGTTTTAAATTTCCCCCCTTCTAGGTGGTTTCCCATTTGGGTTTGGAGAGGATTCTTCGGACCAAACTCAGGAGCAATAGGAGGATTATTTTATATATTTTGTATTATTTAATCAAGGCATGTAAGATTTTTAACTTTATTTGTACTTGGACTGTAATTGTATTTATGATATTGTCAGAACCATGTGTTTGCACAAGTTGTGGGTTGTGGAACCCATACACGTGGTTTTTATTTAATTTTTATTACTCGTTTAATATTTATAAATTCTTTTATAAAAATGTGGTGGAAATCTTCTTATTTCTCATTTAATTTGATTCTTAAACCATTGGTTTCAATTAAATTCTCTTTTAATTAATCTAAATGATCTGCCATGTCACCTCCCATACTCCGGGGCGTGACAGAATGGTATCAGAGCTCAAGGTTATGAACCTTGGAAATTGTGCACACATAGGTTTGACAATGAAATACCTCTGACAGTCCAAATTTTGTTTTCAGAAGTGAGAGAATGGCACCTAGACGTCGATCGACTGCTGACGCCGAGTTCGGAAATGATGAGAGCATGATGAGGTCTATGTTTGCGGCCTTTCGGCAGATGGCAGCCAGGGCTAGACCGGAAGACTCTAGTGTTGGTAGTCAGCATGCGTATTTTAAGGAATTCCAGCGTCCGTCCATTCTGACTTTTGATGGCAATGGGGATCCGCAGTTAGCAGAGTACTGGTTGGACTCAATCTTGAAGCATTTAGATACCCTTGGTGTGCCTGAGGAGTATCGTGTGGAGTTCACGGCGTATAAGCTCGAGGGTGGCGCTAACACCTGGTGGTAACAGACTAAGCGTCTGGAGCGCGGTGGCGATATCAGTTGGGACAAGTTTGAGGAGCTGTTCTATGATCGGTATTTTCCACAGGGGTATAGAGACCAGAAGGCAGCTGAGTTTTATAGGTTGCAGCAGGGTGATATGTCAGTTCGGGAGTATGAGGCAAAGTTTAATGAGTTGGTTAGGTTTGCTCCATCAGCGGTGGCATCGAAGCACGAGAAATGTATTAAGTTTCCAGAAGGACTCAAGGCTCCTATTCGGCGGCAGTTGGTTGCTCTATGGCTTAGGAGTTTCGGAGAGCTTGTATCGTCGGCAATCTCCGTGGAGAATGATTATGTGCAGTATTGTGAGGAACGAGCCAAGGCTTCAGGAGGACCGCAGAGGAGTGGCAGGAAGAGCACCAGTAGTCGTCCAGCTCCGGGGAAGGGCAAGTAAGGCGGTGCGACCAGTGGCAGCAGCAGTTCGTCTGGCAGCGGGCGCAGCAATCCCTACAGCTTTCATTGTCATTTCTGTCAGCAGCCCGGACACATCAAGAGGAATTGCCCAATCAGGAGTGCTCGTCTTGGATCGCAGACCGGGGAGGATGCCAGTCGTCAGTCTCAGCCTCAGACCCTACCTCCGCCTCCGTAGTACCCACAGTTGCAGTATCCGCAGTTCTCTCCTCAGCAATTCTCATATCCAGCACGGGGACAGTAGCCGCAACATTTTCAACGCAGTGTTCCTCAGTATCGAGCATCGAGTACAGGTAGTGTGCAGTCGTCTCCATCTCAGCAGCATCGGCCAAGTAATCCAGGACCTAGTAATGTCGGTAGAGGAAAAGGGAAGACGCCAGTGCAGGTTCATGCAATGGCATCTGGAGGGTCAGATTCTCAGACTGGTAACGCGGTTGTCGATGGTATGATTTTGGTTTCCAGATCTTTAACTCGCGTTTTATTTGATACCGGTGCCTCTCATTCTCTCATTTCGAGTTCTTTTGTACATGCCTTGGGATTAGAGATAGAAGAGTTTAATGAACCCCTAGTTATAACTTCTCCCTTGGGGCGGGTGTGTGTAAATTGCATGTGTAAATCCTGTAAAATAATGATTGGGGATGAGATTTTGAAAAGTGATTTGATTGTACTCCCCATGAGCTCCTATGATGTAATTCTAGGGATGGACTGGTTGTCCAGGTATAGTGCAGTCGTGGACTGCCAACTTAGAAAAGTGACCCTAGTGTCTGATAGGGGGACGATGATCACTTACCAGGGTGGTGGTGATTGGTTAATGAGTGAGCGTCTCATGAAGTCGTGTCTAGGAGGGCGAAGGAATCTAGGTTGTTGTGCTTTCCTTGCCAACCTGGATTGCGAGCCCTATGTTTCGAGTGGCAGTGTAGCGATTTCGGTGGTTGATGAGTTTGAGGATGTTTTCCCCAACGAGTTGCCAGGATTACCACCGCATCGAGAGATTGAGTTTGGTATCGAGTTGTTTCCAGGGACATCAACGATTTCTATGGCACCTTATCGGATGGCACCGGCAGAAATGAAGGAATTGAGGAAGCAACTTCAGGAGCTTGCTGATAAAGGATATATTCAGAATAGCACATCTCCGTGGGGAGCACCGGTTTTGTTTGCTAAGAAGCACGATGGGACTCTCAGGTTATGTGTAGATTATCGACAGCTAAATCATGTTACGGTGAAGAACAAGTATCCCTTGCCTAGGATTGATGAGATATTTGATCAGTTGGGAGGTTCGCGGTACTTCTCGAAGATTGATTTGCGTTCAGGTTATCATCAGCTCAGGATGAAGGAAGAGGATATTCCCAAGACAGCTTTTAGGACTCGGTATGGGCACTTCGAGTTCCTGGTTATGTCTTTTGGGTTGACGAATGCTCCGGCAGCTTTCATGGATTTGATGAATAGGATATTTAGGCCGTATTTGGATCAGTTCGTGATCGTGTTCATCGATGATATTCTTGTGTATTCTAGGACTCGGGAGGAGCATGAGCAGCATCTTCGGATCGTGCTTCAGACTCTACGAGAGCACCAATTGTATGCTAAGAGGGAAAAGTGTAAGTTCTGGTTGACTGAGGTCAAGTTTCTAGGTCATGTTATCTCGGAGCATGGTATTTCAGTGGATCCGTCCAAGATTGAGGCTATATTGGAATGGGAACGACCAAGGAATGTAGCGGAGATTCGCAGCTTCTTAGGTCTTGCTGGATATTATAGGAAATTTGTAAAGGATTTTTCAAAGATTGCAGCTCCGTTGACGAGATTGATCAAGAAAAATGTCAGGTTTGAGTGGGATGAAGACTGTGAGCTTGCTTTTTAGGAATTGAAGAACCGGTTGACTTCCGCTCCAGTATTAGTTATTCCTAGCAGTGACAAGCCATATAAGGTTTATGCGGATGCTTCAGGGCGCGAACTTGGATGCGTGTTGATGTAGCATGGGCGTGTGCTTGCGTACGGATCGAGACAGCTATGATCTCACGAGCGGGATTATCCTACTCATGATTTAGGGCTTGCGGCGGTGATTTATGCGCTGAAGATTTGGAGGTGTTACTTGTATGGAGCATCGTTTCAGGTCTTCTCCGATTACAAGAGTTTGAGGTATCTGTTCACTCAGAGGTATCTCAACTTGAGGCAGCGTAGATGGGTAGAGTATATGGAGGATTATGATTTCGCGTTGCAGTATCATCCCGGGAAAGCTAATGTGGTCGTGGATGCGCTTAGCAGGAAGTCTTCAGGGATTCTCGCTTGTTTGATTTTTGAGGACTGGAGCATGGATGCGACAGTGAGTGAGTATCGGCTACTGTATCGTGAAGACTGTGATCGAGTTTCGTTATATCATGTGGAAGCGACTCCAGCTCTTGTTCGGATGGTGAAGCAAAATCAGTGGCAGGATCGGCATTTGCAGGGGATTTGGTCGCAGATTCAGAATGGGGAGCAGTTCAAGGAATGAAGCGTGCATGCAGATGGATCGTTGTACTTTCGGGAGCGTCTTGCAGTTCCAGTTATCGCCGAGGTGACGAAAGCCGTTCTAGACGAAGCCCATAGGTCTCAGTTCGCTATTCATCCGGGGAGCACCTGAAACGCCCCTTTATTCGGACGTCACAGATATCGTTACATACTTATATTCATACATGCTTAAATAATTAAACACATAGATAATATCAACTCAATCGTACTATAGATTTTAAAAGTACTTAAACTTACATTACCAGGATCCATTCATATAAATTTTTTTTTTTTTTTTTTTTAAAACTTACATTGTTTCGAAAAACATAGTTTAATGTTATTTCATAACATAATTTATTCGTTTATACTTAATTTATTCAAGAACTTATTTAATAATAATTGATAATCAAATAGTAAAATCAAGATTTATTAAAATCTCACATTAAATCACTTTGATCAACATATCTTTGAATTCCTCTTATTCCCACAGTTCGGCAGGCCGAACTTGGGACTTCGGCAAGCCGAACAACATCGGCAAGCCGGAGCGTCTTCCACCGGCAGGCCGGCAGAAGCTTTGTAATTCGGACCAAAAATTCATCCAGGTTCGGCAGGCCGAAAAAAAAATGGATCGGTCGGCCGATCTTCTGGTCTTCGGCAGGCCGGACACGGAGTTCGGCAGGCCGTCCGAGACCAAATCTACTTTGGTAAAAAATTTAAAACGTTCTAACTTTACGTAAAATATAGCGAAAGTTCATATTCATAAAAAAAATGATAAAATAACTTATAAAACCATAATATAAGTGTTCTTAAAAACCCAACATAAAATATGTTCAAAATATATAATTTTATTGAATCATAAATTCATTTCTTCTTGGCGTGCTTCCGGTTACAATTCATCGTTCATGTTGCTCACACGCCGTTCCATGTCCTCCACCTATTCCAAGACTCTCTTACCCTTATCTGCAACATGACATATAAAACATGAATAAGCTAATGCTTAGTAAGTACATAAAATTCTCACAATTTAAAACATTTCATAAACATCATCATCATCATCATCATCATAAAAGTGCCTTAAGCACAATTTCATGGAAACATATCTTTCATAATATTGACCATTTTAAAATTTATATATCTATATATTTTTTATTATTATTCTTAAGGGCCCAAGTGTTGCACCATAAACATCATCATTGGCGCGCCGTCATGAGAGGAGAAGGGTAGCTAATCCCTAACCATACATGACATCATAATATATCATTTCATAACATTGGGTGTGCAACACTTATTAGGTGATACATAAATACATAATGTTCATACTTTGAAACATACCATAGTCATCATACATGCGTAACTTTGAATCATGAAAAACTTTTTATAAGAAATCCTTTAAGAAAAATCATCATGAAAATCCTTGTAAACATATCATTAAATCCTTGTAAAACGTGTCATGTTGCAGGTGAGAATGTACTTACTTGATCGATAGCTTACTTAACCTTAATATTGCACTTGGTGACGACACCGCGGTCTCGTTGTGCTTGCTTCCTTAAGTGTCCATGCCATATATCCATTTTAAGGTGCAATAAAAAAAATCAATACTTATCATAAAATATCCATACACTCATCTCATATTTTAAATATTATTTTTATTATCATAAAATCTTTTAAACATACATAACATTTTATGATCAAACAATCCAAAAAAAAATAACGTTTATTAAAACATTTCATAATCATAAAATACATTCATCTTACATACTCATACATAAGCATAATTAACAACTTTTCACGAAAACATCATTCTTTACCTATAGAATAATCATTACATTTTTCATACCTTCAAAATTAAACAGTATCATTTTACTGTGAGGG
Organism: Artocarpus heterophyllus; assembly: GCA_025403435.1. Taxonomy (NCBI): domain Eukaryota; kingdom Viridiplantae; phylum Streptophyta; class Magnoliopsida; order Rosales; family Moraceae; genus Artocarpus; species Artocarpus heterophyllus. The sequence goes on from CM046352.1 coordinate 30,148,712, forward strand.
GTAGAAGACAGAAATATTCATTTTTCATAAAACATTAAAATGACATAAAACGTGAGGAGACATCACACATAACAAAATACAATACCTAAAGAAGACATTGTAGACAAAATTTGAAGAGGAGAACATCTTTTTACATTTACCAAAAAAAAAAACTGAATTCATACCTTGAAGTTTCTTCTCGAAATTCTTGAATTCGATCAACGAAACAAGACTTCTCTCTCTTTTTTTTTTAATCAGAAAATTTTCGTGGAAGAGAAAAAGAAATTTTGTGAGGAAGGGAAGAGGAAGAGAAGTGAAAGAATGTCTCAGAAATTTTTGAGAAGCAAAACGTGTGAAGGAGAGAAAATAATGAAAAAGGAAACGTTAAAATTTTAACGCAATAAAAACCATTGATGGGAATTCAATTCCCTTCATTAAGTCAGAAAAATTCTGACTGTAGGGGGCGTGACTTGGGGCGTGAGAGGAGGAAGAGAAATAATGAAGGAACGTCTCAGAATCGAGACAAATTATTTGAGGAAAGAGCGTAATAAAAATTTTTAACGTAATGTGTATAATAAAGAGTCATTACTCTTCATTAAGTCAGAAATATTCTGACTATGAAGAAGGTGATTGGCGTGGGAAAAGGAGAAGAATAGAAAAGGAAGGTCAAACATCATCAATCTTACCTTAACTTACCTTCTAAAAATAGGAAACCTCTTAATATAATACAAATCTAATCCTTTAATTTCCTTAACTGATAAAAACATTCCATTATTATGCCAATTAATCACATTAATTCACCCAATTAACGTAATTAACTCAGTCATAACTCTGGAGAGATTTCTGCTGACTGTTGTCAACTTTGTTCGGCCTGCCGATTTTCCCTCTTCGGCCTGCCGATTTTCCCTCTTCGGCCTGCCGATTTTCCTTCTTCGGCCTGCCGATCTGTCATTAAATGCCATAACATAAAACATTCACACATCATTGCATCATAAATTAAATAATCATATATTTATAATTTCTCATGAACACTAGAGCACAACGATTCCATGCGGTCGTCACCTGTCACAAATCTTGACATAAAAAGTTAGTAACATGCACATCACATATCATATCATATAACGTTATTTATTAAATACATTCCTTAATAGCGTTACTAACTTAACGTGGTCCGTTACATAAAATAGGCGGGTGTTACAATTCTCCTCACCTTATAAAAGTTTCGTCCTCGAAACTTAGAACAAATGTGGATACAAAACTTTCATGTCATCTTCACGTTCCCACGTAGCTTCTTCAACTTGCTGATTTCGCCATAACACCTTGACCAATGGAATTTCTTTATTCCTCAAAGTCCTAGTTTTTCGATCGAGTATCTTCATTGGCTTTTCTTCGTAACTTAGGTCTTCTCGTATCTCGATCACTTGTGGCTCAATCACATGCGTAGGGTCCGGAACATACTTCTTTAGCATGGAGACATGAAATACATTGTGTACTGCGGACATTTCAGATGGCAACTTCAGCTGATAAGCTACTTTGCCTATTTGTTTAACAATTTCATAAGGACCGATGAATCTTGGGCTTAACTTGCTTTTCTTCCCAAACCTCATAACCCCTTTCATTGGTGCAACTTTTAAGAACACATATTCGCCTACAGCGAACTCTAAAGGTCTTCTTCTTTTATCAGCATAACTCTTTTGACGGCTTTGAGCAGTCTCTATTCTTCTTCTTATCAACTTTATCATCTCAGAAGTTTCATTTACAAAGTCGGTTCTTTCAGCATCAACACTTTCCATCAACTTCTTTTCACCAACTTCGTGCCAACATATAGGTGACCTGCATTTCCGTCCATACAATGCTTCAAATGTTACCATTAGCAGAGTTTGCTTACAACAACAGCTTTCAGGCGACAATTGGAATAAATTATGTTATGAAATAACATTAAACTATGTTTTTCGAAACAATGTAAGTTTTAAAAAAAAAAAAAAAAAATTTATATGAATGGATCCTGGTAATGTAAGTTTAAGTACTTTTAAAATCTATAGTACGATTGAGTTGATATTATCTATGTGTTTAATTATTTAAGCATGTATGAATATAAGTATGTAACGATATCTGTGACGTCCGAATAAAGGGGCGTTTCAGGCTTTGGTATCAGAGATTTTTGAGAAGCAAAACGTGTGAAGGAGAGAAAATAATGAAAAAGGAAACGTTAAAATTTTAACGCAATAAAAACCATTGATGGGAATTCAATTCCCTTCATTAAGTCAGAAAAATTCTGACTGTAGGGGGCGTGACTTGGGGCGTGAGAGGAGGAAGAGAAATAATGAAGGAACGTCTCAGAATCGAGACAAATTATTTGAGGAAAGAGCGTAATAAAAATTTTTAACGTAATGTGTATAATAAAGAGTCATTACTCTTCATTAAGTCAGAAATATTCTGACTATGAAGAAGGTGATTGGCGTGGGAAAAGGAGAAGAATAGAAAAGGAAGGTCAAACATCATCAATCTTACCTTAACTTACCTTCTAAAAATAGGAAACCTCTTAATATAATACAAATCTAATCCTTTAATTTCCTTAACTGATAAAAACATTCCATTATTATGCCAATTAATCACATTAATTCACCCAATTAACGTAATTAACTCAGTCATAACTCTGGAGAGATTTCTGCTGACTGTTGTCAACTTTGTTCGGCCTGCCGATTTTCCCTCTTCGGCCTGCCGATTTTCCCTCTTCGGCCTGCCGATTTTCCTTCTTCGGCCTGCCGATCTGTCATTAAATGCCATAACATAAAACATTCACACATCATTGCATCATAAATTAAATAATCATATATTTATAATTTCTCATGAACACTAGAGCACAACGATTCCATGCGGTCGTCACCTGTCACAAATCTTGACATAAAAAGTTAGTAACATGCACATCACATATCATATCATATAACGTTATTTATTAAATACATTCCTTAATAGCGTTACTAACTTAACGTGGTCCGTTACATAAAATAGGCGGGTGTTACAGCACCAAGATGTATCGTGATTTGAAGAGGCAGTATTGGTGGAGAGGCATGAAGAAAGATGTTCGTGAATACGTGGCCAAGTGTTCGACGTGTCTTCAGATGAAAGCCGAGCATCAGAAGCCTGCAGGTCAGGTTCAGCCGCTTCCTATTCCAAGGTGGAAATGGGAGCATGTGACGATGGATTTCCTCACAGGTTTGCCGAGGATGGAGCAGCAGCACGATGCAGTTTGGGTTGTGGTCGACAGGTTGACGAAATCGGCGCATTTTATTCCATTTAGGTCGACGTGTTCTAGGAAGGTTCTCGGGGAGTTGTATATGCAGAACATTGTGAGGTTGCATGGAGTTCCTTTGTCCATCACCTCTGATCGAGATACCAGGTTTAATGCTAAGTACTGGAGGAGTTTTTAGGAGGCTTTGGGTACGGCTTTGAACTTCAGTACGACATTTCATCCTTAGACTGATGGGCAGTCTGAGCGGGTTATTCAGGTTCTCAAGGATATGTTGCGTGCTTGTGCGTTGGACTTCGGCGGGAATTGGAAGCAATGTTTGCATTTGGCAGAGTTCGCGTACAACAATAGTTATCAGGCGAGTATCGGTATGGCACCATTTGAGGCGTTGTATGGGCGACCGTGTCGGTCACCTGTGTGTTGGGCCGAGCCGGAAGATAGAGTTATTCTTGGGCCGGAAGAGATTCGTGATAGCAACGAGAAAGTCGCGATGATTCGAGATCGGTTGAGAGCAGCTCAGAGTCGGCAGAAGAGCTACGCAGATAGGAGACGCAGACCCTTAGAGTTCACGGTTGGAGATTTTGTTCTCTTGAGCATATCACCTCGTAAGGGAACTATGCGGTTCGGGGTGAGTGGGAAGCTCGCGCCGAGGTATATTGGGCCGTTCGAGATCACTCAGCGTGTTGGTGTGGTCGCTTATCGGCTTGAACTTCCGCCCAAACTTTCTCATGTTCACGATGTGTTTCATGTGTCGATGCTTAGGAAGTGTCCACCTGAGCAAGGCAAGATAGTTTCGTTTCGCGATGTGCAGGTTCAGGAAGATACGACGTACGAAGAAGTGCCGATTCAGATCATCGACTGGAAAGTTATTAGCTTGCGTCGTCGCGAGATACCATTGGTAAAAGTCGTGTGGCAGCATCATGGGGTTGATGAAGCCACTTGGGAACTAGAGTCGAGTATGCGGGAGTTGTATCTGCATTTGTTTTGTTTCTGAAATGAGTTGTAAATTTCGAGGGCGAAATTTCTTTTCGGGGTGGAGAGTTGTAACTCCCCGAAATTTATTTAATGTTAATGTAATATAAATAATGAATTAGTGTGCCATAATTAACGTTTTAACATTTATTTGATTACTTGGTTGGATTCTTAGTTTTTGGTTGTTTTGTTAAATTGATGCATTCAAAGGATTCCTTATTGTTTTAAAATGATGTTTTGAGTTTTAAAACACAACAATTTGTAAAATGTTAAAAATACTCCGTTTTGTAAAACCGTGGGCGGCACATGATTTTCGCACAGTAAAACCGCCCACCGATTTTCTCTATTTATTTCCTTCCTCTCTCTCTCTCTCTCCTCACTCTCACGCATCTCTCTCTCTCTTCCTCTTGATCTCTCTCTCGGCACTCTCTCTCTCTCTATATCTCTCTCAAATTTTTAAACCCAATTTCGAATCCAAGCTTCGGGATAGCAAGGAGGAGGCTCGGGGACGTGATTTAGCAACCGAGAACGCGGATTGAAGCTTCGATTCGAGGTTAGTTTTGAAATTTCTAAACTTTTTCCAAAATTTTCAATTTTGTGTATTTTTGAAATTTAGGTTTGTTTAAGCTTAGAAAACCGTGGATTTGAGTTAAACGAACTTAGAACAACTAAAATCTAAGCTTGATTGACGAAAAACAAATCGGATTCAAGATTTTTCATTTTTCTCCTCATTTTCTCATTTTTGGATTTTTGAGGATTTCAAGTTTAAATCTTGTTTAAATGAGTCCAAACATGTTCTAGTATGTTTTTCTATCAACTATGATTGTTTTTCATGCTTGGGATTTGAGAAAAACAGGTTAGAAACAAGATTTGTGCTTTGGGGATCGAGAAACCCGTGGCTGGGATTTCTGGATTTTCCCAGTTCGGCAGGCCGGAGTGATGATCGGCAGGTCGGTGTTCTTCCGACTGGCAGGCCGAACCTGGGGAAGTGTTCGGCCGACCGAACTTTGCTTCCGGCAGGCCGAACTGTGCAGTTCAGCCGGCCGAAGCAGGGAGTCCGGCAGGCCGACCGAGGCATGGAAAATTTTGTGATTTTTACCCATTTTCACTGTTTTGAACCCTGATTTAAATCCCAACCTTATAGAATGATTTTAAAGGTACAAATGGCACACTAGGACATCATAAAATGGTTTGGTAACATAGAATGTTTTAAACTAGATATTGATCAACTTAGTTTGTATCTAGGATAGTTCGTGGTACCGCGGAGCTAACGTATAGCGGACCGGGATTACGGTGTGGGGCACCGGCACGAGTATTGAGGTAGGACTTCCATCCTATTTCCTTGGTAGCCTAGTTTTGAAATGATTTGGCTTTGAAAAGGATTTCTATCAAAATGTTTTCAACGGTTGTTTGGAAATGGTTTTATCGGTTATATTTTAATATACCGTGATTATGAAATGAATTTCATAATGAACGTAATTGACAACACTCGGTAATTGGGTTTTGAATGATAATGATAATAAACACAAAGGCATGATGCCATATCAGAGATCGGGTCGTGTGGCGATCGACCTTGGGGGCAGGTCCCGAAACCCAGCTGGGCCACTACGGTGGTGATATCATGGTTTGCCTAGGAAAAGAAAAATAGTATTTCTAATTGTGCGAGTAGACTGTTCTGAGTCAGGACGGTTCTACTCAAATTATTTATTTATTTATTTAAGGTTTCTTTTGAGTACTCCTGTCAATGAAATGTTTCTTCAAATTAAATTATTTTATAAAACATAGTCCCACTGAGCCTTTCGCTCACGTTTTATTGTTTTAAATTTCCCCCCTTCTAGGTGGTTTCCCATTTAGGTTTGGAGAGGATTCTTCGGACCGAACTCAGGAGCAATAGGAGGATTATTTTATATATTTTGTATTATTTAATCAAGGCATGTAAGATTTTTAACTTTATTTGTACTTGGACTGTAATTGTATTTATGATATTGTCAGAACCATGTGTGTGCACAATTTGTGGGTTGTGGAACCCATACTCGCGGTTTTTATTTAATTTTTATTACTCGTTTAATATTTATAAATTCTTTTATAAAAATGTGGTGGAAATCTTCTTATTTCTCATTTAATTTGATTCTTAAACGATTGGTTTCAATTAAATTCTCTTTTAATTAATCTAAATGATCCGCCACGTCACCTCCCGTACTCCGGGGCGTGACAGAACAGCTCAACTAGATGGGACCCGCTTTCAATTCACACACCCACGCCACATATTCGATCCTTCACCATGATTGCGATAGGAAAAACTATTAGGTAAAACATCTCTACGAAATTGTAAGTTCTAATATAATATATAATATACTTTTTAGAATGTGATTTAATTTTATTAGTAACAGGGTTGTAATTTTATGAGGTTAAAGAAGATTGCCCTTGCAGTTAGTTAGCATTCATTACATTAGATTTTTGGGAATTTTGTATCCTACTGGTACACTGCTATATTAACTTGTTAATTAATTTTTTAATAATTACTGACATAGAAACTTATAAATCAAACTGCTAAAAAATTAATGCAACGTCTAAATCAATATTTTTTGTTGATAGAGAAAAGATTCATTTTTATTCCTCTAAGATTAAAACATCACTACACATAATATCCTAGGGCATAGTCTAATACATAACATATTTTTTAGATTGAGCCTTCTTGTTTTATTAATCGTGAGGTTGTAATTAATCTTATGACTTAAATAAGATTGTTCAAGAGAAAAATGCAATTCCTACCATAAAAATTTCTAAAGAAGATACCAACATTGGAATAACTGGGAGTTTTTTCCTCCATTAAGATGGACCACTTGTTACAAGTTATTAAAAAAAAAAAAAACCCGAATCATGGACGGTAATGCATGCTCGGGAAGAAAAACCCTTGAAAGCGACTGGCAAATAATAATAATAATAATAAAATGTTTGTTGTTTGAATTAAAAATGTGATTATCAAACTATTATACCTACTTGGCCCGGCTCTTTAAAATTGCACGAGCCTAGTGGGGTTCGGCACAATTAAGATCACAAAAATGGAAATAAACGTGACAAGTACTTATAATAAATTAAATTTGATATGTTCTTACATTTATAAAGACTAAAATCCTCCCAACCAAAGTTGGAGAGCACTAGAGGTCCCTAGCCCATGAGTTTGTGAAGATTTGCCTTAGTGCATGATATTTCTACGTGTTTCTCTTATTTTTTTTTTTTTTCAGTGTGTTTTCTTACTCGCTTGAGTTTGCGTGGCGTGCATTGTGGAGGACCTTATGGGTAGCTGGCGTTTTTTGTCCATTACTGAGGAGGAAGAAGGAGTGATTGGAATCTAAGATGATTTGGTTGAGGAGGGCAAGGAATCGGCTCCTTTTGGTCTTATTGGCAAGAGGAGGCCGCACAACAAGCGTTCTCTAAAGGATTTTTTGACCACTTACTGGAGGGTGGGGGAAGGCTTCTCTATCCGTGATATTGCTGCGGATGTTTTTCTCTTCTCCTTTGGGAACCAGAAAGACATGGAGAAGGTTATATCTACGGAACCCTGGGCTTTCAATGAGTCTCGTATTTTGCTACAAGAATTTGACGGCTTAACTTTGGGCAGGTGAGTTTCGGTACACTCATTTCTGGGTACAAGTTTATAATCTCCCTTTGGATGGTATGACTGAGAAGATTGGTACGGTTTCCGATAACGCGATTGGCGTCTGTGTTAAGGTGGAGGTTAATGGGAATGGTAATTGCGTCGGTCCCTATATGCGGATGCGTGTCTTAATCGATGTTACCAAACCACTCCGATGAGATGTTCCGGTTCGTTTGGGCTCTATAGGTAGAATAGTCCAAACTGATTCGAAATATGAACGGTTGCCGGATTTATGCTATGAATGTGGCATTGTCGGACATTATATGTATGATTGTCGTGATGTTTCAGCGGATATCGTCGTCCCCTTTAAGCGTTTTCCTTATGGATCATGGCTGGTCCGAATACCTTCATCCGCTGCATTGAAGAAAACTCGACATAGAGGGGGTGGTGAGACTCACCGAGGAAGGGCTGACCATGGAAAGAGTGCGGCAGCGCAAGTGGAATCCTGACGACATCGTGATCCTCTCACGGCGGAGCAGGTAGATCCGACCCTGTGATATCCGGGGCATAATTTGACTTCCAAATTTAAAGTTGATAGCTACAGGTTTCGCAAATGGAGAAGAATGGTTCCGCAAAGTCAACTGATTCAAACTTTGATTTAAATGGGCCAGCTGTTACGGAAAGCTATCTGCTCCAAAAACACCAAACTTGGTGCCACACGTGAAAGTCTAAAAAAAATGTTAAATGAAGAGGCGGGTCGTGAATCTGACGTGGCGAACAATTGTTTGGAGGAGAGGGAAGATATATTTGTATTGTGCGTAACAAACCAAGTGATGCCCCAGGTGCCATTAATCTCTCGACTCCTTTGAAGGAAAATCACCGTGTGCATGGGGAGGAAATCAAAGGTGTTCCATTACAGAGTTTTGTTTTCTCTGTGGGAAATATTCAAATGCCCGGCATTGGGGTTTTCTAAAACGGGGAACAAAGAATTCTTTGAGGAAAGAGTGGAAGGTAGCTTCGACTCCGACGAAAGGTAAAGTTGAATCTATCGGCCCCGAAGCGGATGAAGGGAGAAAGAAGGTGGTTCTTGGGGATGTGTCCAATATCGACTTACTGACGGAGGCTGGGCAGCAGCCCCATCGGGCATTGTGAGTCTTCTAGTGTGGAATTATCGGGGTCTGCAGAGTTCCCGAGCATTCGACATGCTCCGGAGTCTTATCAGTAATCTTTCCCTTAGTTTGGTGTCATTTTTGAAACCAAACTACATGGGCAAGCAGCTATTTCTCTGAAGCATACTCTGGGTCTTGGGGCGGCTTCCTCATTGATTGTATAGGTCGCAGTGGCGGCTTGATCTTACTTTGGTCTGAGTGGAATGTCGACATCAGGAGCTTCTCGAGGGGTCATATTGATTCTCTTATCAAGACTCAAGAAAGCAAACTCTGGAGCTTTATGGGGTTTTATGGAAATCCAAAAAAGGTCACAACGTTTCCACTCATGGGAACTTCTTAGACGTCTTCGAGGTATGTTTTCGCTGCCTTGGCTTGTTGCGGGTGATTTTAATGAGATACTTCACTTTTGGAAAAGGTTGGGGCAGTGAACGGTGTCATAATGATAAAAAACAAGTCGGTGATGTCATAGATGACTGTGAGTCAATAGATTTAAAATTTTATGCGGCAGCTCTCACCTGGAACAATAGGAAAGACCCTCTAGACAACGTTCAAGAACGTCTTGATCGGTGTTTCGCTAACTTGAATTTAAATTCGCTTTATAATGGGTCCGAGTGTTTCACAGAGGCTTTTTTGGTCTGGATCATAGAGTTTTGCACGTGACCTTTGAGTGTGATATAGGCTCCGATGTGTCCTACGAGGAGGGGGGGGGGTTGTGTGGTGGGGATGGTGTTGGCGATTCATCTTTACACCCCTTTGGTTATCTAGGCCGTATTATAAAGAGGTTATTCTGCAAGCTTGGTGTCATGAAGATAATAGAGGAGATGGAAGCCTTTTGGCAGAGAGTTTAGCTAGATGTGCCTCCGCTCTCCGGTGTGGAGTAAGGAGGTTTTTGGGAATATTCCGAAGAAGATTGTGGAAACACAAAAGCAAATAGCCTGCCTAAACAATATAGTTCCTTGGACAGATTACAAGACTCAGATTATCAAGCTTGAAAATGATCTTGATCGTTTGCTTGCTTTGGAGGAGTACTATTGGAAAGAAAGGTCGTGATAGTGATAGAAATATTAAGTTTTTCCATGCAAAGGTGTCCCAAAGAAGAGACAAAAACGTTATCCGCAGCATTGAAATGGCTGGAGGGGAGTGGGTAAATGACAAGCTTCAGGTGGTGGAGGCTTTGGAAAGCTATATCAGGGAAATTTTTTCAACATCAATTCCAGATGAGGAAAGTATGAATTTAGCTTTGGAAGGAATGGGTAAAAGAGTTACTATGGAAATAGGGGAGGGTCTTACTTTCCCGTACTCAGTAGTGGAAGTAAAAGAAGCAATTTTTTGTATGGGGCCCTGGAAAGCCCCAGGTCTTGATGGGTTTCAAGCAGGATTTTATCAGGAAAATTGGGATTTACTTGGTTTCGATAAAATCCAAGTGTGCCTTGAAGTACTCAACGGGAGGAAATCGGCAAGCTTCCTTAACGAAACTCATATTGTGCTTATCCCCAAGATGAAATCCCCTAAGACAGCGGCAGACTATCGACCGATTAGTCTATGCAATGTGGTCTACAAGTTTATTACAAAAGCTATGGCAAAAATCAGTTAAAGAGGTTCCTTCCCTCTGTTATTTCAGATGTACAGAGTGCTTTTGTCCCGGGGTGCCTTGTTATGGATAATATCATTGTTGCCTTTGAGACGCTCCAAACCAGATAGAATGGCCTTAAAACTCGATATGAGTAAGGCATATGACCAGATAGAATGGTCTTTTCTACAGAAGGTGATGGCAAGGTTGGGCTTCTTCGGAAGATGGGTAGAGAGAGTAATGGATTGTGTATGCACAGCTCATTTTTTGCTCATCATGAATGGAAAGCTAAAAGGCAAAGTAATCCCTTTAGGTCTTCACCAAGGATGCCCTTTATCTCCCTACTTATCTTTGTCTTGTGCAGAGGGCTTCTCTAATCTTCTCCAGAATGCAGACATAAATGGGCCTCTAGGAGTGGCTTGTGTTCGTCGAGGACCTCGGATAAACCATCTTCTCTTTGCGGATGACAACATAAATTTTTGCAAAGCAGAAGAGGATTGCTATGATGCTATAAAGGATGTGCTAGACAAGCATAAAAGAGCTTCAGTACAGGTACTTAATTTTCAAAAATTGGCTTTAAGTTTTAGTCCTAATCTTCGTGAAGAGTGGCAATTTTCACTTCTTGATTCCTTGGGTCTCCCGCGGGATGTATCTCATGATTCATACTTGGGTCTTCCATCGTTTGTTGGGAGGAGTAAAAGGCGAGTGTTTAATTCTATTAGGGAAAAGGTTTGGAAGAAGTTACAAATGTAGAAAGGAAAGTTGTTTACGATTGGAGGACAAGAAGTGCTAATTAAGGAAATAGCCTAAGCAACCTCCACGTATGCCATGAGTGTGTTAAAGATCCTTTCCACTTTTTGTGCTGATATCCAATCCCCTGTCTCGAAGTTTTGGTGGGGTGGTGGGGGTGATGATAGAAAGATTCATTGGTTGCGGTGGGAGAGACTTTGCAAGCCGAAAAGAGAAGGGGGCATGGGCTTTAGAGACATGATGGCATTCAACAAAGCTTTGGTAGTGAAACAAGGCTAGAGAATAATTACATGTCTGGAATCTCTAGTGGCACGGGTACTGAAGGCCAATTACTTTTGTAATAGTGACTTCATCAAAGCCCAATTGGGTCATAACCCTCCTGTATAGGGCATAGTTTTGTCTGGGCCCACGAGTTACTCCTAATAGGAGTTAGATGAAGAATTGGAAACGACGCATGTTAGGATCTTTTTTGACCCATCGATCCCTTGAAAACATTCGTTCCGCCCCATTACACACATCCGCTTGGAGTTGGTGAATTGGACTGTTTTGGAGTTAATCACAAATGGCCAATGGAATTATACTCGCCTTACGGAGCTATTTTTAGAAGTGGTGAGGACAGACATCGTCAATGTTGCACTAAGTGCACAGAATTGTGAAGATAGCATTCTGTGGCACCTTGACAACAAGGGAGTGTATTCAATCGTAATTCTTGCTTAGGCTAGCACAATTCAAAATATTTTAAAATTCACCAACTCCGGATCCCAAGCATTACAAGGAGTAAACATTACTTCTCTTTTGGAATAGACTGCAAATGGTGGCGTAGACTATGGAAGCTCCGGATCCCAAGCAAGGTCAGAATTCATCTATGACGTGCTTTTTTCGATCCCCTTCTAGCTAGAAGCCACTTAGCTCGGCGTCGAATCATGTGATAATCGCTGCCCAAGATGCATGGAAGATTTGAAACTACTACTCATGCTCTGTGGAGTTGTTCGGCAGCAACTTGTGTATGGAGGGAGAGTGCATTTTGGCAGAGTTGGTGAGACTATGTAGAGCTAGCCATTTTGCTGCTTTATGTATCCATATGGCCGAGCATTGTACGGATGACGACATGGAGGTGTTTTGCATAATCGCCTGGAGAATCTAGCTAGATAGAAACTCACGGGTTCACAATAATAGCTGCATGTTGCCAATGTGAGTAGTTAGTAGAGTTGGGAGAATTCTTGCACACTATCAACATTACTCTTTGGTGGACGCTCAAAGACAAGTGACTCCGGGCCTGCCCAAGAAAGGTTGGTCTCCTCCTAATCCTGGGTTCCTCAAAATTAATGTTGATGTTAGAGCACATATGTCGGCTCAAGCCATTAGGGTGGGGCCAGTCATACAAGATGACGGGTGTGTCTTGGCCCTTGCTGGTACGAAACTCCCCGGGGGGTTTTTTCTCCACACGTGGCTGAATGCCTAGCTGCAAGAGAAGGTGTGCTTTTGGCTCGGCTTTGTGGCTATAATAATTGGATTTTTGAATCTGACGCAATAAACGTGCTTCGAAGCATCCAAGGTTCTTCAAGTCGAGCCCTAGAATCAAATGTGATTGATGACACTAAAGAGACTATTACTCAGGTTGACAGTGGTAGTGTTTGTTACACATCTTAGACTGAGAATGATGTAGCCCCTTTTCTTGCTAATTATGCTTTTAATTTGTCTTATGATCTAGTTTGTTCAGATTGTATCTCCACTATGCTGAAACCTCATGTAATGTCTGATTTAGTTAACATGAAGTAGTCCTTCTGGTTTTCAAAGAAAAAAAAATTAAATTTGATATATATCTAACAATACTGTATTTCAAAAAAAAAGAAAAAAAAAAACCTTTTCTAAGTGTAAAAATCGTTGCCGGTAAAACATATAATATTTAACCTTAAAATTTCTTTAGGCTCCATAAATTGTCTTATTTTATTTAATTTTACATGATTTTAATTATAACTAATAGTTAAAACTATACCTGAATTTGATTTGATAGTTAAAAATTTATCTTAATGGTAAGGTGTTTTTCTGTATCCTAATATTTAAAATGCCCTTTGTACCTCCATCTTCTCTTAAAATTCTGTCTTTTTAAGCTAATGGAAAGAAAAAAAACGAAAAGAAAAAAGAAAGAAAGAAAGAACATTGATCGTAAGTCTTAATTATTTAAAAAATAACATAGACCTCTAAACTCTCTCTAGAGGGCATTCCTAGGTCTAGCTTCGTTGCATTACTGGCAGAGGTTACAACACATGAGCTGAATTCCTTGCTAGCCACATTTTCAACTTTCAATGGGTAGTTTTACATAAATGATTTTGCTTAAATACCATATACCATTTTTTTTTGCCCAAATGATTGACTTAAATCCTTGTCAATTATGCGTTGGTGGTTACTTCAAATTTTTTTTTCTACCGCTCGCCACAACAGATTTGGACCAACATGCTAGCTTTTTTTTTTTTCATTTTTTATTACCCCTTTGAGAGTAGGATGCTATTTCTAATAAGTTGATTCTTATTGGAGTTAATGCTTTAGTTTGTTATTTTAAACTTTAGCTTGTTATGGCTTTCACCTATTGTGCTTTTATTGTAGTTAATGAATAGCCAGCCACTTTATTTGATCTCTAATACAATGTCAAACCCGTATGTTAGTTTTTTTTTTTTTTTTTGGGCCAAGGAACTAGTATGTTAGTGTTAAGTCTTAGAATTTAAGTTGTAAAATGAATTTTCAATACAATATTAGAAATTGAATAGTAGAATTACTTAATAAACATTGTTTTTTGTGTTAAATTTGAAATAATATACTTCATGTCAAATTTAAAAAACCAAAATTTTCAGCAAAAAAAGACCAAAATTTGATTGCTTTTAATTGAAGAAATTGCAGCAAATGACACAAATGCAGTTCTTGATATAAGTAAATAACTTTTAAAAAAAGATGTTAGTAAATAACAATTATAGACGAGTTCTTTGGCTCGTCAACTACCTTGGTCAGGAGCTTGCTATGGCGGTGAATCTCTTCAACAAATGGTAGCTTAGTGAGCGCAGCACCAACCTCCCCTAACCTTCCTTTCACTGGCCCGAAAGGACTAGGTCAATGGCCAAGCAGGGTATGGGATAGCTCAAAAAATGAAGGCGATTTTGAACATAAGGAATTCAAGCATCAGAGCATGCTTCTCAGATGAACCAAGGTGTCCGTGGTGATTGGCCGAATGCCCACGAGGACCGAGAATTCTCCCCCTAAGGTTCCCGGGCCCCAGTCTTTGATGAGCTTGGGAGCTGAGGAGTCCACCTTGCCTAAGACCGACTGCCCATTCATGACAATCGCCAATAAGTAAATGAGGTTCAATCTTAGGTTGTGTAACGTCCCCTTACAGACGTTACAAATGTCATTATATTCATTCCTTTTTTATCATTATTTAAGATAAACTATTTTAAATGAAAACATACCCTAGGATCCATGCATACATTTTAAAAAAAAAACTACTTGAGTATAAACATTCCTTAAATAGTTTATCACACCAAAACAAAAGCACCATAATTTAAATAAAGCCACTCAACATTTGAAATTTACTTGCACAGTTCGGTAGGCTGAACTTTAGACTTCGGCAGGCCGAACTTTACCGGAAATCCAAAGTTCAACCACCAGCAAGCCGCCTAAGGTTTTGCAAAACAGGGTTTCAAAATCCAATATGATTGGCAGACCGACATAGGGTAGTTGGTAGGCCGATCGTTGCATCGGTAGTCTGACCAGTAATGGTCGGCAAGCCAACCGACTATCAAAATCAAAAATTAATTAAAACAAGTTCCACGTGACCGTAAATGACATGAACACTTTGAGCACATCAATTCCACGTGACCATCACCTGTCATAACACTTAAAATAAAATAGTCAGAACATAATGTCATATATTACTAAAGAAAATACTTAACGTCATTATTCATTTAACTTAATTCGTTACATGGAAATTGGTGGGTGTTACAATTCTCTCCACCTTATAAGAGTTTCATCCTCAAAACTCAGAATAGTTACGGATACTTTGTTCTCATGTCATCTTCACGTTCCCATGTAGCTTCTTCCACTTGGTGATTTCGTCATAAAACCTTGACCAAAGGAATTTCTTTATTCCTCAAGGTCTTGGTCTTCCGATCTAAAATCTCCATTGGCTTTTCTTCAAAGCTGAGATCATCTCGCATTTCGATCAGCTGTGGCTTAATCACGTGCATAGGATCTGGGACATATTTCTTGAGCATTGAAACATGGAACACATCATGAATAGATGACATTTCTGATGGTAGTCTCAACTGATAAGCTACTTTGCCTATCCGCTTCACGATTTCATAAAGTCTAACAAACCTCGGGTTTAACTTGTCTTTCTTTCCAAACCTCATGACTCCTTTCAATGGTGCAACTTTCAAGAACACTGATTCACCTACAGCGAATTCTAAGGGCCTTTTTCTTCTGTCAGCATAAATTTTTTATCGGCTCTGAGCGGTCTCTATTCTTCTTTTTATCAATTTAATCATCTCAGAGGTTTCATTGACAAAATCAGTCTTTTCACTGTCAATGCTTTGCATCATCTTCTTTTCACGAACTTCATGCCAACATATAGGCGACCTACATTTTTGCCCGCATAGGGCCTCATAAGGTGCCATTCCAATCGTTGCCTGGTAGTTGTTGTTGTAAGCAAATTTCGCTAACGGCAACATTTTACACCAGTTGGTCTTGAAGTCGAGAATATAGGCCTGAAGCATATCCTCTAAGATCAAGTTTGTCCTCTCCGTTTGGCTGTCTGTTTGAGGATGAAAAGCTGTACTAAAATGCAACGTGGGCCCTATTACAGCCTGTACACTTTTTCAGAACTTGGACGTAAACCTATCATCACGATCAGAGATGATAGACTTAGGGATTCCATGAAGTTGTACAATCTCCTTGACATAGAGTTCTGCTAACTGCTCCATAGAGCAAGTGATCTTAATGGGAATAAAATCCGCAGTCTTCATTAGTCGATTGATAACAACCCAAATAGCATCATAACCATTCATAGTCCTTGGCAACCCGGTAATAAAATCCATTGCAATATCCTCCCATTTCCATTCTAGTATCTTGATTGACTGTAAATCGCTGCTAGGTCTCTGGTGTTCAGCTTTGACTTGCCAGCATGTCAAGCATTTCTTCACATACATGGCAACATAACATTTCATTCCAAACCACCAAAAGCTATCTCTTAGATCATTGTACATCTTTGTTGCACCTAGATGAATTGAATAAGGAGTGTCGTGAATTTATGCTAAGATTCTTTCCTTTAGGTTATCAATGTCGGGAACACATAAGCGGCCCTTGAGGTACAAAGTTCCATCATCATCAATTTGAAACTCTTCACATTTCCTTTCCTTCATTTCCTACTTAATCCTTGCGAGGCTTACATGTTCATCTTGTTTACTTTGAATCCCATCGTGCAGCGTTGGAGCAACAGTGAGTGCTGATAACTAGCCTGTTATAAGTTCCAAACTGAAGTCCAAAATTTCTTTCCTTAAGGGTTGAGACATTGCTTGTAATGACATCAGTGTGGCAATAGTCTTTCTACTCAGTGCGTCGGCCACTCGGTTAGTCTTTCCAAGATGATAAAGGATTTCACAATTGTAATCCTTCACCAGCTCTAGCCATCTTCGTTGTCTCATCTTTGCATTGGACCCCATACAAGTAATGTCTCCATATTTTCAGTGCAAAAACAATGGCTGCTAACTTGAGATTATGAGTAGGATAGTTCTTCCCGTAATCCTTTAGTTGTCTCGATATGTAAGCGAACACTTTGTCATTCTGCATCAGAACAACACCAAGGCCCATCTTAGAGGCATTATTGTAAATTACAAATCTGTCATTTCCTTCAGGAATGGCCAATATTGGAGCTGTAGTTAACCTCTTCTTTAGTTCTTGGAAACTCTTCTCGCATGCATCTGTCCATTCAAACTTCTTCCCCTTGCGAGTTAAATTTGTGAGTGGTGCTGCTATCTTGGAGAAGTCTTCCATGAATCTCTGGTAATAACCAACTAGGCCTAAGAAGCTCCTTATTTCACTTGCATTTGTTAGTTGTTTCCAGTTGAGAATAGCCTCTACTTAAGTAGGATCTACCATTATCCCTTCTTTTGATACTACATGCCCCAAGAAAGATACTCTATTGAGCCAGAAATCACAGTTGGAGAATTTTGCATATAGCTTGTGTCTCCTTAATGTCTCTAGCACGATACTTAGATGCTCTGCATGTTCTTCTCGATTCTTTGAATAAGCAAGAATATCATCGATAAATACAACGATAAATTTATCGAGAAAATCCTTGAATACTCGATTCATTAGGTCCATGAAGAATGTAGGTGCATTCGTTAGACCGAAGGGAATAACCACAAACTCAAAGTGACCATACCTCGATCTAAAGGTTGTGTTTAGGATGTCTCCTTCTTTGATCTTTAACTGGTGATATCCTGACTATAGATCAATCTTTGAGAACACAGATACCTCTTTTAGTTGATCAAACAAGTCATCAATTCGAGGCAATGGGTACTTGTTCTTGAGCATCACCTTGTTTAATCTCTATAGTCGATGCAGAGTCTCATAGATCCATCCTTCTTCTTGACAAATAGAACTGGGGCTCCCCACGGTGAGTGACTAGGCCTAATGAAGCCTTTGTCGAGTAGTTCCTTTAATTGCATATGAAGCTCCTTCAACTCTGTCGGGGCCATTCTATAAGGTGCCCTTGATACCAGGTCAGTGCCTGGAGCGAGCTTGATCTCAAATTTAATTTCTCTATCAGGGGGTAAGCTTGACAGGTCATTTGGAAACACCTCTAGAAATTCTCATACTACTGCCACATCCTCAATTCTAGTCTTTTCTTCCTGTCTCTTGTCTACAATGTTCACGAAGTAACCCATGTAGCCACTTGCTAACAACTTGCTTGCTTTCATGGTTGACAAAAATATACTTGGTTTCTTTCTGGACTCACCCACATACACGAACTTTTGTTCACCTTTTGGTTGGACGATCACTTTTTGTTTTTGGCATTCAATGGTAGCATTGTACTTGCTCAAAAAATCCATCCCTAAAATCATGTCATAATCGCACATATTGATCACAATGAGGTCGACGAAGAGTTCCCTTTTAGAAATCCATAAAGGAACAGTACGCATAAAATGCATAGACTTTATCACTTCCCCAGAGGGTAGTGTTTGTAATGAATCCTTGT
Organism: Artocarpus heterophyllus; assembly: GCA_025403435.1. NCBI lineage: Eukaryota > Viridiplantae > Streptophyta > Magnoliopsida > Rosales > Moraceae > Artocarpus > Artocarpus heterophyllus. The sequence goes on from CM046352.1 coordinate 30,167,246, forward strand.
CTCATTGGTTCTAATTGGACCCCTAACTTCTTAGCAAAGGACGATGATACAAAAGAATGTGTGGCAACCGTATCAAAGAGAACATGTGTATTAATAGAAAGACTTGAAATCTGACCTGTGACCACATTAGAAGCTTTAGTAGCCATATGTTCTTTCGTCATGGTGTAGATGTGGGCATTTGTAGGTGGCGCTTCAAGTCTTCCTTGACTAATCAGTGGCCCTTCTAAGGAGGCTTACATCTGATGGAGCTGGGCTTAAAGAGTTCTTTGTTGGGCTTGAGCATTAGTCTGGTCGGGGTAGTTCTTGGCAAAATGATCTTCTCGCCCATAGATGAAGCACTGGTTTGTCCCCAGACGGCATTCTCCAAGATGTTTCTTCCCGCATTTAGTGCATGGCTGAATTTTCTATTATTGTTGTTGTGCTGGCCACCATTATGCTCTTGTTGCCTTGGCTTTGTTGGTTCTAAGAATTGCCCTTCCTTTTGTTGTTTCTCCAGTTCTGGTTGTTGTTGTTGTTGCTGTTGTTGTTGTTGTTTCTGTGTTAAGGGTGGTTCTGGGTGCTTGCATTGTTTGCTGGCTGACTTGAGTGAGGCTGGTTTCTTCTTAGCTTCAATAGGTGAAATTCAGCACGTTGGGCCCTCATAACAACCTGCTCTTGGCTTCTAGGTAGACTTGCCCCATCAACAATTGCAGCAATCTCTAGTCTGAGAACTCTGATGAGTCTTCTGACCCTTTCGCTCTCATCGTTAAGCATCCCTGGGCAAAGGTGAGCTAGTTGATCAAATTTTGCCACCATATCTGTTACTGATATATCTCCTTGGCGTAGTTTCTCGAACTCATCATAATGCTTCCTAGTAATATTCATGTGAAAGAACTTCGTGTTTAACTCATGAACGAAGTCAGCCCACATCATTTCATCAACATTCTTGCTCTGTTCTATTCCGTCCCACCAAATCTTAGCCTCCATCATGAGGCAGTAAGATGCATAGAGAACTTTCTCATTATCCGTGAAGCCCATGAGTCTCAGAGTGGCCTCGATGGTCTTTAGCCATCCTTAAGCAACTAGTGGATCATTGGAACCTTCAAAATCTGCCGGCTTAACCCTCTTCCATCTGACTAAGAGTGGTTCCTGATAGGCCGATCTGGGTTTAGCAGTAAGAGCTGGGACTTCATTTACTTGTGGCTGGGAAGGAGGAGGAGGCGGCATGTCATTGCCTCGCGTTCGCCGCTATGACCATTGGCCCTTAGCTCTACAATTTCCCTTCTTTGTTCCTCGAGTTGCTTTTGCAGATCAGCAATCATGGTCATTAGCCTTTCATTGGTTTGAGTGTGAGTTTGCATTCTTCTATGGCCATTCATTGTTGGTTTCTTAAAAGAGTTATGAATTTAGGAACAATCTTCTAATTTATGAGACAAGTTTTCACTACTAGTGCATTAATTATTATACCACTAAATCTTATTCTTATCATCAAACTTGCATCTTAACATTTAACTTAAAATTATACTTACTTGGAGGACTTGGACCAACGTGTGGTGATATGAATTGAATACAAAAATTTTCTATGATACCAAAGCCTGTAATGCCCCCTTACGGACGTCACAGATATCGTTACTTTCATTCTTTTTTTATCATTATTTACGATAAACTATTTTAAATAAAAACATAAATTTGAAAACATACCCGATCGTTGCATCGACAGTCCGACCTGTAATGGTCGGCAAGCCGACTGACTGTTAAAATCAAAAATTAATTAAAACAAGTTTCAATATCTCAAGGTGCGGAAAATAAATATACTCAGAAAATAAAACATAGTTCATAAAATTTAAAACTTCTTTTTTGGCGTCTTCCGTTTTTAATCCATCGTGCATAGCGCACACGCCTATCCTTGTCCTCCACCTAGTCCAAAATTTTCTTACCCTTATCTGCAACATGATATAAAACTGAATAAACGAAAGCTTAGTAAATACATTTCATATCTCACAAAATTAAAACATTTTATGAACATCATCACCGTATGCATCATAATAGTGCACTAAGCACGATTTCATATAGAACATATCTTTCGTTACATTATCCATATTAAAACTTTCTTTATTTTATCTTAAGGGCCTAAGTATTGCACCATTATTATCATCATAAGCGCGCTGTCATGAGAAGAGAGGAGTAGCTAATCCCAAACTAAACGTCCCATCATAACATAGACATAGCATAAACATAGGTGTACAACACTTATTTAGGTGATACTTATATATATACATACATATTTATATACTTTTATACTTTGAAATACGTCACCATTAAACGTGCATAACTTTTGAACAAATTAAATCTTTCATAAATAACATTAAGTGAAACCAACATAAAATTATCGTAGATATCATCATAAACATAACTTCAAACTTTTACAAACCATATAATGCTGTAGGTGAGAATGTACTTACTTGTGTAACTTACTTAACCTTAATTGTAGGCGACGTCACCGCGGTCTTGATATGCTCACTCCTTATTGTGTTCATGTCATACATCCATTTAAAATTAAAAAAAATTAACAGTTATTTTCATGAAATCATTCAACACCACATAACATCTTTCAATACTATATTAACACACACATACATTCATCTCTTGAAAACATCAATTTCATAATACGTTCCATTAACCTCCAAAACATTAGAACAAATCTACCAACAAAAGCAAAATAGTGAACAAACCATACTTACATTCATATAATAAATTATCTATATCCTAAAATAATTTCATAAAAATGCTACATATAATAAACATTTAAAATCACAACATAGACAAAAATTTCCTTTAAATAACTTCAAAACAATGCACAACATACATTGGAAGACAGGAACAAAACAACTTACATCATACTAAGCAGTGAGTTTCATACAATCATCATAATCTAGTAAATAAAATAAAATTATATGACTCGAAAATTCATATGACAACTTATTAACATATAATTACAAAAGCACAAAAAGTTTCATCACCAATTAAATTCATTAATCATGCAAAAACCTCACACAATTACAGTCCCTCAATTCATTGATAAAACAGTCTCAAAACCTAGTCTTAATGAAAATTCAATAACACATAAAATATCCATCAAATCATCACCAAACTTTCCAGTCCATAACTTAACATATAAATGAACATATTTGTAAAAATTTCGTGGGAAATAACATTTATTTGCACTATGAACAAAACCTATATTTTTGTGCAATCACAACCAATTAGCAATAATTATGTGTGAGTGGCAGAGAAAGAAATTTCATATCTCAACATAGAAAAATCCAATGAACGTGAAATTCGGAGGGATAACACATAATATATACATGAATAACATATTAAAATTTCAGAGCAAACAGAAATTTGTAGGCAAAGATATGGGGGTCAGATTATAGGGTAATCAAAATTTTAGAATTGCTAAAAAGAGTCTCTCACCTCAAAACAATCTCTTCTCAAGCTTCCTTCGAATTTGCCCAAAGAAAACTCAATATTTCTTCCAATTATTCATAAGAAAATAGAGGAGAGAAGGGAAAAGAAAACGTGTAGAGAAGGGGGGAAAGAGAGAGAGAGCGTGATAGAAAGAAGAAGTTCGTTTACATGAAAATGAAATATCGTAAAAGGGAAGACTCATCTTCTATATAATTATCAGAAATTTTCTGATTAGAATTGGGGCAAATCATGTGGAAAATGGAGAGGATCGGGGAAAGTCAACAAATTTGTTCCCACTTACCGTATTTCAACTTTTAAAAATAGGAAACCTTATCAAAGAATCCACTCAATCTAAAAGTTAAACCTTTTATTACCCAAAATAAGGAATCAAACCAAAAATATGCTAATTAATCAAAAATATAATCATCCAATTATATCCAATCACATAATCATCCTTGTCACAAATTTTGGGAGAGATTTCTACTGACTGCTGGTCAGCAGTCTTCGGCCTGCCGATTGCTCAATTCGGCTTGCCAAAGGCATGAGGTCTGGCCTGCCGATGAAATTCCATTGGCTTACCATTTCGTGAGGGACAATTCGGCGTGCCGAACTTGAAGGGTCAACTCGCTGAACTGCCATATCAAAACATTAGTTTAAAATAATATTAAACACACATAGTAAATGACATGAACACTTTGAGCACATAAATTCCATGTGACCGTCACCTGTCATAACACTTAAAATAAAATAGTAAGTAACATAATGTCATATATTACTAAAGAAAATACTTAACGTCGTTATTCATTTAACCTAATCCGTTACATGGAAATTGGCGGGTGTTACAAGTAGAATTACCTGAGGAAAACAATAGCCACAACATTTGAGACCTACAACGACATATCAAGGAAATCACGAAACATTGCTTCGAGGTTGACGACACAAGTATGACTGATCCATCCTTCACCAAGGCTATTATGAGGGCCCCTAGTGTTGAAAAAGTTTAGGGCACCTCAACTAAAGGCATATGTTGGGACGACTGATGCCGACAAGTACCTAAATTTCTATGCAGGCTAACTTATTGCTCAGCCAGGGTGTCGGTGATCTTCAGTTTTGCACGAGCTTGTAGAGACTAAGGTTAATGAAATGCTAGAGATCTGTAAAAGGGCCAAGCTTAGGGCAACATACTTACCCAGACTAGACTTTAAAGGGCGGCATGTTGGAAAAATAGTGCGCAGCAAAATTTTAAAATTTTTTTATATCATGCTATATGCATAAATTAACCAGATCTTACTAACCTTTGTATGCTGAAGAACCTCCGCAATCTGTGAAGAGAAATAACGTTCTAGAAGAGCCTCAACCAACTAGTCTTCTTTGCTATTCTCTATCCACGACCGGACTGAGTGTGGGCTCACACGTAAAGCTCTTCCACCGGTGACTCTCCTTCCAACCAATCGAGAGAACCCAAAGCAAGTGTTCGAGATTTGTGAACAAAAGTTCTCAGGGAGTTTTTCAGATTCTCACTAGCAGAGTATCTCTCTTAATCTCTCAATTGATCTAAGTAACTTGTGAGAATCACTCCCTATTTATAGAGGTTGGTCCTAGGGTCAGTCCTCATCAGATTAGGTCTCAAAATTCAGATCAAAATCAAATTCAGATTAATATCTGATAAGATCCATGTAGAAACACGTGATCTTATCCTTCGCTGATCGGCAGGCTGAACCACTTGATTGGTAGGCTGAACAGGTCCCATTGGCAGGCCGAACACGTCCATCGGCAGGCCGAACTGTCGAATAAAAAATCTCGCAAATCTTTTATTTTCCACCTGAGATTTTATAGGATAAAGTCTCAGTTTTAATTCAAATAATCCAATAGAGAAGTTATCTGATCAAAATAACTTTATCTAGATAATCTCTAAGAAAATAAATCAATTCCAAATAATTCTACAAGTTTATCTTGATCTAACTTATCCAAAAATAAATCAACTGATAAACAAACAAGAATTATCCGATCCCAATAATTCAACATGTGTATCTAATTAATTCAACCGATAAACAGACATTAATTATTTGATTCTTCCAAATTTTAACCAATCTGATAATTCTGACATAAGTCACCAATTATTGGAAAAGCACACCGTGTCGTTACAGGATGTTGTGAGCTAGCAAAGGGGACCAAATGGACCTATATAGTTCAAGCTCCTGATAATTATGAAACCCAATATCCCAGATATACATTTCATAATTATCAACTCCAACGCTATTCTACTAAAAGCTTGGAGCTGCACTCTCGAACTACATAGAATTACGAAGCCCGTATAGCTAAGTCTCCATGACATATCATAGTGTATCGTATCCCCATATGATAATCCATAATCGACTTGAGGACAAGTTCTGTCTTACCTTCCTGATTATTTTTATCTTACGTTCCATTATCTCACCATCAGAAAACTTACCATGTAAAGACAGTATACCATTCGGTTACACCTATGTATCCAAATGGTTGAGCGCTCCAGTTTTTCAATTACAGGATAACGCATATAAGAGGATATCATTACTCTTAAAGAGGAGCTATGGATTCCATATCTATGAATAACAAGTCTACGCCATCAAGAGTCATGCCTCCAACGTACTGGCATGCATACCACTATTAAGATGTGGGCGTCACCCTTTAGTACATCAAAAGACACAAGTCAAGACAACGGGCCCACTACTCATCTCAGGATTAAGATACAACACAAATGATTGTCTAAAGTGAATCGATTTGCCGAGATAAAATTATTAATCCAAATCAATTCAATTTATGTTCCAATCCAACACATCGTCACTTATGACCACGTGCCTGTCATAACTCACCTTTTTGGGCTGTAATAAAACTCTTTCTTTCTTACTTTAGGGCAAAAATTTAGTAAACTTTTTTTATCTTTTTAATAAATACTGTACATATACTGGTTTAACAACTTTTGAAATACAAACATATACTTTTTTTTACATAATCACCTTTCTTTTACAATGTAGCTTATGAAACATTACTTTCAAAATATCTTAAAACACCATACAGCGGAAAACATACTGTGGCGAAAACCATGCCCAGTCTGCACACATCATCTGTCCGCCAGCTCATCATTACGATTTATTCTAACCTTTTTGTCAAAGTACCTACAGCATGAAATACTTAATGAGCCTACGCCCAGTAAGTCCCATATAAATCCACATGCACATTTAATAAAATGCATGATCTTATTATGCTTTCTTATAATCCTTCTTTATCATTATCATTTCTTATCTTTAATTAAGGCCCAAGTGTTCGTACCATTGCACACTTAGGTCTACGTAACACCGTGACCATCCTGTAATCCTTAAACTCCCCTTGAGTCATGAGTCGGTACGATACTTTTCTTAACTTTTGGTGATTCGTTTACCAATTCACTTATTATGGTTATCATACCATGCATGAAGTGAGAATCACATGTTATACATAACATAATCTACATAAATTCTCTTCTACGACATAGTACACACAGGTACCTACTTTATCTACACACTAGTACACATTAATATACGCACAAGTATATAGCATAATGTACTCACAGGTACTTAACATAATATATACACACAGATACAGATCATCATATACACTTAGGTATATGTCATAATATACTCTCAGGTATATATATATATTCCGTATACTCACAAGTATACCCTTTTATTATTATAAATACTCATGTCATTACATACATATAAGTATACACATTGATATACACACAGGTATACATATACACATTTTACACTCTAAGCCTACAATTTCATACTGTAGGTGGGATGGGTACTTACTTGATGCAAATGTTGGGCAACTTAACCTCAATTTCCCTTCCCCTAGACTCCTAGGATCTTGTTGGCCAATTACAAAGCCATTAGTTAAATTCCACTGTGTTTCGATACAAAACATCCGTTAGTTAATAAATTGAGTTGCATTACTATATACAACTCTAAAAACCACTGGTTTTTCTTATTTCTATCTAAATCTACCCTATCATTTAGGGCAGGAACCCTTTTTTTTTTTTACCATTCTTTTTCCAACTGACACGTTTAGGAGCGGTTCGGGTTATTCGGGCAAAAATGACGATTTTGCCCGAAGTGGGTCCACTAACCTACCCGAGCTCGATTACCATGTACTAATTTTAAAATAACACCCTAGTAGGTCAAATCTCTTTATTTCTCAATTATGCCCCATTTTTATAAAATTTTGCGGTTTAGTTCTTAAACTGAAAATTTTGACGATTTTGACCCCGGGACTAAAATTTACTTCTTTGCATCAAAATTTCCTATTTTTCTCAAGGATCATTTTTTCTCAAAGTACCATATTCAAAATCCATTGAGAAATGACGTTTTTGCCCTTTAAAATTTTTCACAATTTTCATAAATTCTTTGAAAAATCAAAATCTCACAAACGACTAAGTTTTTTGACGAACCGTCTGGGATGCCTAACAGTTTTGTCGAGATCTACAACTTTTGTGTTTTAACTTTTCCCAAAATCTCAATGTACAGGGGTGTTTTTGGCCATTTTTTAATTTTACCGAGAGAAATCTTTTCCTTTCAATTTAGTCCCTACGGCATTTTTACAAAAATCCGTTTAAAAATTGCAATTCTACCCCTGCAGAAACCATTCCATGCCTTGATCAAAATATTCTCATGCTCAAACATCACTTTTTCTAAAACTAACATTAAATTCACAAAAATAATACTTTTTGCAAAAATTACTATTTTGCACCATAAATCAAAATTTCACAACTTAAACATGTCATACTTCACATATGCATGAAATTTCATCAAGTACATGCTCAAGAACCCACATAGGTTCAAAGTAATAAAAATCAAAATAAAATTTACAAAATTTCAAAACTTTAAAACTTAAAACTTACCCAAATGGCACTTTTTTTATTTCTAGCCTTCAAAGTTCCTTTGAACTCCCTCCTAGGCTTCCTTTCCATGCAAAAATACCATGGATTAATTTTTCCCCTTTACCCATGAAAAATCCCTTGAAAACTCATTAAAAAGTTTAGGATTTTATCTTAAAACTTGTGAAAAATCCCTATACTTGCTTGTAAAACTTGTTTGGGCCTATTTTTTGAAAAATCCCTTGAGAAATTTTTTTTGCAAGCTTGGTTATGGCTGCCGAACATGGAAGGAAAGGAAAGAAAAGAAAAATTGTGATAAACTTGCCATAAATGCATCCTTATTTCATTTGGTGACTCATGGTAACCCATGAGTATGCCACCTAGGTGTCATGAGATGATTGGGCCACTTTTCTAGACATGGGGCCCAATAGAAAATCAAGGAGTGTCTACTTTATGGAGTTAAAAATTTATACTGTGTAATTTTTGACCACATAGTATTTTTCCTATACTATCATAGTCAAATCAGTGTACTTTCTATCCTTAGACTGCATAAAAATATTTGACTTACTTTTCGTTCACTTTTGGAGGCCAATCATAACATTTTTTGTATCTGTGTTTTCATTTAGCAGTATACTCATACTGCTTCGGCCTTCTTTTTACCTCTGATTTGGGTTTGGGCAACTTCTATATTCTATTTACATTCTAATCACCCACTTGTTTATATCACAATTTTACAATTAATCGTGATATAAAATGGATATTATTTACAAATTTTTGAGTAATTAAACTCATAAAATCTGTATTCGATAATATCTAACATTGCATCACATTTGTCATAAAATTTACATTCAATGCCGTTTATTCATACTTAATCGTAATTTTTACAAAAATTATAATTTTTACGAAAATTCACATTTTTAAAAGTAAATTCATGAATTAAACCTAATTAAATATTAGGTTTTATTAATGAAATTTTTCTCGGTCATTACAGTGCCAATGTTTCTATTCACGGAGTCCACCTCTGATGGTCAAGACAAACCATCTCCCAAAAGGGATATAGACAACATAACAATCTTCGCATAAATAAAGCGCCCAGCTTTATTTCCTCGATTATGGATCGTATGATTTAGACAATCACCTTAAGAATCACGTCTTTGGTATAATCCGTCCATCATATGCCCAATTCTTAAGGTTTAAACCGACAGTCTCAGACTATTGTTTGCTTGACATACATTCAACAAATATGAACATAAAGAGGACAAGATTTGGTTTATGAATAATGAATAAATTCTTTATTGATAAAAATGTCTCCAAAAAATTATTACATTTTTACTCCTTAGGGCATACATGTCTAACACGGCAGATGGTTTTCCCTAAAACTTTCATGTTAGATTTCAATGAAATACTCTTCCTTAGAAACGAACTCCTCAAAAGTCTTAGTGACGGCTTGGTGTAGGGGATATCAAGTCATCCTAGTGCAATTGTCTAGTTGGATGGCTAAAGGAGGAGGCATAGGGGGAAGAGGCAAATGATGAGTGGAGGAGCCCTCGTGCCTGGAAACGAGCCCAACATGTGTTGTGGATTTTCTAACGTAAGTGCAGGTATCGTTAACAAGTAATAAAGGACGAGTAGAGTATTGTTTCAACGAGAATTGCGTTAATCTAGCTAAGTACCAAAATTAATTAACTCTAAACTTATTTGAACAATCAAATGTAAACTAGAAAAATAACAAAACAAAAAAATACAAATGACAACCTAAATAAATAAAGACTAGGGTATCCGATTTCACCTAAATTAATCCTATTTAAATTATCTAATTTAATCAACTGATGTTTACTCCTATGCTAATAATGAATTTCTCTTAGGTAGTCATTAATCTTTCTCAAGTATTAATAATATATCCCAGTTAGCAAATTTCCTACATTTCTATGGAAACTCTAAACTTACCAATATTCATTAAGAACAAGAAATTCACTAGATACACAAGTTTATAGATATCTCTATCCTATGATGATCTCACGACATTCAATCATGGTCTAATTTAATTATCGCTTCTCAGCCTCAAATTAAATTACAAATCATGCAAAAGGTGCGCAAACTTTTACAAGCATTAAGATTAGATTAAATACTTAGCATAGATAATAAATAAACATCAAATTGAATTAAATTAAATAAACGTGAACATTCATAATTTGACTACATCGCAGCCCTAGAAAAAGAGAAATTAGTTCCTAATGAAACTAAAAACAATCCTAAATAATATCTTGAAAATGATGAGTGGAGAAAAAGAATTGTGTTTGGATGTAAAGATGGTTTCTGTCTCTGGGTTGCACCGCTCTTCTACTCCAAAGTAGTGAGTTCTCTCTTTTTTTTCTACAGTCTTTTTTCTGTTAAGATTCCTCCTTCAACCCTCTATAATGTTCTATTTATAGGCTAGAGTTTGAAAGGGCAATTTTAGAGTAAAATTACACTAAATTGAGATCATAATAGTGCCTGGGTCGATTTTCTATCATCTAGGCTTCGTAACGGCTCCTAGGCACTACATTGCCTTGTAGAAACTTTTTCAAACTGATGCCTAGGCCCCATGATTGTGGCGCCTAGGCTTCGATGTAGCGCCTAGGCACTATATCCTTCCAAATGGCACCTAGGCGCCTAAACTGTGGCACCTAGGCGCTATATTCTTGGGTTTTTGTATGAGATTTCTTTTGGAGCAGCGCCTAGGCGCCCATAAGTTGGTGTCTAGGCTCCATTTCATCCTCAAATTCACTTTTGCTCATTTTCAATTCGTTTTGCTCCGCGCTTTGCCATTATGCACTTTTTTCCTCAAAATCTACAAAAGATCATAAAACACTATCAAATTCTTATAAATTGCTCAAAACTAACAAAAATATTAAGTGAGAATCATCTAATTAATTAACCTAAAGATAAGTTATCAAATACCCCCAAACTTAAGATTTTGCTAGTTCTCAAGCAAAGGACACAAAAGAAGAACAAAGATCAAGACAAAAAGATGGGACTGATATTAACACATGACATAATTCGAGCATCAATTTAATTTTTTCATCATACTTGGCCTCAAAGATTGCATAAAGTCTATGACTCAAAGGAAACTCTAACAATTGTGATCATGTTAAAAATCAATTTAAATCTCAATTTTACCATACTCATAATTCCTTGAGTGTGTGCATGTGATGCCTCTAGCACTAATGCAACTACACTTGGATTCGTTTATGTGAACAAGCTTGTTATGAAAGATCTCTATATTAGTGAAATTTATGAACTCCATAGCCCTATTTTTCAAACCCACTCTTTACTAATGTAGACTATCGTAACATTAAAGATCATTAGGACTTTATTCGACTTGAAATGTATGGCTAAGGTAAAAAGGTGAGATAAAGGATATAATGTGGCTCAAAATTCACCTATAAACACACAATTTGTCTCAGGACCTCATGACAACATCATTTCTTCTTTCTAAATACATCCCTAAACTTATGTTGCACTCCCTTTGTCATTCACATTAATTTGATGTATGCATTTTTTTCTCTTTTTTTCTTCTTTTTCCTTTTTTTCTTTTTTTTTTGGTTTTCTTTTTTTTGGTTTTCTTTTTTTTCTTTTCTTTTTTTGTGTTTTTTATTTTTGAAAATGAATAAACATGAATAAATAATCCTTTCATAACAATACTTAAAACTCCACCCATGAATGAATAATAGGAAAACATATTCCCTTGATAAGTTCTTCAAAACTCCACCCATCCTCCCGTAATGCCAACTACCTTCAAATAATTTCCTGAACAAACTAGTCGCATTTATGGATAAGGGAGTAAGTAGGATAAATTATTCAAAGGCTAGGTTGACTATGTGGGTAACAAAGAAAATGGCTAATAAGGCTCAACGGGGTAACTAGTGATTAAATGATGTCAATGGTAGGCTTGAAAGGCTCAAACGGTCCAAAAATGGTCTAAATTATATCCTTAACGTTATGTACGTAGGATTTCGCCTCGAGTGGTTATCAAATAGGTTCTTATGTTCTTTTGAGATAAAAAAAATCACTTAATCAACATAAAATGCCTCTAAGTGTAGAATATTTAGGTGATCAAGGTGTGAGTGCTCAAAGTGCTCAAAGAATCACAGCAAGGCAAACTAATCACAAGAAAAACAAAAATAGACCAACAACAATTATTATCCCATGATTCAAGTTAAACAATGCTCAAACGACACAACTTTTCGATCATAATTATTAAACAAAAATGAAACCTAACCTAAAACTTAAGTAAACAAAAATAACTGATTGACATAAACCAAACATAAAGCAATACATCACCCTCAAACTTGAGCAATACATTGTCCTCAATGTAAAAAAGATAGAAAAAAAAACATGAAATAAGAATGAAATAAGATAAAAAAAGATAATTAAAAAAATGAAGTAAAATAAAATAAAAAGAAAAGGAGCACTCTCTAAAATGAAGATTGTGGCAGGTTACTCATCCTCGTCCTCATGATTTTCATCCTTGTCATTAAAAGCCGTGACTGTCAAAAAATTGTCCATATTCGTATTCAGATGCCAAGCCATTTGGTTCATCGTCTACGCCAGGTTATAGATGTTATCATCAATGTGGTCTAGGCGTCTGTCCATGCAATCTAGGTGCTCGTGCACCAAGGTTTGACCTAGAAAGTGGGGTGGTCATGGTGGTTGAAGGGACCTGGAGGTGTTGGCTCCTATTGTTGTCTCTTGTGCATCAATCTCCCTGTATGATGTGAGGACTGAATCATTAATGACATGTCAAGGTCCCACCCACTCTTCCGTTGCATCCCAATCGACCCCAGCACTGCTGCACAACTCACTAATTAGTAAAGGAAAATACAAACCCAGGTGCGTATGTCGCACACTCATAGCCATCTACTGAGAAATCACCCAGCCCATATCAATGCTCTTCCCTGTCACTATAGCATATAGAAACACCGCTGGCTCCTTTAGTACATCACTAACATGGGACACTAGCATGAAGCGAGCATAGATAAAAGTATGCCATGCATTGTATGCTTTGTTTTGCAGAGCACTAGGAGGGAATTGTTGGAAACAAAGTGCGCAGCGGAATTTTAAAAAAAATTTCATCAGAGTAATTTTCAAAACACAAGTTTTACATGTTATATGTATAAATTAGACAGATCTTACTAACCTCAGTGTGCCGAAGAACCTCCGCAACTTGTGTAGAGAAGTAACGTTCCAGAAGAGCCTCAACCAACTAGTCTTCTTTGTTATTCTCTATCCACAACCGGAGTGAGTGTAGGCTTACACGTACAGCTCTTCCACCGGTGACTCTCCTTCCAACCAATAGAGAGAACCCAAAGCTAGTGTTTGTGATTTGTGAACAAAAGCTCTCAAGGAGTTTTCAGATGCTCACTAGAAGAGTATCACTCTTAATCTCTCAAATTGATCTGAGTAAATCATGAGACTCACTCCCTTTTTATAGCTATTGGTCCTGGGGTCAGTCCATATCAGATTAGGTCTCAAAAACTCGAAACAGAATAAAGTTTAGATCAATATCTGATAAGATCCACGTGAAAACACGTAATCTTATCTCCCGCTGATTGGCAGGCCAAACATTCTGATCGGCAGGCCGAACAAGCTAGTTCAGCAGGCCGACCATGTCATTCGGCAGGCCGAACTCCGGAGAAAAAATCTCTGCGAATCTTTTATTTTCCACCTGAGATTCTAAAGAATAAAGTCTCAGTTTTTATTCAATTAACCCAATAGAGAAGTTATCTGATCAAAACAAACTTTATCAAGATAATCTCTAAGAAAATAAATAAATTCACAATAATTCTACAAGTTTATCTTGTTCCAATTTGTCCAAAATTAAAACAACCGATAAACAGACAAGAATTATCTGATCGCAATAATTCAACAAGTTTATCTTGAACTAATTTCTTACAAAATTAATTCAACCGATAAACAGACATGAATTATTTGATTCTTACAAATTTTAAACCAATCTGATAAATCCAACATAAGTCACCAATTATTGGAAAAGCACGCCGTGTCGTTACAGGATTTTGTGAGCTAGCAAAGGGGACCAAAATGGAGCTATAAAGTTTAAGCTCGTGATAATTATGAAACCCAATATCCCAGATATACATTTCACAATTATCAACTCCAACGCTACTCCACTAAAAGCTTGGAGCTGCACTCTCGAACTTTAGAGAATTACGAAGCTCATGTAGCTAAGTCTCCATGACATATCATAGTGCATCGCATCCCCATATGATCATCCATAATCGGCTTAAGGACAAGTTCTGTCTTACCTTTCCAATTATTTTTATCTTACGTTCCATTGTCTCACCATTAGAAAACTTACCATCCAAAGAAAGTATACCATTCGGTTACACCTATATATCCAAATGGTTGAGCGCTCCAGTTTTCCAATTACAAGACAACACATATAAGAGGATATCATTACTCCTAAAGAGGAGCTATGGATTCCATATCTATGAATAACAAGTCTATGCTATCAAGAGTCATGCCTCCAATGTACCAGTATGCATACCACTATTGAGATGTGGGTGTCACCCTTTGGCACATCAAAAGACACAAGTCGAGACAACGGGCCCATTATTCATCTCAAGATTAAGATACAATACAAATGATTGTCTAAAGTGAATCGATTTGCCGAGACAGAATTATTAATCCAAATCAATTCACTTTATGTCCCGATCCAACACGTCGTCACCTATGACAACGCACCAATGTTTCTATTCACGGAGTCCAACTCCGATGGTCAAGACAAACCATCTCCCAAAAGGGATATAGACAACATAACAATCTTTACATGAATAAAGCACCCAACTTTATTCCCTCGATTGTGGATCATATGTTTTAGACCGTCACCCTAAGAATCGTGTCTTCCATATAATCAGTCCATCATATGCCCAATTCTTAAGGCTTAGACAGACAGTCTCAGACTACTGTTTGCTTATCATACATTCAACAAATATGAACGTAAAGAGGACAAGATTTGGTATATATAAATGAATAAATTCTTTATTGATAAAAATGTCTCCAAAAACATATTACATTTTTACTCCTTAGGGCATACATGTCTAACAAGAATCAGATGTGGTCACCACTGCGTCCTATTTTTCAACTAGTGCCTGGTGTGTATAACCTACTGAGGATTGCATCATGGTCGATGTCCTCCAAATATGCCTGGTATTCATCATCATCAATATTAGGCAACCCAAAGTGTTTGTTAATAACATCATGATCAATCTTTACCCAAATTCCCCACACAAATACTTTTCCATTATCACGCTCAAGGGTATTGGCATAAAATTCTCAAACCACTATAGTTAGGCTTGAACCCAGTTATTTCACAAAATTGACCCATCCACGGTCCAAAATTGCATCTCTTATTATCCATTCACATATATTGAGTCCCCTTTCTGCAATTGGAGTTTTTCATTCCAAAGAGGATTGATAGTAAGTAAAAGCAGCCTGTGAGATGAATTTCATCGTGTCATACTACACGGATGTCGAACCCCTCACACGCTTCTTTGGTGCCATGGTTGCAATTCACTCTAATCACTTTTTCAAAACAAAACTATTCTTCCCACAAACATAATGCACCACCCTTCTTTTAAATACTCCAAATCAACTTCTAATATCACCAAACAATCTCAAAATGTCACACTTGTAATGTCTACTAACGCCTCTTTCGTCAATTGGCAACAACCAACACTTTTGTCTCTCTCAGACTTTTTCTCAAACACTTGGTGTGCACTTAATAATTCCACTCTAGAAAAACTCTTCTCAACTAATTAAATCTCTTCAAATAGCATAATTCTTAGATAAGGCACTAATAAGAGTAGAGTCACCTATTGTAAGCAAAAACCCCCAAATTGTGTCACCCAATTGTCAAAATTTTTGTCACTTCTTCTTCCTTTTTTTCACTATTCACTTCCAATTTTGGAGTAGACTTGGATGGGGGGCGTGGGGGCTTTGTGGGTAACTAGTTTGGGTTGAAGGAGGTGAGACTTGGTGAATAAAGGGGAAAAATTTTGATGAGGGGTGATAGGAGCATTGGGTGCATGAAAAAACAAAACAATGTGTGTGGGTTGTGTTTTTTTCTTTTTTTTTCCTGCTGATTTCATGGGCAGGTTGCTTATAAATGATGCAGCACCTAGGCGTTGTGTTTGTAGAGCCTAGGTGCTACTTCAAATCAGCTTTTTTTTTTTTTTTTGCTCAGTACCTAGGCGCCCAAGTGGTAGCTCCAAGGCGCTACTTCGAAATTTTTTTCTGTTTTTTATTTTAGGATGAGCGCCTAGGCACCTTGCTTTGAAGTCTTAGTACCCTTTTATAGCACCAAGGCACCCAAATTTAGCACCTAGGCTCTTTTGTGTGTCTTCTGCATCCATGTTGTCTCAAGAACACTTGCAAGCACTTTTAAAATGAAATGCATCATAATTATCTTATAAAATACTAAAAATCTATAACTAACTAAAACACTAATCAACATGATAAAAAGCAAAATGGATAAGGGTAAAGAGCTTGGGTTGCCTCCCAAGAAGCACTTGTTTTATTGTCTTCAGCTTGACTCTTCCTCCTCTAAGGCGAGTTGAGAGTGATGATGGACTTGTTGCAATCAATTCCACCATCAAAATATGGCTTCAAACATTGTCCATCAACCTTAAATGTTCCTTTCTCTTCATGATGTAGTCCAACTGCACCATAGGGAAACACTTTGGTGACCATGACCAGGGCCTGACCATTTGGATTTGAGCATTCTAGGGAACAGTTGAACCCTAGAATAATATAGTAGCACCTTCTGTCTGGGTACGAACTCCTTCCGTTGGATGTGCTTATCATGCCAAGCTTTCGTCCACTCCTTGTAGATCTTTGCATTCTCATATGCTTCATTGCGGAACTCATCCATCTCATTGAGTTGCAAAAGGTGCCTCTCACCCGCTGCTTGCATATTCATATTGAACTGTTTCATTGCCCAATAGTCTCAATGCTCTAATTCCAATGGAAGATGGCAAGCCTTCCCATTGACCAACCTATAAGGAGACATCCCTATAGGTGTCTTAAATGTAGTTCGATAGGCCCATAATGCATCATCTAACTTTTTAGACCAATCCTTGCGAGAGCTATGAACCATTTTCTCCAAAATCTGCTTTACCTCTCTGTTAGATATCTCTGCTTGACCATTAGTCTGAGGATGGTAAGCAAATGTAGTTTGGTGCTTGACTCTATATTTCAACAAGAGAGCCTCAAATTGCTTATTGCAAAAGTGTGTTCTCTTATCACTTATGATAGCTTGTGGAGTTTTGAACTTTGTAAAAATGTTTTTCTAGACAAAATTAGCACTACCTTCTCGTCATTGGTTTAACTTGCAGCCGTTTCAACCCACTTCGAAACATAATCCACCATAAGGAGGATATACTTATTGTTGTAGGATGAGGGAAACGGTCCCATGAAATTGAGACCCCATACATCGAAAAGCTCTACTTCTAGAATATTCTTCAAGGGCATCTCATTCCTTCTTGAGATGTTTCTTGTTCATTGGCATCTATCACTAGCTGTAACAAAAGCATGGGCATCTTTGAACAACGTGGGCTAATAAAACCCAAATTGCAACACCTTAGCTGTTGTTCTGTTTCCTCCAAAATGTCCACCACACTCAAGGGTGTGGCAATGTCTCAAGATCTCCTCTACCTTATCTTCTGGCACACATCTAGTTATTATTTGATCAGCACAGTGCTTGTAAAGAACAGGTTCTTCCCAATAGTAGTGTTTTACATCAGATAAGAACTTCTTTTTTTGTTGATACAAGAGTTCCGGAGGCATGATCTTTCCTGCAAGAAAATTCACATAATCTGCATATCATGGAAGAGAGCTTATAGATGTGATGACAGAGAGTTGCTCGTTTGGAAACTGATCACCAATGGGAGGCTGTTGCAACTCTTGTTCTCCTAGTAGTTCAAGTCTTGAGAAATGGTCTACCACTAGATTTTCTGTACCCTTCTTGTCTCTAATCTCCAAATCAAATTCTTGGAGTAAGAACCCATCGGATAAGCCCCAGCTTGGCATCCTTCTTGGCCATAAGGTATTTAATTGCAGAATCATCTATAAAGACTATTACCTTATTGCCAATTAAGTATGATTTGAACTTGTTAAAAGCAAAGACGATGGCAAGTAATTTCTTCTCTGTTGTGGAATAGTTGAGTTGGGCATCATTGAGGATCCTGCTACCATAATAAATAGCATGAAATACCTTATTCCTCTACTGTCCTAGAACCGCTCCTACTGCATAATCACTTGCGTCACTCATCAATTCAAATGAAAACTCCCATTTTGGTGCTACAACAATGGGTGCAGACATGAGCTTCTCTTTCAGGGTGATGAGTGCCTTCCCACACTCCTCATTGAACTCAAAAGGAGTACCTTGCACAAGTAGATTTGAAAGAGGCTTAGAGATCTTGGAGAAATCTTTGATGAATCTTCTATAGAAACCTGCGTGACCAAGAAAACTCTGAATCCCTTTAACTAAGGTTGGTGGTGGTAGCTTCAAAATTGTCTCTATCTTCACTCGATCAACCTCTATCCCTTTTGATGAAACGCGATGGACCAAGACAATTCCTTCTTTTACCATGAAGTGGCACTTCTCCCAATTGAGCACAAGATTGGTTTGCTCACATCTCTCTAAAACCAATTCTAAATTAGTCAACAATGATCAAAGGAGTCACCAAAAACAAAGAAATCATCCATGAATATTTCTATAATCTGCTCCACCATGTCTAAAAAGATCGCCATCATACATCTTTGGAAGGTTACTGGTGCATTACAAAGGCCAAACGCCATCCAATGGAATGCAAATGTACCATAAGGACATGTGAATGTGGTCTTCTCTTGGTCTTTTGGTGCAATAGCTATTTGGTTATACCTCGAGTAGCCATCTAGAAAATAGTAATACTCAATGACCTGCAAGATAATCCAACATTTGATCAATAAAGGGAACTGATCATTCTGGGTGGCTTTGTTTAGTTTCTAGTAGTCTATGCAAATCCTCCATCTAGTTTATTCTCATTTTTCACCACTATCATACCACCCTACTTTGGCACTACTTGCACGGGCTAACCCATGAACTATCTGAGATCAGGTAAATCACTCCTGCATCTAACCACTTCAACTCCTCCTTGTGAACCACCTCCTTCATGGGAGGATTTAGTCTCTATTGTGCTTCTACTGATGCCTTGCAATTTTTCTTCCATTAAGATCCGATGCATGCACATGGCTGGACTTATCCCTTTAATGTCTGCTAAGGACCACCTAATAGCTGACTTATATCTTCTAAGCACCCGTAACAACTTGTCTTCTTCTTCATTAGAAAGACTAGAGGAAATAATTACCGATAAAGATGATAACTCACCAAGAAATGTATATCATAGATGATCCAGTAGTAGGTGGTTTCTCAACTGAAGGAATTGATCAAGAAGGGCCATGTCCCAAAGGTTCAAAATACCTCCAATTGTTGGGACCAAAAGAATCCATCCAATTAATAATCTCCATGATGTCATCATCTTCTAAAGTAGATGGAGTAGGATGAGTCAAGCTTGCTTCCAAAGGATCTTCTGGTTTGCTAAAGTGCTAAAAGACTAATGTATCCAACTCATCGATGCAAAAGCAACTATCACTAGCTCCCAGGTACTTTATAGCCTTTAAGACATTGAAAGTCACTTCTTCTTCCTATACCAAAAGCCTTAGTTCTCCCTTCTGAACATCAATTAGCACCCGTCTGATTGCTGAGAAAAGCCTCCCCAATATGATAGGGATCTCTTTGTCTTCTTCCATATCTAGCACCACAAAATCTACAGGGAATATAAATTTGTCTACCTTGATGAGAACATCTTCAATAACTCCCCTTGGATGATTAATAGACCTATTATCCAACTGCAAAGAAATAGTTGTAGGTTTAGCCTCACCTAGTCTAAGCTTTCTGAAAATAAATAAAGGCATTAAATTAATGCTTGCACCAAGATTGCACAATGCCTTCTCAAATATAGAATTCCCAATGGCGCATGGAATAGTAAAGCTTCCTGGATCTTTGAGCTTTTGAGGCAGCTTTCTTTGGATGATAGCATTGCACTATTCAATAAGTGCAACAGTTTCATACTCCTCCAACTTCCTCTTGCTTGATAGGATGTCTTTCATGAACTTCACATAGCTTAGCATTTGTTCAAGTGCATCGGTGAAAGAAATGTTAACGTGGAGCTTCTTGAAAACTTCAAGGAATTTGGCAAATCGTTTATCCAATTTGCTCTTCTTGAGGCGATGAGGATAAGGAATACTCACTTTTGGGTGCTACGGAAGGTAATGGTTGAGCTTCGAGCATGACTTCATATTGTTCTTGATCAATATTTTTGGAACTTTCACCCCTTGAAGGTGTCTCCAATTCTTTTCTGCTTCTCAAAGTGATTGCCTTGCATTGTTCTTTAGGATTCACTTCCATGTTGCTAGGCAAATTTCCTTGTTGTCGACCACCATACATGTTAGTTAATTGATCAATTTGAGCTTCTAGATTTCGAATTTGAGCAGCTTGATTCTAAAAGTTGGTCCTAGTCTCAGTCATGAACTTGTCGGTGTTGTTAGTCAACTAGAGCAAAGCGGCTTCTAAATCGGTCTTCTTTTTCTGTGGTTAAAATCCCTGTTGAGACTGCCCCATATTCTGATTATTTCTCCATGAAAAATTTGGATGATTGCGCCATCCTGGATTGTATGCGTTTAAGAATAGGTTGTTCTGTTGTCTGTTATAGTTTCCAACAAACTATGCTTGCTCTACGTGAGGTTACTGGAACGGATTTCCCACTTGAAATTCTTCACTAGGATGATTGCCTTGACAGAAATCTCATATAAACTGAGTTTGAATGGCATTGACCGCCAATTGGCTATTTTGGAATTGCTTAGTAAGTGCTGCAACTTGAGTAGTCAACGCAGATAGAGCTTTAGCTTCATAAACCCCAACTACTTTCCTTGTCATTGACCTGTCACTTGGCCACTGAAAGTTATTGGTGGCCATATCCTCTGGCAACTCACATGCCTCAACCTCATTTTTCTTCATAAATGCTCTCCCTATAGATACATCAATTAGAGTTCTGGTGTTGCCCATCAACCCATTGTAAAAATTGTGGACTTGCATCCACTTATGTAGCCCATGATAAGGACACTTTCTCAATAGCTCTTTATACCTCTCCCAAGCATCATATAGAGTTTCACCTTCATACTAAGTGAAATTGTTGATCTTAATCTGCATCTTCGCTTTTTTTGTAGGAGGAAAGAACTTGGCCAAGCACTTGCAAACCAAATCTTCTCAAGTAGTGATAGAATCTACAGGTAAAGAGTTCAACTAGTTTTTTGCTTTACCCCTCAAAGAGAAAGGGAACAATTGAAGGCAAATGGCGTCATCAGAAACACCATTATACATGACAGTATCACAAATTTCCAAAAAATTTGCAATGTGAGCGTTGGGATCTTCAATGGGCAATCTAGTGAACTTGATTCCTTGAATCATCTACAAAGTCACTGGCTTCAGCACAAAGTTATTTGCACCAATACCCAGCGTTCTAATGATCGGTTGAATACCAGTTGCAGTTGGTGAGGCATAGTCCCTTAAGGCCATTGGTGGGTGGGCCTCATTTTGAACTTCATTTAGATTAGCAATAGTGTCTTGCAACTGAGTGAGAGCTTTTCTTCTCTCTTTCCTATTCCTTCGACAAGTGTGTTCAATTCAAAATCGAGAGAAAATAAGTCACTGCTCCCAGACCTTCGCATGCACTTAGATAGAATTCCTACGGCAAAAGAATTGAAAATAAATATAATTAATAAAATTAAAAGACAAATTCAAAGCAAAAGTAGAGTTATTTTATTTGATATTAATGAAAACCAGATAGTCTCTAGCAACGGTGCCAAAAACTTGTTGTGGATTTTTTAACGCAAGTGCACATATCGTTAACAAGTAATAAAGGATAAGTAGAGTATCGTTCCTATGAGGATTGCGTTAATCTAGCTAGATACCGAAATTAGATAACTCTAAAATTATTTAAACAATCAAATGCAAAATAGAAAAATAATAAAACAAAAAAATATAAATGAAAACCTCAATAAATAAAAGGCTAGGGCATCTGATTTTACCTAAATTAATCCTATTCAAATTATCTAATTTAATCAATTGATGTTTACTCCTATGCCATAACAAATTTCTCTTAGGTAGTCATTAATCTTTGTCAAGCATTAATAATTTATCCCGATTAGCAAATTTTCTATATCTCTGTGGAAACTCTAAACTTACCAAGATTCATTAAGAACAAGAAATTCACTGGTTACACAAGTCTCATAGATATCTCTATCTTATGATGATTTCATGGCATTCAATCATGGTCTAATTTAATTATCACTTCTCAGCCTCAAATTAAATCACAAATCATGCAAAAGGTGCGCAAACTTTTACAAATATTAAGATTAGATTAAATACTCAGCATAGATAATGAATAAACATCAAATTGAATTAAATTAAATAAAAGTGAACATTCATAATCTGGCTATATCGTAGCTTTAGAAAAAGAGAAATTAGTTCCTAATGAAACTAAAAACAATCCTAAATAATATCTTGAAAATGATGAGTGAAGAAAAAGAACTATGTTTGGATGTGAAGATGGTTTCTGTCTCTGGGTTGCACCGCTCTTTTTCTCCAAAACAGTGAGTTCTCTCTTTTTTTCTACAGTCTTTTTCTATTAGGATTCGTCCTTCAACCCTTTATAATATTCTATTTATAGGCTAGAGTTTGAAAGGGAAATTTTGGAATGAAATTACACTAAAAATTGAATTAGGATTGTAACAACGCCTAGGCTCAATTTTTTGGCTCCTAGGCGCTACACTGCCTTGGAGAAACTTTTTCCAACTGGCGCCTAGGCTTCAAAGTAGCGCCTAGATGTCAAGATTGTAGCGCCTAGGTGCTACTCTAGTCCTTCCAAATGGCACCTAGGCACCCAAATTATGGCGCTTGGGTTCTATGCTCTTGGGTTTTTGCATGAGATTTCTTCTACAGCAGCACCTAGGCACCCATAAGTTGGCGTCTAGGCTCCATTTCATCCCCAAATCCACTTTTACTCATTTTTTGGTCTGTTTTGCCCCGTACTTTGCCATTATGCATCTTTTTTCCTCAAAATCTACAAAAGAGCATAAAATACTATCAAATTCTTATAAATTGCTCAAAACTAACAAAAATAGTAAGTGAGAATTATCTAATTAATTAGCCTAAAACTAACTTATCAAGATGTTGGAAGCTAGTGGGTGTAGTAAGGGCCGCGAACTCAGACCTTTTCCTCTTCATGCCCACCTTGTTCTTGCCCCTGTCCTTTCCTCAGAAGGCTTGCATTCTCCTGAGCCTCTCCTTCCTGGACATTTGACTAAAAGACATATATGCAACATCAAAGTAAAAACAAAAGTTAGAAGTGTTTGGGAAGATTTACGCAAGAAAGAAAAGTTCAAGTCCTTGAGTGAAACCTTCGATCCAAAGTGGTCTATGTGTGCAGAGCTATCTGATCAGGTCCCTGAGGTCCTCGTTTGAGATCAACGACCCTAGGTTGAGAGCACCACCAAATGAGTCCTCAGACCTAGACATGGATGGCAACCCCACCAGCCGCTCAGGTCGAAGGGTACTTGGCCTTGAGATGTCTATTGCTCCCCACCATGCTATTGTGACATGCTCGGATGACTGAGTAGGAAGAACATCATCCAACTGAGGGTTAAACAAGATGGAGACTTGGAGCTAGCTATAATTTTTGAAGTTCCTTCTATTTAGTAGGAAAGTTTGTTACCAAACATAATCGGGCATCTTCCTAAGGTTCTTAGCATCCTCTTTGACTGAGTCTAGAGCCTATAGTCCTTTGGACCACAAATGACCCAACTTGACTCTTGTTGGCAAGATTTGGTTTGGAGGAACCTCTTTTCCTAGTCAAAATAGCCAAATCACCTTCATTGTAGAACTACTCGAATACCATGGCTTATTCAAGTCGGGGTTGCCAAGGATAAAATCTTTGTTAAATGCTAAGAAGTAATATCATCCAACTTGACGGGGGAGCTTCTTCATTTTTAACATTTTCTTAAAATCTTCCTATGGCATCTCGAAGCATAGGTGCACATATATAGGACGTACATGTCAATCAGTGAGTGGTAGCAATTTGGGTTCAACTATGCGGCACATACATTTAAGTCGTTAAGTGCCCAACACAAGAATGGATGCATAGGTAGTCGAAGTCCTATTTGGAAGAATTTTGTGTGCAAGGTAATGTGCCCTCCAGTGGGCAGGTTGGAGAATCTCTAAGACTAGGTACAACTAAGGTCATGTAGTTGGGATCTTGTAATCTCAACAAAGCACGTCGAGTCGAGCCTAGGTTATTGTATATGTGAACTCCAATGCTGAGGTTTTCCAAGGTCAGCATACCATGTACGCCACATTCCCACAAACCCTGGTCTATACTAATAGGGATATTTCTACATCCTTTTTGGCTTTTACATCCTCCTCGACCTACACGCCCTCTTCACCTTGTGCACTTACCTTGGCCTATGCCCTCTCCTCAGCACCGCCAACTTCTTCTTCACTTATTTTGTCAACAAATTAGGCCTCCTTCGTTTAGTCTAAACTAGAAACCCTTAACCACTTAAGGCGGCTACCAACTGGGCCCAATCCTATTCGATCAAATGGGAAGTGCCCAGAGCAGCACCCCAATGTAGAGATTCTCCCCTCGACAAGGACAGATTGGAGCAGCCTCATCTAGAAGATTGAGGAGCTCCTGCTCAGAAAGCCTCCCTTGCCTAGCATTGACAATCTGGGTTAGTCGAGGAGCACTCTCCAGTTGGAAGAGCTAAACTAAAGCTATTGGCCGAGGACCCCTTACGAGTGCCTCGGTAGGAGGGGCTTCCCTATCCCTAATTTCTTCAAAAGCAAATTCCTTATCCTTAGGGCTAGATTGCTCAACCGTAAGGCTCACATCAGTAAATCAATTTTAAGAGTCACTCAACTCACTCATGATTTGTTCGAGAATTACCTTCTTAGATTGGCATAGATGAAGGTCTCAAAAAATTTTCTCGACATGATCTTCTCGGCATCAACACGCATCAGAATTTGAAAGTGAAATGAGCGATGTTGGGACTCCTTCCACCTATTTACAAGCAGTGCAAGCATAGGATACAAAGAAGTGCAATAATTAAACCCATCAGGGAAACCGCAAATCATTGACTGACACATGTTAGTTGACATCGATCGCCAAAGGATGAAATTGATAGGAGTTCCCAAGCGAGGCAACCCTTGGGATTCCATGAATCCTAAGGAGACCTCAATGAAGAGCTTAACTGTTATTCTAACAAAAATAATCAGGACAAGTACAACCTAGCCAGACACCGACCAGGTGTACTGGGGGCTACTATTGAAGGTGTGCTCAAAACTCTACCTGATAACCACTTGTTGGCTTACCGACCACCTTACTCAACAAACATCCCTGAGGTCTTCCTTTTCACTGTTGATCATTGCATAAGGAAGTACCCACCTTGGACATATATGGATGCCCTACTCGGCACTAAGAGCATTAAGCTAGGTACAACAACACTTCCTAGAGGTGAATCGCCAACAGGACCACCATATGGCATCATCCTGACCCTCGGATAGGGAATCCCCTCATGGGAAGATTGTAACACCTATAACCTACCAACCTAGAACTGCATTACAGTGTACTGGGTCATAGGGTAAACCCACCTCGTGCCTAGTCCACATGGAAAATTATAAATAGGAGCATTTACTACACCTTCAAGGTAAATGGAATCTCACACCTATTCTAGCCTCTCTCTCAGTCTAATAGCTACCTAACTTGAGTGTCGAAGAGCCTTTAGCTGACACTATAGCTATGTCCCTTTTGACCTCCAAGGCATTCCTTCTTCTTGCAGCTACACTCTGCAAAGTCAGGAAGAGTAGGGAAAGTAGTCCAACCAAGAACAAGGTGTTACGCTTGAACAACAAGTGAACGGATCGTAAAATTAACAAAGTGACCAAAATGGTTGGATGTCATCCCACTAAGATTGATTTTTTAGGTTTTTAAACAAAACACTATGGATTTTTGAACTTAATTTTATCTAGGCTAATTTGAATTTGAATTGATTACAAGAAATAAAAGAAAAGTAAATAAACATGATTAATTAAAGCGATTAATAACACAATAAACAAACGAGGCAATTTCACAAAACGAACAATCTATATGATTAATCTTTAGAGCCTTGACTTTGCTTGATCTCTCCTATGTTCGTCTTATTTAGCAGTTATTATTCGTTTAAATCAATTCATTAATCAAGGGTTGAAAGTTAACCTCACTACTTATTTTGAGCATAACATGAGGTAATATGCATTGATTTTAAAGCCAATACTAAAATCTAACTCATCTACCAGCACATTCATTACGTAAAACCCTTAAAGACATTATCTAGGCATTCTCGTCTCTTGAGACTCAACAACAACCTAGACTATGTTTCTTAAAGACAATAAATGACTCAATCAACAACAACCTAGACTATGTTTCTTAAAGACAATAAATGACTCAATCCCTTCTGAGCATTAAAATTCATAAATCAAATCACCCAATTTATTTCTCAATCCAATTAGAAGCTTTACGCATAGAGAAACATAAATGAATTCACTACTACAAACTATGAATTCCCCGATTGTTTAAAACTGTCATAAAAATTCAGTCGTGGTACAAAAATTAAGTTTTCATGATGGTTTTTTGCAGTCGTAGAACCTCAAAATAGGCACCAATTTGGGGGGTATGGAGGACCTCTTTCATTGACTACTTTTCAAAAAACCATCGTGAAAGAAGGCAGTTTCCACGACGGTTTTCATAAAAATCATCGTGAAAACTTCACATTCCATGACAGTTTTTTAGGAAAATTGTCATGGAATGTTGGTCCACTTACAACATTTTCACAATGGTTTTTTGCTCAAACCGTCATGAAAAATTAGAATTGCATAAAAAATTGCCAAAATTTCTAATTGCCCATGGGATGGCTAGTCTTGTGTGTTATCCACTACAACAAGGCCCTGATTGCATACAAAAAATGATTTATATTTAAATTACAAGGTATTTACAAGATCATTTATGTTTGAGCTATTTTGCACAATCGTTTATCTACTATCTCTATCTAAAAATGATATACCTATTTACAAATTATACTCACTCTATTCTAACTTCATTTATATATGTATGTATATAAAATTCTTTTTTTGTTAAGGCTTTTATAACACTATTAGTTATATCTCGCATGAAACGTTGAATAAAGAAAACCATATTCTATGTTTTCTTGTTGTCTTGGACACTTACGTTTGGAATATAGCGTTCTAATCGGTCGAAATTTGACACCGCTTCCCACTTGAAGCTTCCAATCGTTAAGCACCCTAACAATGTGTCATGATTAAATGAATTAATAGATAATAAAATTATGTAAAACTTGAAACAATTAATTTTGTAAGAGAACATTAATACTTACAATCTCATGAGTGATACGAAATCATCATGTGGTGGGTGTCTGAGGGGAAAAAAACCAATATATTTGGTCCTTCCATGGTGAAATAAGTGCCAACATTCAATGTTCTCCAACATTGTATGGCACAAAGAATAATTTCCCCCTCGATGCTTGACCTAATAGGTGGAAGTGTGATGTGGTGCGCTCTCTACAATCACTCTATAAGTCTCTTTTAGCACTTGAAACAATGGTTGGAGATATGAAACTAAAATTATGCGTCTTGCCTTGAAGTTCATAATATTCTGCCAAAAAACCACAATAAAAAATAATACACTTAATTATTTGTAAGTACCTTATAGCTCTACCTATATTTTAAAAATTACAAATAAAGGTAGAGTTATTATCTGGCGTATACCATGATATAGTTTGTCCCAATTTAATCAAAGTTGATGAAGTAGTAAATGTCGTCATGTCCCACATAGATAGGCAATTCATTGCTAGTAACATTTCCCGGTATCGGGCACTAAATCATCAACCCATCGTGCATGAAAAAATGTGCATATAAAGCTAGCTACATAAATTTTGGAGATACAAAAGAGAAGATAGATGGAGGCAGTGGCTCATTCACAATGGGTTGTTCTTGTTTTTTGTTCTACCTCTGGTTGTGATTGTCTTGCTTTTGTAGAGCTTTTCTTTTTTTTTTTTGGCCTTTTTTCCCTTAGATCTTATGAAATGTGGCTAGGCGCTCGACTTGTCTTCATCGTTGCGACAACTTCAATTAACCTCTTCGGTCATGCGATGAAGCTTCCAGGGGCTTCGCCCATAGTTGTTGCTTCAACTGTTCTAATTTTGATAGTATTGATGCTAACACGCATGTTTTCTTCCTCTAATGGTCTTCCATGGACTATATCAATTAGAAAACTCCCTATCCATGCCTTCCTAAGTGCAACAAGTGCACACCCACCATTAATTCTATCATCAACAAAGAGCCTGCATTCTTGACATTGTTCAGGCTCTTGACAATGAGGTGACAACTAGACTTTTGGAGCTTATGGAGCTTCTGCTACATTGTCGGGAGGGTTACAACTAGCCTTGAAGCTATTGTATTATGAGATGCTATCATCTGTCAATCTGGCACATCCTTGGGAAATGAGCTCCGTCATAAGACCTCATAGTTTTGTAATTTCCATATGCATCTTCCATATTTAGGAGGCCAATTTTGAACCTAGTTGGAGGTCGAAGTATTGAAACTGCTTCATATACTTTGATTGACCACAAACATGTCCTGAATGTTTTGGTTTCCCTAGTGCCCTCATCAATATGTCACATTACTGATGGATTGAAAGGTCCCTTGACTTTGTTGCATTATGTACTCATCCTGTAAAACAACAACAAAACCATGTTATTCTTAATATCTTTCAACATGTATTAAATTACAAATTAATAATTTGAGTTCAATAAACTTACAATAAAGTTCCCAATTTTTACTACTCTTAGATTTTTAAACAGTCCATCAGGACCTTGACGTGATTTTACCCATGACTCCTCCAGTGTTGGTAGCACACCCATCTCAACTAACTATATTATGCTATGTTAGTAACATATTAATGATAGAATAATTGATATATGTAATACGAGTAAGATATTATCGTACCAATGATTGCTCGAGCTCTCTATATCTGACTTGACGAACCATAGAACAGTATCTATTTTTCGCTCTTATTTTTCTTGCGTTAGCTGATAGCAGTTAGAATTCAGTAGAATTTCGATACCTTACAAAAGCTTCCTAATTGTCAGCGTTTATTGAGGGGTAATAGTGTACTATCATAGGAGGCCGCTTATATAAATTTTCATCCTCCTTTGGAATGGAAAGGTATGGTTGTATAAAGGTAACAAAGAGGTCAGATCTAAACCCCTTTGCTAATTCGCCACAAACCTTCAAAGCCCTTTTCCTATGCCAAGCCTCAATTGTGAAATCTTCGTAAATCTCTCTCCAAATCACATCTTTTACTTGGTCAAAAACTTTAGACCTCCAATCTTTAATTCATATAAGAACATGTTCTTGGCTAAGGACTCCAATCCAACTGCTTAATTCATTGCCGAGTGTGCCTTTCAGTTGGCCTTTTGAATCAAACGTAACTTTTATTCTTAAACCTTTCTTCTTCATCTAATGAACTTTTTTTATCAAAGTAACTCTTCGATAAAATCTACTTTAGGATCGAATTCGGTGCACCTTCATGGCTTACTACCTTGTTTACCCTTGCTATATTGAGAGGAAGATGGAGTGTACTCTTCATACTCCTCCTCATAGTGTCACTATTGATCTCTTAAGACATTTTACCTATTCAAAGTAAGCAAAAACTAACACACACATACTAATATTAAATTACAATTTTATTCAAACTCACATATTATCTAAACTTTTTAATTATTCATCATCATCACAGTCATCACATATCAAAAAAGTATAAATAAATTAATTCTAATCCATAATGATCTATACTTTTTATTCTAATTAGCAACATAAATTTAGAAATAAAAAAGAAACCAATTCATATATTATAAATTCACATATTAAAATATCAATTCACATACTATAAATTTACATATTAAAACATCAATTCACTTGTTATAAATTTGCATATTAAAACATCAATTCACATATTGAATTTATATATTAAAACATCAATTCGCATATATTAAATTCACATATTAAAACATTAGTTCACATATTATAAATTCATATATTAAAATATCAATTTGCATATTATAAATTTGCATATTACATTCACATATTAAAGGGAGAGGGGGAGGGGGTGAGGGTAGCCGGAGGGGGCGGAGGGGAGGGGGAAGAGGGGGAAGTGGAGGGAGAGGGGGCAAAAAGGGAGGGAAGCGGGGGCAACGGTGACGAGGAGGGGTAGGGGACAGGGCAGGGAAGGGGGTGGCAAGGGAGGGCGGAGGGAAAGGGGAGGGGGCAGAGAGGGAAGTGGACGGGGAGGGGGCAGAGGGGGAGGGAAGGGAGAGGTGGCTGAGGTGACAGGGAGGGGGAGGGGACGGGGCAGGGAAAAGGGTAGCTGGGGGAGGGGGGTAGAAGGGGAGGGGTTAGGGGGCGGCCAGGGGAGGCAGATGAAGGGGGTAGAGGGGGGGAAGGAAGGGGGAGGGGCCTGAGGGGGAAGCAGAGGGGGAGGCCATGAAGGGGGAGGGAAGGGGGAGCTGTGGAGAGGGAAGTGGAGGGGGAGAGGGAGGGAAGGGGGAGGGGGTGGAGGCAGCAAGGAGGGAAGGGGGACGGGGCGGAGGGGGAGTGGAAAGGGAGGGAAAGGGGAGGGGGCAGAGGGAAGGGACATAGTGGGAGGGGGAGGGCCAGAGGCAACTGGGGGAGGAGAAAGAGAGAGGGAGGACTTATCAGAAAGGGCGATGGGGGGCGACGGTGATGGTGAGTGTAACACCCGCCATTTTTCGTGTAACAATTAATGATAGATATTTAATGACGTTAAAGATTTTATATATGATATAATGTTATTGACAATTTTTTTTTTAGTATGATTAGAGGTGATGGCTACGCGGAATTGAGGTACTCAAGGTGTTCATGTCATTCATAATGTATGCATAATGAATATCTAATGTTTCATTTTGTATATGTTATATGTGCTACTTCAATAGGCCAGATTTTTCAACTCAACAGCCTGAATTGTTTTTCCAAAATGGCAGGCTGATGGATTTCATCTGCAGATCGAACTCATAACTTTGACAAGCCAAACTAAGCCGTTGGCAGACCGAAAGGTGCTGATGAGAAATCAGCAAATCATTCCCAAAATTATGGCATTGATGATTAATTTGATTTGTTGTGAAAATTCTAAATAATTGATATATTTTTATCTCTTTCCTTATCCATGTTAGGGAAGGTTTGACTTTTCTTGAAGATAAGTTGATTTTGTGATAAGGTTTCCTAATTTAAAAAGATGAGATTTGGTAGTTAGAGCAAAGCTTGGACATTTTCCTTATCTCTCCCCTATCCTACATGCATATACTCCCTTATTTTTAAAGAAAATATGTTTCAAATATAGAGAAGATTATTTTCTTTTCCACCATTCTCAGTTTTCTCGAATATCTCTGTCTCTATATCGCCCTCTCCCTCTCTCTCTAAAGTTCTCTCGGTTATCTCTTTCTTACTCCCCTTTTTTCATCCTTTTCTCTCCCTTAATTTTTTCGGCAAATATTTGAATGAAATATTTGGTTTTTGCTTAGACAAATTCAAGAAAATTTGAGAAGAATCGTTTTGAGATAAGAAATTCGTTCAAGGCTTATTCGTGAAATTGTATTTTCTCTATGTTCCAACTCCCATAATGTTGCTACGAATATCCTTTTTTTATGAAATTTTAGTATGATGTTTCTATATGTGTTATGTAATGTTCCTCAAACTTTCACGTAATTTGAAATTTTCTATGCTAAGTTATTCAATTTTCATTCTCTATCACTTCTTGGACTATTTGTTATTGATCGGTAAAAATTTCGCAAAATGCAATCATTATTCATAGGGCAAACCAATCTTTATTCTCATGAAATTTTGTAGATATATTCATGTATATGTTAAGTTATGGTTTGGGAAGTTTCATAGTGATATGATGAAACTTGTATGTGTTCTAGAACTTTATTTAAGGTTAGGTTTTATGACTATCTATTCAGTGATTTCTGGACTTCTTGTTTAAGTGACCTTTTTGCATAGCTAACAAATTTATTTGCTAATGAAACTCTTTGTGGTACTGTATTTATATGATATTAGGTCATCATAAAAATTTTAGGGTTAAAGAAATTTTATTTTTAATTATTTGAGTATGATGATAGTGTGTTGCTCACTACTTTTAGTGTTTAGAGTTTATCTGGTCTCTAAATTCTAATGCATGTTTTAAATTGTTGAAAATTTATTTGAAGCTAATTTTTGGATATGTTGTAGTTTCAGGTGTCAATTGCATGTAGAATTTTTATGAAATTATTTTATTATATAGATAATTTATGTTATGAATATTAGTTAAGGCTACTCACCATTTTGTTGTTGCTTGCTGATTTTGTGTTGTGTATTGTATGACTTATTTTAGTTATCTAATGGAATTTTTATGACTAAAGAGGAATTAGGGTAATTTATATATATGTTAATTATGTCGCTGCAAATTTTCATGCCTTAATTTGTGTATGAATGATGACTATTTGAGTTGTGTATCTTTAAGGGTCAGGCAAGTTGTTCTATCACAGATTTTTGCATAGACAATTGTTAGATGGTAAAATGTACTTGTGCTCTTGTGTTGCTTGAGATGGAAGTATGAATGATGCCTTATGGAATTAGATGATTTCATGAAAATAATTTTATTGTATATGGATGTATGATAGGAACACTCCAAGAAGTGAGCACATTGAGACCGCGGCGACGTCATCTAAGATAAGGTTTAGTAAGCGAGTCAAGTAAGTACATTCTCACCTGTAATATGGTAAGGTTTATAAAAAGTTTGAAATTTATGTTTGTGATGATTTCTACGATGATTTGATTTAATGTTTTATTTTGAAAGTTTTGATGCACAAGAAGGCTTATGCATTTTTTGATGATGAGATATTTCAAAATTAAAAGTGTGTGTGTATATATATATATATATCTGTATCACCTAAGTAAGTGTTGCACACCCTATGTCTATGTTAATGTTTATGATGTCCAAAGTTGGACTTGTCATGTTTGGTTTGGGAATAGCTACCCCTCTCCTCTCATGACGACGCACCTATGATGATGATAATGGTGCAACACGTAGGCCCTAAAGATAAAATGAATGAAGTTTTAATATGGATAATGTAAAGAAAGATATGATCCATATCAAAACCGTGCTTAATACACTACTATTTTGCTGATGGTTATGATTATGATGTTGCACAAAGATGTTCATAAAATGTTTTAAGTTGTGAGATAGGAAAGTGTACTTACTAAGCTTTTGTTTACTTAGTTTATGATCATGTTGCAGATAAAGATAAGAGGATCATGGAATAGGTGGAGGGCAATAATAGGCATGTGAGCAAGGAACGATGGATTGAAAATTGATGAACTCCAAGAAAGAATTTTAAAGGTTACGAACTGTGTTTTTATTACTTTATTTGTTTACTTTCTGCATTTTGATGCAATAGGACTTTTTATGTTTTCTTTATTTTCTAGATGATTGGCCTTCCGATCATTATTGATCGGACTGTCGATTTATGTGTCAACTTGCCAATTACATTGTATCGGCCTGCTGATCTAAGTGTTTTTAAAACTTTGCTTTTACTAGAGCCTCGAACGACTTGTAGGTGCTTGAAGTTTAGATTGTCGATTATGTTCGGCCTGTCGATGTCCAAAATTTGGCCTACCGAACTGTTAAAATAGAATTTAAAGGTTTTTAAATTTTATTTAAATTATTGTTTCATTATTTTGGTGTTGATGGACTATTTAAGAAGTACATATAAATAAGTAGTTTAATAAGTGTTTTAAAAATATATATATATATATATATGTTTGGATCTTACGATATGTTTATCAAATTATGTTTTTAATTTAAATAGTTTATCTTAAATAATGATAACAAGAATGAATGTAATGATATCTATGATGTCCGTAAGGAAGCGTTGTGGGCTTTGGTATCAGAGTAAATTTTTGTTTTCAATTCACATAGCCACAAATCAGTTCAAGTCCTCCAAGTAAGTGTATTTTAAGTTAATTGTTATGTATGCGAGCTTGATGATAAATATAAGATTTAGATGTATGATGATAAATGCCCTTGTGCATAATTTAGTAGTGAAATCCTATCTCATAAATTGGAAGATTATCTCTAAGCTCATCATTCTTTTAGGAAGTCAAAGATTCAAGGCCGTAGGAGAATTCAAACTCATGCTCAAACCACTGTTGCTAATTACAATCAAACCAATGAAAGACTAATGACGATGATTGTCGAGCTGCAAAGGCAACTCCAAGATCAAAGGAGAGAAATCGAGGAACTTAGAGTCAGTAGCCAAGGAAGTGAAAGACAAGGTGAGAACATGTCACCTCTCCTCCTCCTCTCCTCCTCCTCAGCCACAAGGAGAGGAAGTCCCAACTCCTATTCTGAAACCAAGACTTGCCCACCAAGAACCGTCACTAGTCAGATGGAAGAGGGTTAAGCAAGTAGACTTTGAAGGTTCTAAGGATCCTCTAGTCGCCAAAGGATGGTTAAAGATAGTTAAGGCCACCCTAAAACTCATGGGTTTCACAGAAAATGAGAAGGTCCTTTGTGCCTTGTACTGCCTCACCATGGAGGCTAGAACCTAGTGGCACAGAATCGAACAAAGAAGGAATGTAGATGAGATGACATGGGTTGATTTCATTCATGAATTCAACATGAAGTTCTTCCACATGAATAGTACACAGAAGCATTACGATGAGTTTGAGAACCTATGCCAACGAGATATGCTAGTTACCGATGTGGTGCCTAAATTTGACCAGTTGGCACACCTTTGCCCAGGGATGGTTAACAATGATAATGAAAGGGTCAGAAGATTGATTAGAGTCCTTAGGCCAGAGATTGCTATAGTTGTTGATGGGGTGAGTCCACCCAAAAACCAAGAACAGGTTGTCTTGAGGGCCCAACAGAGCGAAATTCCACCTGTCAAAACTAAGGAGAAACCAGCCTCAACTAGGTTAACAGGTGAACAATGCAAACACTTAGAACCAACCTCAAAACAGAAACAACAACAACAACAACAGCAATAGCAACAACCAAAACTAGAAGAACAACAAGAGAGGGCAACTTCTAGAACCAATAGGGCCAAGGTAACAAGAAGCAGAATGGTGGACAGTACAACAACAATATTAGGCAGATACAACCATATGCCAAATGTGGGAAGACACATCCAGGTGAATGCCGTTTAGGGACAAATTAGTGTTTCATCTGTGGACATGAAGACCACTTTACCAAGAATTACCCCAATCAGACTAATGTTCAAGCTCAGTAGAGAGCTCCCCATGCCCAACTCCATCAGATGCAAGCTACGTTAGAGGGACCACAGATTAATCAAGGAAGACTTGAAGCCCCATCTACTAATGCATTTATCTATGCAATGATGAAAGAACTAGTGGCTGTTGAAGCCTCTAATGTTGTCATAGGTTAGATTTCAAGTTTTTCTTTTAATACACATGCTCTCTTTGACACAGGTGCCACACATTCTTTTATATCATCATCTTTTGCGAAGAAGCTAGAAGAACATCTAGAACCCATGAGACAATGATTCACTATGACATGACCCTCTGTTGACGTGATGATGTCTACGAATTATTTGCGTACAGTTCCTCCATGGATTTCTAGAAAGGAACTCTTTTTTGATCTTATTGTGATCGACATGTATGACTACGACATGATTCCCGGGATGGATTTCTGAGTAAGTACAATGCTTCTATCGAACGCTAAAAACGAAGGGTGATTTTTTGTCTAGAAGGTGAACAAAGGTTCTTGTTCATGGGCGAGTCTAGACAGAAGCCAAATATGTTTTTGTTGGCCATGAAAGTAAGGAAGTTGTTAGCAAGCGACAGCATGGGTTATTTGGCAAATATTGCAGACAAAAGTCAAGAAGAGAAAGCAAAGATTGATGATGTCATAGTACTTCGAGAATATCTAGAGGTATTTCTAGATGATCTATCAAGCCTACCTCTAGACAAAGAAATAAAATTTGAGATCAAGCTCACTCCAAGCACCGATCTGATTTCCAAGACACCTTACAGAATGGCCCCAGTAAAGTTGAAAGAGCTTCATTTTCAATTAAAGAAACTTCTCGATAAAGGCTTTATCCGATGTAGTCACTCACCATAAGGAGCACCATTCTTATTTATAAAGAAGAATGTTGGTTCTATGAGACTCTACATCAACTATAGAAAGCTGAACAAGGTAACGATCAAGAACAAGTACCCATTGCCTCGAATCGATGATTTGTTTGATCAACTTAAAGGTGCATCTACGTTCTCAAAGATTGATTTGCAGTCGGGATACGATCAGTTGAAGATAAAAGGAGGAGACGTCCCTAAAACAGCCTTTAGATCAAGGTATGGTCACTACGAATTTGTGTTTATGCCTTTTGGTCTAACAAATGCACCTGCAACTTTTATGGACTTTATGAATTAGGTATTCAAGGATTTCCTCGATAAATTTTTCATTGTGTTTATCGACGATATTCTTATTTGTTCGAAGAGTCGGGAAGAACATGTCAAGCATCTGAGAATTGTGTTGGAGATTTTAAAGAGATGTGAATTCTATGCAAAGTTCTTAAAGTGAAAGTTTTGGCTTGACAGTGTATCTTTCTTGGGGCATGTTGTATCGAAGGATGAAATAATGGTGGATCCTGCTAAAATTGAAGCTGTTCTCAACTGGAAACACCCAAAGAACGCAAGTGAGATAAGGAGCTTCTTGGGCCTAGTTGGCTATTACCAAAATTTTATGGAAGATTTTTCCAAGATAGCAACGCCTCTCACGAATCTAACTCGTGAAGGAAAGAAGTTTGAATAGACAGATACATGCGAGAAAAGTTTTCTAGGACTAAAGAAAAGCTTGACTACGGCTCCAGTCTTGGCTATTCCTAAAGGGAGTGATGGATTTGTAATTTATAGTGATGCTTTTAAGATGGGCCTTGGTGCTACATTAATACAAAATGATAGAGTGATCGCTTATGCTTGAAGACAACTAAAAAATTACTAGAAGAACTATCCTACTCATGATCTTGAATTAGCGGCCGTAGTTTTTGCTCTGAAGATATGGAGACATTACTTGTATGGAGTTCAATGTAAGATTTTTACTAATCATCAAAGTTTAAAGTACTTCTTCACTCAGAAGGACCTAAATATGAGACAACAAAGATGGCTAGACTTGGTGAAGGATTATGATTGTGAAATCCTTTATCATTTAGGAAAGGCAAATTAAGTGACTGATGCTCTGAGTAGGTTGCAACGTTGATGTCAGTACAAGCGATGTCTCAGCCTTTGAAGAAAAAAATTCTAGACTTTGGTTTGGAAATTATAATAGGGCCGCTTTCAGCACTAACCCTTGCTCCATCATTGTATGATGAGATTTGGAGTAAGCAAGAAGAAGATGTAGGCCTCACGAGGATTAAGCAGGAAATCAATGAAGGAAAATGTGAAGAGTTTCATATTGGGGATGATGGAACTCTATATCTCAAGAACAACCTATGTGTTCCCAACGTTGATGGTTTAAGGGAAAGAATCTTAATGGAAATTCATGATACTTTTTACTCAATTCATCGTGGTGCAACAAAGATGTATAATGATCTAAAGGATAGTTTTTGTAATTTGGAATGAAGCTTGACGTTGCGATTTATGTGAAGAAATGCTTGAAATGCCAGCAACTCAAAGCTAAACACCAAAGACCTAACGATGACTTGCAGTCAATTCAAATACTGGAATGGAAATGGGAAGAGATTGTAATAGATTTCATTATCGGTTTGCCCAGGACTATGAATCGATATAATGTTATTTGGGTTGTTGTTAACCGACTGATGAAGATAGTACATTTATTCCTATTTAAATCACTTACTCTATGGAGTGATTTGCAGAGCTTTATGTCAAGGAAATAGTGCGACTTCATGTAATCCCTAAGTTTATCATTTCTGATCGCAATGGTAGGTTCACATCCAAGTTCTAAAAATGTGTTCAGAATGCAATGGGAATTATGTTGCACTTTAGTATAGTTTTTCATCTTAGACTGATGACCAGACGGAGAAGACGAGTTTGATCTTAGAGGAAATGCTTTGGGCCTGTACTCTCGATTACAAGACTAGTTGGTGTGAAATGTTACCGTTAGCGGAATTTGCTTATAATAACAGCTACCAAGAGACAATTGGAATAGCACCTTATGGGGCCCTATATAGGCAGAAATGTAGGTCACCTATATGTTAGCATGAAGGTGGTGAAAAGAAGATGATGGAAAGCATTGACAATGAAAAGGTTGATTTTGTCAATGAAAGTTCTAAGATGATAAAGTTGATAAGGAAGAGAATTGAGGCCGTTCAAAGCCATCAGAAGTGTTGCACCGATAAAAGAAGGCCTTTAGAATTCACTGCAGGTGATTCTGTATTCCTAAAGATTGCACCAATGAAAGGACTTATGAGGTTCGGAAGGAAAGGCAAGTTGAACCCAAGGTTTATTGAACCTTATGAAATCGTGAAGCGGATAGGCATGGTAGTTTACCAAATGAGATTGCCATTAGAGATGTCAGCTATTCATGATGTATTCCATGTTTCCATGCTCCAAACGTATGTTCCAGACCCTACGCATGTGATTAACCCACAAGTGATTAAAATAAGAGATGACCTTAATTACGAAGAAAAGCCAATGGAAATTTTAGACCGGAAGACTAAAATCTTGAGGAATAAAGAGATTCCTTTGGTCAAGGTATTATGGCAAAATCACCAAGTGGAAGAAGCTACATGGGAATGTGAAGACAACATGAGGGTTAGATATCCGCAATTGTTCAAAGTTTTGAGGATGAAACTCTTATAAGGTGGGGAGAATTGTAACACCCGCCATTTTTCTTGTAACGGTTAATGATAGATATTTAACTACATTAAGCATTTTCTTTATGATATAATATTATTGGCCATTTT
The DNA here is from genome assembly GCA_025403435.1 of Artocarpus heterophyllus. Lineage (NCBI taxonomy): Eukaryota > Viridiplantae > Streptophyta > Magnoliopsida > Rosales > Moraceae > Artocarpus > Artocarpus heterophyllus. Next base: position 30,206,793 of record CM046352.1, read on the forward strand.
ACTTTGAGTATGATGGCAGGTGACAACCACGTGGAATTGATGTGCTCAATGTGTTCATGTCATTTATAATGTATGCATAATGAATATCTAATGTTTTATTTTGTATAATGTTATATGTGGTACTTCGGTCGGCCAAATTTGCCAACTCGATAGGCCAAATTATTTTTCCAAAGCAGCAAGCCAATGGATTTTATCGGTAAACCAAACTCACAACTTCAGCAGGCCAAACTGGGGGCCATCAATAGGCCAAAAGTTACTAACATAAAACAACAAATCATTACTAAAATTGTGCCATTGATGATTAATTTGATTTGTTGTGAAAATTCTGAACAATTGATATATTTTTATCTCTCTACTTATCCATGGTAGAGAAGGTTTGACTTTTCTTAAAGATAATTTGATTTTGTGATATGGTTTCCTAATTTAAAAAGATGAGATTTGGTAGTTAAAGCAAATCTTGGACTTTTTCCTTATCTCTCCCTATCCTACACGCATATACTCCCTTATTTTTAAAGAAAAAATGTTTCAAATATAGGGAAGATTATTTCCTTTTCAGACCATTTTTAGTTTTCATGAATATCTCTCTCTCTGTATTGCTCTCTCCCTCTCTCTCTAAAGTTCTCTTAGTTTTCTCTTTCTTTCTCCACGTTTTCATCCTCTTCTTTCCCTTAATTTTTTTTTTTTTTTTGCAAATATTTGAATGAAATATTAGGTTTTTGCTTAGACAAATTCAAGAAAATTTGAGAAGAATCATTTTGAGGTAAGAAATTCGTTCTAGGCTTATTCCTGAAATTGTATTTTCTTTTTCTTCCAACTCCCACAACTTTGCCTACGAATTTCCTTTTCCTATTAAATTTTAGGATGATGTTTATATATCTGTTATGCAATGCTCTTCAAAGTTTCACATTATTTGAAATTTTCTATGCTAAGTTATTCAATTTTCATTCTCTATCACTCTTGGACCATTCGTTAGTTATCGGTAAAAATTTCACAAAATGCAGTCTTTGTTCATAGGGCAAACAAATCTTTATTCTCATAAAATTTTGCAACATATTCATGTATATGTTAAGTTATGGCTTGGAAAGTTTCAAAGTGATATGATGAATCTTGTATGTGTTCTTGAACTTTCTTTAAGGTTAGGTTTTATGACTGTCTATTCAGTGAATTCTAGACTTCTTGTTTCAGTGACCTTTTTGCATAGATAAACAAATTTATTTGCTAATGAAACTTTTTTTCATACTGTGTTTATAAGATAAAAAGTCATCATAAAAATTTTAGGGTCGAAGAAATTTTATTTTTAATTATTTGAGTATGATCATCGTGTGTTGCTCACTACTTTAAGTATTTAGAGTTTATTTGGTCTCTGAATTCTAATGCATGTTTTGAATCGTTGAAAATTTATTTAAAGAATAATCTTTGGATATGTTGTAGTTTTAGGTGTCTATTATATGCAAAATCTTTATGAAATTATTTTATTATATAGATAATTTATGTTATGAATGTTAGTTAAGGCTACTCACCGTTTTATTGTTGCTGGCTGATTCTGTGTTGTGTATTGTGTGGCTTATTTTAATTATCTAATGGAATTTTTATGGCGAAAGAAAAATTATGGTAATTTATATATATGCTAATTATGCCCTTGTAAAGTTTCATGCCCTAATTTGTGTATGAATGATGAATAATGAATTGTGTGTCTTTAAGGGTCAAGCAGGTTGTTCTATCACAGATTTTTGCATGGACAATTGTAAGATGGTAAATGTACTTATGTTCATGTGTTGCTTGAGTTGGAAGTATGAATGATGTCTTATGGTATTGGATGATTTCATGAAAATGAAAATTAATTTTATTTGTATATGGATGTATGACATGAACACTCCAAGAAGTGAGCACATCGAGACCGCGACGACGTCATCTAAGATAAGGTTTAGTAAGCAAGTCAAGTAAGTACATTCTCACTTGCAACATGGTAAGGTTTATAAAAAGTTTTAAATTTATATTCATGATGATTTTATTTAATGTTTTATTTTGAAAGTTTTGATGCACAAGAAGGCTTATGCATGTTTTGATGATGAGATATTTCAAAATTAAAAGTATATATATATATATATATGTATCACCTAAATATGTGTTGCACACCCTATGTCTATGTTAATGTTTATGATGTCCAAAGTTGAACTTGTCATGTTTGGTTTAGAATTAGCTACCCCTCTTCTCTCATGACGGCACGCCAATGATGATGATAATGGTGCAACACTTGGGGCCCAAAGATAAAATGAATGAAGTTTTAATATGGATAATGTAAAGAAAGATATGTTCCATATGAAACCGTGCCTAGTACAGTACTATGTTGATGATGGTTATGATTATGATGTTGCATAAAGATGTTCATAAAATGTTTTAAGTTGTGAGATAAGAAAGTATATTTACTAAGCTTTTGCTTACTTAGTTTATGATCATGTTACAGATAAAGGTAAGAGGATCGTGGAATAGGTGGAGGGCAAGAACGCGCGTGTGAGTAAGGAACGATGGATTAAAAACGAAAGAACACTAAGAAAGAATTTTAAAGTTTATGAACTGTGTTTTTATTTCTTTATATGTTTACTTTTCGCATTTTAATGTAATAGGACTTGTTTTATGTTTTCTTTAGTCTACAAATGTTCGGCCTTCTGATCATTATTGATCAGATTGTCGATATAGGTATAGGCTTTCCAATTACCCGATATCGGCCTGTCGATCTAAGTGTTATTAAAACCCTTGGTTTTACAAAGCCTCAGACGACCTACCATGGTTGAAGCTTGGACTGTCGGTCATGTTTGGCCTGTCGGTGTCCAAAGTTTGGCTTGCCAAACTGTTAAAACAGATTCTAAAGGTTGTTTCAATTTTATTTAAATTATGGTTTCATTATTTTGGTGTTGATAGACTATTGAAGAAGTACATATAATTAAGTAGTTTAATAAGTGTTTTAAAAATATATATATATGTATGGATCTTGGGACATGTTTGTCAAATTATGTTTTCAATTTAAATAGTTTATCTAAAATAATGATAACAAGAATGAATGTAATGACATCTGTGACATCTGTAAGGGAGAATTACAATGAAAGGGGAGAGAGAGCTAGAAAGAGAGAGAGACTTTTAGAGGGAGAAAGGGACTGCGATCGAGTTTGAAATGCGAGGGGGTGCATGGGTTTAAAACAGTAAAATGCCCTAGGTCCCACATTACACGGCGGTTTTTTTGAAAAACCACCATGTGATGTACAAGCTTACATGATGGTTTTTAAACAAACCGTCATGTAAGCTTAATTTTCCACGATGGTTATTGCCTTTTTTACGACGGTTTCTTAAGAAAACCGTCGTTAAATATGGTCAAATTCACCGCTTACATAAGCTTTTCTCTTCTGCCCAAGGTGGCTAGCCCATGTATTAAGCATCCAATGGCCTAGAATGCTTACTTTTTCCTATTTTCATCACAAATATAACTATAAATAGATATTCCAAACCCTTAAAAAAAGTAAAAAATGAAACAAAGAAATATATTTAAATAAATTAACATAAATTTGTTTACAGATGCTCTTTTTTTTCTCTTTTTTTTCATTGGTTCCTCAATACATATCCATTCCATATCTTCACGAAGCAAGTGCAAAACATCATCTTCAAAATCATATATCTCTTTAACCAGTGGCAATCCCTTTGTAAATGAAGGGATGTCTGTTCAATCCTTAGCAAATTTTTCACCGTCAATAACTACACTTCGCTTCCTCAGGACGACTAGAGACAATTCCATGTTTTTAGGATCTCTAATATAAAAAACTTGGATTGCTTATGATGCCATAATGAATGGATCATTCTTGTATCCCAATCTTTTAAAGCCAACCACCGTGATGCTGTCATTATCGGTCTTAACATAGTTTTTGTTGGCCTACTTACACTTAAAAAGTGCTAATGCAATCCCTCGTAATCAAGTTCCCAAATATCTTTAATGAAACAAAAGTAGTTCATGATCCCATATACCAAATTCTTATACTTGGAAGAGGCAATATTGTTGGGTTTTGTTGGATTTTGTGATTCAAATAAGCAGCAAAAAATCAAAATTAATTCTTACAAAACCCTCGTAGGATCTATGCAATTCGATTAGATTGATAAAAAAAGTCATAGAATCTTACCAGGATAACAAAAGGGGCAAGATTGCTAGACGAAAAAGAGCGGGTTCACTCTAGTGACACCCTAACTTAAGCATTTCATATTTGGGATCGGATTCAGACGTTGTTACTTAGAGCAACACCCTTTGCAGGTATCCACACGAACAGACTCTCTCAAAAACTAAATTGGTGTGCTAGCATCCTCTTTTGCAATAAATAACTCTCTCTAATTTTAGGGTTTTTTTTTTTTTTGCCTTTTAGAATAAGAGAACACCTTTTTTCTTCTAATTCGGCTAGAAACCCTAAAACAGAAATATATATTGACTTTGAGAACAAGTCAGATTTTGATTAGGATAAGCTGTAATTCAAATATGATTCATAGAATCTAGTCAATGTTATATTTAATGAACCTAGACATATCTAGTACATCAAATCTGGACATTATCAGGTTCATTGAACCTAGACATAGTAAACCCAAAATTCGTTTTTGGTCTGTTCTAAGTGTGCGACCCTGTAGGTTCACATAACATTGGTAGTGGGCTTGAAATTCTGTTTCTAGCCCATAAATCATAAGCGGCCTCTAGCAAGACGTTATGATTACCCAAGTTATGCGAATGTCAATAATCCAATATAACCTAATATACAATAAGTATTAAAGTCCTTTTGTCACTAGATACCTTGATTGAACATAAGGCATGGTTTATGTCATCCTTATACTATTCAATCATATTATTTCTCAATCTTAAGTAGACTGATTTCATAACCCTTATCAATTCATTCTAGTATGGCCATACATTTTTCTTTAGTCTAACTTATCGATGGCTCATAGATATCTTTCTCATAATAAATGAAGGACAAATTCCTTCTTAATCACTCACATTCCTCACATGATTCATTCTATATCCATTCCATCATCCTGTTAAAGATAATATTAGAATGTGTCGAAATATAAAACATGTCATGTAGGAAACAATGGTGATTTCAGGTCAGAGGACTATGATAATACTATTGTGATAAGAATCACTTATGACAATTATCCATGCAGTGTTCTTATAGTGAGTCGATCTAATACATTATTTCTCAAATATGTATCTATGAGTTGACTTAGTATCTCATACACATGATTAGTAAAACATAATCATCAGTCAAACTTCATACTAGTCTTCATTCATTATTATCCCAAAAATAATGACTGACTAGGGATAATTTAGAATATAATTTAATTTTTACCTAAGAGTTTTACTATCAAGTCACATACTTGATGACCTTAGGTAGAATTAACTATTCATGAAATTAGAATAAAAAACAATAATGAAAATGCCTCTTTATTAATAAAATGTAAATGTAATGAAGTCAAAATGTAGTCGTCACATAATTGGCCTAGGGCACATCACTAACAAATATGAATAGCCTTAGCACAGAAAGTCACACCGCTATTTTGGACAAGATGCTTCTCATGTCTTTTGCGAGTGTATAAAGTATAACCATTTATGGAATATGATGTATACCTTGTAACTACCAACAATGGTCCTCTAGCTAGGTTCTTCAAGTCTTATGACATGCATCCATCTTCTGATGTGGAGCACTTGCCATAGATGTGTGCTCTAATCCACAACCGAAAGGTCCGGTTGTGTTCATCTTGTGACCACTTCTCATTTCTTGCTCTTTTTGGGTTTGCATTTTTTAATTCGTTCATGTCCACCTTGACGAAAGGCTTCACTTCATTAGCATTTTGCAAAACATAAAGACAAGCTTGCTCCTACTCCTCTCGATTTACTAAGGAAGGATTGCCAATATATAGCCCCTTAGCCTCAATGTTTATTGTCTTTAGCACCCTAATTGTTTCCACGTTAGACAAGTACTCGAAGCAAAATTCAACTGATTCTTCAGCTATGTAACTTTCTACAATACATCCCTCTGGCTTATTTCGGTTCTTTATATGACCCTTCAAAACCTTTATATATCTTTCAAATGGGTAGATCCATCTCAAATACACTGGTCCGTATAACTTAACTTCACATACTAAGTGCACCGTTAGATGAATCATGACGTCAAAAAATACCGATGGAAAATACTTCTCAAGTATGCATAAGGTTTGTACCAACTCCGATTGCAGTGAATCTAGCATAAGTGGTTCAATTACCTTGGAACATATTGAATTAAAGAAGGAGCACAACTTGGTAATTGCAAATCTCACATCCTTTGTTAGAATTTTCTACAAAACAAGTGGCAGTAATTGTTGCATCAACACATAACAATTGTGTGTTTTTATGCCAATAAGTTTCAAATCATTAATCGACACTAACTTTTTAAAATTTGAAGAATAGCCATCTAGTACTTTCAACAATGCATGCCATTCACAAAGCTTTTTCTTTTTCGCTCTTGATAACGTGTGCTTCACCAGAGGTAAGTAAGTGCAATTCCCTCTTTTGTTGAGAAACAAATTAGGCCTAATCTCCATTTCCATGAGATCCAATCGTGCTTTTTCACCATCCTTAGTCTTGCCTAAAATGTCAAGAAGCATGAAAGGATATCCTAACTAGGGCAATTAGAAGGATCAACCTCAGAAGAAAAGCAATAGTGGATATGTTAACAACAGCTAATCCACTCATTCAAAGTTTGGGAAAAACATTTGGGAGAAGGTAGAGCTTGAATGAATAGTTGTTACATCTATGGCAAGGAAGGCTACTGTGTCATGCAATGTTATTCCAATCCTTAGAATTAGTCGAGTTAAAACTAGCAGAAAGCTTTAGAAAACAAGTAGCATGTAGCCCAAGCCAGAGTTGATGGCTTGATTTCTTAAGTGAGATTAGAGGCCCCAAAACCCCAAGACCTTATCTACGCTTACACCTAGAATGATGTAAAAACTAGAACTTTCATAGTGGTGACAGGTCAGCCTCTTGTAGCCAAATAAAATGCATATGGTTTATGTGATTCTATAGCAATGCATTTATTTGCATCATCTAAGTTTGGCAAGCATTTACATAGGGTAGGAGGAAGATTAAGTCAACCATTTAGGATCGTTTTACCCTCCAGGGAAATTTTGTTGTCTATTACTGGCTACGAAACATTCCAATATTTATTTGTGGTAGGGTCATTTAGGATTGTTTAATTTCTGACGAAATTTGTTGTTTAATTATTAGCTACAAAACATTCCAATAATTATTTATGGTATAGAGTTATACATGAACCTAATTATTATCGATATGAATGATTACGACATTATCCTGAGAATGGACTTCTTGGTAAAATACAATGTTGCCATCAACTGTCGACACTAAAAGCTTACGTTCAAGCCGACTAAGGAAGACGAGTTTACCGACATAGGAACATCACAGAAGTAATCAGTACTGATGATATCAACAATGAAAGCAAGCAAGATGTTAGCTAATGGGTGTGTTGGATACCAAGCCAACCAGGTGGATTAGTCTAAAGAGCACAAGATAGGACCGAAAGACATTCTAGTTGTCAAAAGATTCATAGAAGTTTTTCCAAATGAGTTGCCAAGACTACCTCTAGAACAGGATAGCACATTTGAGATAAAATAGATGCTCGAATTAGCACCAATTTCTAAGGCGCCATATCGAATGGCTCTAGCAAAATCCAAGGTGCTTCAGGCATAGATGCAAGAACTATTAGACAAAGGCATCAGCCACCCAAGTTGGTCACCATGGGGAGCACCAGTTGTGTTCGTGAAGAAGAAAGATGGTACATTAAGGTTGTGCATCGACTATGGAGAGCTAAATAAGATTACAATTAAGAACAAGTACCTGTTACCACTGATCAACGATTTGTTTGACCATCACATGATTTGGAACTTATAGTGGTTGTTTTTACACTAAAAATATGACGACACTATTTGTATGGAGAAAAATGTGAGATCTACACTAATCACCAAAGACTCAAGTATATCTTCACTTAGAAGGAATTGCACTAAAAATAGGGCTACATAATGGACTTTGTGGTCAGATTGCCAAGGGCATCTAATTGCAATGATGCAATTTGGCTTATTGTTGATTGACTAACCAAGTCTGCCAACGTTTTACCTATCAAGGTTAGCTATTCTATGGATTGATTAGCCAAGTTGTATGTGTCAAAGATAGTGACATTACATGGATTCCCAAAGTCCATTATCTCCAATAGAGACGGTCGATTCACATCAAAATTTTAGCAAAGCATGTGAGAAGCAATGGTCTCTAAGTTAAAGTTCAGTTTTGCTTTTCACCCATAGACTAAAGGATAATCTGAGAGGACCATTAAGACCTTAGAGAACATGTTAAAGGCGTGCGTCATGGATTGCAAGGGAAATTGGGATAATAAGTTACTCTTGATTGAGTTTTCATACAACAACAATTACCATGCATCGATAGGCATGGCACTTTTTGAAGCTCTTTATGGTAGAGAGTGCAAATCCCTAATCCACTAGAAAAAACTAGGGAGAAGCATCTAAAGACTACCAACTTCATTAGAAGAACCACGTAATATGTGAAATGAATCAAGGAAAGACTAGGCACAGCTTATAACCATCAATAATGCTATACGGATAAACGCCATAGACCCTTGGAATTTAAAGTAAGAGATTTAGTTTTTCTAAATGTTGCTCCAATGAAAGGGGTGATGAGATTTGATAAGTGAGGAAAGTTTAGTTTAAGATACATTGGGCTTTTGGAGATTTTAGAAACAATCAAAAAATTTGCGTATGGACTCGTTTTCTCATTAGAATTAGCTTTTGCACACAATGTCTTCCACATGTCGATGCTAAAGATGTACGTACCAGATTCGCCACATGTGTTGCACCAAGAACCAATTGAGATACACACAGACCTACATTATAAAGATAACCTAGTTTGAATTTTGGCTCGCAAGGAAAAAACCTTAAGGAATAAGGTCATCCCTCTAGTTAAGGTTTTATGGCGAAATCACAACATCGAGGAAGCCACTTGGGAATGTGAAGAATATATGAAAAAAGGTTACCCCGAGTTGTTCTAATTTTCGACACAAAAATTCTTAAGCAGGGTAGATTGTAATGATCAAGAAAATGTGCAGTGTCTATCGACATCGATTAAGGTACACATGATTAAGTGTATATCAGTATCAGTTTAGACATAGTGCAGTGTCTAACTGTAAGTAAGTAGTGAAAAAGGACCTGTCAAAAACTCAAACTTCTTGTTAGCTAAATTAGTCATCCCAGCCAATATTAATTTTCTCAATTTGGAGAGAAACATTGAAGTTAAGATCAAAGGACTAGACTTGACCATTTGAATAACAATAATTTGATGATGTACTTAGACTCATCTTGAGAAGCCAATCCTATCCATCTTTTCTTAAGTGTGGTGCTAACCATTAGTGACTTTAATTCAAAGTTTAGTTCAATTAAGCTTAATGAAGAGCTTGATTAAAAATAGGATCAAGTGATAAGGCAAAGCCTTGTCTATAAATAGAAGCTTATTTTCAAGACATTATTTTTTTTTTCATTTCTTCTCTTCTCCCATTACCAAAACTGATTCTCCTATAGCCTCCTTCTCCAATTTTCCTTTCATCATATCCTTGATCACTAACTAAAAATCTAAATAAGGAGTAGCTAGAACCACCAAAGGACTGGATCTTTAATGGTATATGATGAGTAAGTATTTTACTCACAAATCAATTACTTGTTAAGCTTAAATATTGTAAAAATCCTCAAAGATGTGTATTATTTTGATGTTTTTAGTGTTATTTTTGTAGTAAATTAATAAAATTAGGTTTAACCAAAAAAAGGGCAAGTTTAGGAGTGACTCGGCTGCCTCGAGCCCATGGACCCCTGCAAGCATGCTAGCCATGCACATCAAGGGCTCAACAGGGCCTCCATGTGCCTACACAAGCCTACAGGTGTGCTCACGCACACAGCAGGTAGCCAGGGCAGTAAGCACTACGCACCCGCGCAGCACAAGGAGGGGCATGCGCTCCCCTGCACTTGGCCGCACATGCCTAGGCACTACTTGTGCACCCAAGAGGCCTCGTAGAGAGCTGCTCAAGTGCTAAAGACCAATTTTGATATAATCTTTTCCCAAATCTCAATCCAAAGGCTATAAATTGACCTGAATGATGCCCTACTACCTTAAAACTATAGGGCCTATATTTTTGGGAGGAGTCTCCATTATTGGAGAAGGAGGCACAAGTTTCCAAGGAGATTTTGAGCTAAATCCATGGAAGAAGATGGAGAAAAATAAAAGAAAAAAATATTTATTTCTTTTATTCTAGTTTAGGATTTTAATTTCAATGTTTAGATTTAGGTTTTCTTTTCAATAAAATCAACTTGGGAGAAGCATTTTGGCGATCAAGAAGCATGTGAGAAGAAGAAAATGGAGAGGTTGGAGACCGTGACAACTCCAAAATAGGTTTTTCATGCCTTTCCTCTTCTACCTATTTTTGTGATTTGTAAAAGTTGAACCTTTGATGTTTGCTTATTTAATTTGATTTATGGAGTAGATGTTTTTCAAGAGCCTTGATTTCACCTAATTATGAAGTGTTAATTACTTTTGAGTGCTTTTTCTTGGTTTATTTTTATTGCCCCACTCTTAATGCTTCTAGTTTATTTGGCCATGAATTAGATGATTTTGATGTATGAGATTTGATACTCGGGAAAGGTAATTTTATACGTCTGAATAGGATAATACATCTTATGTTTTTTTAAAAGTTTGGGAGGCCTAATATACCTTTGTAATCATTAAAATAACTAGAGCTTCATGAATGTTTAATTATTTGGTTTCTAATAGGGATAATGGAATTGATTTTTGAGCATATTACCTAATTTAACGCTTGGGAGAGGTAATTAGGTTAATTAAGAGGTTCTCGACTAATTAGTTTATAATTTTATTAAGTTAAGTTTACGTTTAGAGATCAAACCAAGAAAAGGGAAAAGAAACTAGTATCCTAGTGTAGTTTTCAAGAGTAATTTCTAGACATATCTTTTTCTTCATTTGTCTTAGATAGAACAAAGTTTGTATGTTTATTTAGTTAGCTTGTGATTTAGTGACTAAACCAAGAAGAAGAAAGAGCAAAACTAGATTTCTTAGAGTTTTTGTCTAGAAAAATTCTTCAAAGGTAAAAAGTTAATAAACTTTCCTCCTTTAATCCCTTACCTAATTTAAAGTTTGTATTTTTATCACTTAGTTTATGTTTTGATGAGGAAATGATTTGCAACAATCCTTATGTGTATTGTTTAGTATGGTTTAGCATATACAATGTTGTAAAAAGTTTACGCTATGCATGTTTAGTTTAGGTTTTTACATGTTTAGTGTTGTGGAAAAAATTTTCACTAAATTTGATCACAAAAATGGAAGCCTTAGGTTTTGATTTCAAACTTTTTTCAAACACAAAACTTTTTGATTTCGACATTTTGAACAAAAATTTGCGATTATGAAAAAATACAATTTTGACTCTAGGACATGTTTGTTAGAACATGAGTATGCAATAGAATTTTAAAAAAATTTGAATTAAAGTATTTTCCAAAATACAAGTTTAAGACGCTAAATACGAAAATTAATGATAGATCTTACTAACCTCCTTTGTGAACCGAAAAGCAATAGCAATTTGTGAAGAAAAGAACATCTCGGAGGAGCCTTAACCAACTAGGTCTTCTTTGCTATTCTCTATCCATGATCGGAGTGTGGGTGGTCACATGTCGTACAACTTTCCTCTAATGACTCTCCTTCCAACCACTTGATAAGACCTAGAGCTAAGGTTCTTGATGTTGAACAATAGCTCTCATGGAGTTTCAGAGTTTTTCAAACTAGAGTACTCATTCTTTACTTCTCAAATGATCTAAATTCAAAGAAAACTCACCCCATATTTATAGTTGTCGAATTTGGGGTTAAACGTTATCAGATTAGGCCTCAAACTTCGAGTCTGGATCAACTTCTTTTGAAAAACATGTCAAAACATGCATACAGATTATCGCATGATAGACAACCCGATCTGGGAGATCGGCCTGCCGAACTTACTCCATCGGCAAGCCGAAGTTTCCCATCGGCCTATTGAACTTACGATTATCTTGTTCCCCGTGAATATCTTATTTTCCACTTGAGAAGCTAAGATAGAGTCTTAGTTTTAATTCAAATAACCCAATAGAAAAATTATCTAATTAAAATAGTGATATATAGATAATCCCATAGATAATAAAATATTATCTAAATAATTCAACATGTTTATCTTGAATTAATTTACAAAATTAATTCAACCGATAAAGTAACATGAATTATATGTCTTGATAGATATATATATATATATATATTATTGTGCAAATATCATAAAGGCTCTAATTCTTATTGAAGTCTATAATGTTGGAAAAATAGTACGCATCAGAATTTTAAAAATTTTTATACCAAAGTATTTTATAAAACACAAGTTTGATACACTATATACATAAATTAACTAGATCTTACTAACCTCATTTGCCAAAAAGTTCTGCGATCCATGAAGAGAAGTAACGTTCCATAACAGGTTCAACCAACTAGTTTTCTTTACTATTCTCTATCCACAATCAGAGTACGTGTGGATGCACATTGTTCAGCCTTCCCCTGGTGACTCTCCTTCCAACCAATCGAGAAATTCCTAAAGTTATAGTTCATGATTTGTGAACAACAGCTCTTTGGGGAGTGACAAAGTCTCACTGGCAGAGTCTCACTCCAGATTTCTCAACTGATCTAAATAACTTATGAGACTCACTGCCCTTTTATAGAGATTAGGCCTAGGAGTCACTCATTATCAGATAAGGCCTCGAAAATGTGAATCAAAATCACATTAGGATCAATATCTGATAAATCTACTTGAAAACACGTGATCCATTTATCGCTTGTTCGACAAGCTAAACTGGCAGATCGGCCTGCCAAACTTGCTCTATCGGTAGGCTGAACTTGAAGATCAGCCTACTGAACTTATGATAAATGATTCCTGTGAATCTTTTATTTGCCACCTAGGATTCTTAGGATAGAGCCTTAGTTTTAATTCAAATAACCCAATAGAGAAGTTATCTGATTAAAATAGTCATATCTTAATAATCTCTAAGAAAATAAATATTCCTAATAATTCAATAAGTTTATCTTGAATTAATTTATTCAAAATTAATCTAACCGATAAACATACATGAATTATCTGAACTTGATAATTCAACAAGTTTATCTTGAATTAATTTTATAAAATTAATTCAACTGATAAACAAACATGAATTATCTGATCTTATCAAATTTTCAACCAATTTGATAATTTGACACAAGTCACCAATTTTTGAAAAAGCATGCCATATCGTTAGGGATTTTTATGAGCTAGCAAATGAGACCTGATGGACCTATAAAGTTCAAGCTCCTAATAATTATGAAACTCAATATCCAATATATATATTTCATAATTATCAACTCCAATGCTACTCCACTAAAAGCTCAAAGCCGCACTCTCGAACCATATAGAATTACGAAGCCTGTATAGCTAAGTCTCCATGACATATCATAATGTATTGTATCCTCATAGGATTATCCATAATCAACTTAAGGATGAATTATGTCTTACCTTCCTAATTATTTTTCTCTTATGTTCCATTATCTGACCATCAGAAAAGAAGAGCAGCAACAACAACGAAAAAGCAACCTCCAATTTCTAGCCAACATCAAGCGAAGTTGTCTAAATTGAGGTTAGAGATGCTCCTCATGATACAAACTCTATTTTAAAGATTTCATCATTGATTTATGAACTCACGCTAAAAGTTTTGTTACAAATTTCATCTAAAAAAGTTTTATGTTTTAAGATAGATTGTCAAATTTCTTTATGTATGCATGTTAGTAAATCTTTAAACACTTGCAATCTGAGTTTGTATAACTTAAACTAACATGAATCCATGGTTCATCTAAGATAGAATTGATTTTGAAGGATTTTTACTTTATTTTGTTCATTTTCAAAATTACATGAATAAATGTGTGAAAAATTAGGGGGAAAGTGTTTAAATATGTTCTAGTATGCTATTCTATCACTTCTAAACTTTACCCATGCTCTGAGACTTATAAAAATAGATTACATTGAGCTTTGGAGCTCAGGTTTGCTGAGACTAGAAATCTATAAATTTTCTAGATTTTTGACAGATCAGCAGGCCAAACTCACCCTTCGGTAGGCCAATTCAACTAGTTTGGCAGGCCGACCTCAAATGGTTGGTAGGCCAAATAATAGCAGTTCAGCATGCCGAACTCAAATAGTCGGTAGGCCGATTGAGCAGCATGAAATGGTAGTTTTACTCCTAGTTTTCATTGTTTAATGATTTAGAGATGTTTTAAAAAGAATTATGATTTTATGACATGATTATTTAAGATCTAAAGGCACACTAAGTTACCATGATATAGCATACTAGTGTTGAATATTCTAATTTAGATATTAAGATATCTAGTCCACATCTAAGGTTGTTTGTAGTTCCGATGAGCTAACATGTAGCGGAACAAGAATGTGGTATTTATGCTATTGTGCTAAATAATGATGTAGGACTCTAGACCCTCATTATTTGATAGCCATGATTTTAAAAGAGTTTTTAGCCATATTGTATTTTCCTAAAAATGTTTTTAAGGAATGATCGTGTATATATATATATATATATATATATATATATATATATATATTAATTATTTCTAGTAAATGTTGAACAATGAATGTGGTCATAAAGAACTAATAATGAATATAAATATGTTAACTCGGTAACATGAGACTCAAATAATGATATAAATACCGTAATACTAAGTACCGAACGAGTCAAGAACCTTGTTTGAAATGAGACATCAGTGCATGATGCCACACATAGAAATCAGGTCGTGTAGAGAATGACCTTGGGAGCAGGTCTCAAAACCCAACTGGACCACTATGGTGGTGAATTAGATGGCTTTGCACAAGGTAAAAAGGTAAACTTGATTACAGGAGATCTTTGGACCTAAATGGTAAGCATGGAGTTAACTGAATTTGTAACTGTCTTTTATGGTTTTTGTATTAACGAAACTTTATTTATTTAAGTTGATTTTTTTAAAACTTAAGTCCTACTGAGCCTTTCGCTTACAATTTAATTATTTTAAAAATCCCTCGCCAGGTGGTTCGTAGTATACCGTTGATTAGGAAGTTACTAGTAACAGGCTGGGACCTTAGAAGTTCTAAATTGATTTATCTGTTTATTGATTAAGGCATGTAATATTTGGACATTATTTATTTCCTATTAGACTGTGGTTTGTATTTTGTTTATGTCAGTATTATGTGTGTAGACTGTATGGGGTCTGATGCGGCCCGACTCGTTCTTGTTAAGTTTATATTTTATTTTAATTTGATTTAAAAGTAATTTATGAAATTATTTACTAAGTTTTTAATAGATGATAATACACTAAAAAGTTTAAAATCTATCTCATTTTTATAAATAACCCAAAGTATGTTTTCTTAAATTACCAAATAATTAATTGACGAGTTTAGTTAAACTTGCTTAATTATTTTAAATAAATCACCATGTCATCACCCGAATTTGGGTTCGTGACTTGAATTGGTAAGCTCATTTCTAAGCCATGTCCTGTTTTAGATTTAATATGTTCTCTCTAAATTATTATCACTGCATTTTAAATGATAACTCTATTGAATCTTTTGTTCATTTTTTCCTTTTTTAATTAATCCTTCCAGAAGGATCCGAGTGTAATAGACTAGAGTGTGGTCTGGTGTAGCTTACGGTGGTCGTGAGCTGTGTTTTTATCTTTATTTGCAGTTTACTTGTATTTTTTGTCTAAAACATGTGATAATTAATTTATTTTCATGCACTTTATTTTATTTCCGTTTGAGCTGTGTTTTTATCTTTGTTTTTCCGTTTGACTGGGATTCCTGGGCCATTTTCCACCTGCTCGGCGCTAATTATGGTGGGAAAGAGGCCAACCCTTCTGTTAAACAACAATCATTAGGGACATTAAGTTTCTTTCCCAAATCACCTACCGAATGTTGCCCCATCCCGTCCCATTTTCTTAATTTTCATTATATTAATACAATATATTCTAAATGATGGTCACTCGACCCATCTCCATTTCTTAAAGCGTAAAGCATCTCGAAGACAATTAGCCGTTATCTAATTCAGCTATCATTTCATCCGCATAGATCACATCCATTTTAATACCTTAATTCTCACTTCTTCCCCACGCCCTCACGCGCCTTTGAAGCCATAATATTAACTTTATTTTTTTATATTAGTTAATGGAATATATAATGTGGGTTGGTAATACAGTTATAGTTGTATATATAATTACTGAAACATCCACATCCTTTGTGCCAAGTCTCCAGCGGCTTTAATTGTTGTTACACATATATTCATGTGTGGTCCTCTGCTGCATGCATAGTGGAGCCTGCCAAAAAAGCAATTTTTATAAAGTAAAGTAACAAGAAAGAATTGAAATCCATATGATTTTTTTATTGAAAAAATTAAAAATGCACATGAGAATAATAAAGGTTTCCTTTTTCTTTTTCTTTTTTTAATAGTCTTGCAAAAATTGACTGCCAATCATTTTCTGTTTTAATACAATTCCTGAATACATAAAATAACTGACAGGTACGGTTGGATTAAAATAAAAATGAAATGAAAATCCTTTCAAAAATGAAAATGAAAATGAAAATGAAAATGCATGGAAAAAGATCATTATTCCGGACCAATTGCTGTTACGGAAAATGGAAAGAGGGAAATGTATTACTCTTCCATTTTTGTTTTAATAAATTCCGTTGTCTTCTACTTATTCGCCAAATTTTCTCTATTTCATACTTTTAGTTGGCGGTAATTCAGCTGCACTTTTGGATTATACACATTGGTTTGAATCAAAATATTTCGTTCAAATAATGTTATATAGGAGAGTTTTATATTGTAGCTATTTTTTATTTTATATTATAGCACATAATGGTTCTTTTAGTGTACAAGTTCACAATAGTGTGGTTTAGAACTTTATGGTTTCAAATATGAGTTCTAAACTGTGTGATTTAAACTGTGTTTTAGAACCGACTTTTGGAATTTAAAGGTTTAAATCGAGAATATCAAGTTTAAAACGAGAACTGATGTTTAGAAAAATATAATATATGGAAGGAAAACTTAAGTGTGAATAGTTTTTACTGTAAAAATGATTCAAATAGTGTGAACTTGGGAGGACAAAGCTTAAAATTTGAGGGTTTAGGCCATTTTAAAATCACTTTCATGGTTTAAACTAACCTCAATTATTACTTTACCAAATGTCAATTTAAACTGACTTGAACTTACATACCAAATGTCATCGTTTTACACTATTTTTTATTCAAACCCAACGTGTCAAACACCCTATTAAAATTATTCATTTAATAAAAGCAATATCGTAGCCAAAAAAAACACAACGATGTATATGAAACTATGTAATGTTTCCATAATATTTATGTATATTTATTATATTTCTATTCGTAATCTACACTACAAGTGCAGAGACAGAGAAAATAAGTTCAACAGAGATTCTATGTGAAGAAGAAAAAATATAAAAAATAAAGCACAAGAGGGGTGTACTTTGTGGGACAACTATAGTGATCTAAAAATTTATAAAGAGTATACTCGACAAACATGTTTTAATTACATAATTTGAACTGTTATAATATAAAGTTTTTAAATGCAAAAATATTTAAAAGAGACAACAATTTTTTTGTGTACTTTTTTACACTTGACAAACACTAACCTCTCTATTTTTTTCTACTTTTTCTTAATTCATATTTATTTATTTTTTTTTTTTTTTTGCTGGAGGCTTCACTACAATCTACTTAAAGTAACAGGGAAATAACTGTTTAATTTTGTCCTTTTTGTAACATAACTATAACATGCTTAGTCAAATAGCACTGTCCTATCAGAAATATTCTAATTTTCTTAGCCTTATTTTTCTTTTCGCTATTCCCACTGAATGCCTTGACCCTTGAATTGAGCCATTGAAGTCCAGCCACAAAATAACGTACTTTACAAAGATCGAGAATTGAGGAGCAAGCATGTGTTAGTTGAACATTCCCAATATTATACTACCGGTTTATAATTAATTGAAACTTGTTCTACAATCCATTTACTGCCTTTCATGAATTATCATTTCTGTATACAAATACCTCATCATGACTATGCTCATATTATCTAATCATGCATTTATATTGAATATTCCATTAATTTTAAAAATATGTCACTACTAAACTAATTTTACCCAATAAGAAAAGACAATTTTGATTACCATATAAAGGTTATAAAGTAAGTTCAGGCAGAACTTTAAAAAAAAAAAAAATTAACCAATACCCGTGATGAGTCTCCGCATGGGATCATGGACACATTTCTAGCGGTTAAAATTAATTAACGAATCCATTAACAAACTATAGAAGCGAGTCATAAAGTTCACACATAGATCCAACTACTTAGAGCCCGTTTGGTTCGAGTATTTGAATAGAGTATTTGAATGAAGATTTAAATTTTTGTGAGAGAAAATACTGCAACAAAATGATTCGAATCGTGATTCAAACCACGAAACAAACGCACCCTTAGATTCCTCAACATTAACCAACCTAACCGTGACGCAACCCCAATTCTCTCTTTCACCAAAATAATAATAATAATAATAATCAACTCTATCTCTAGATTCTCATCTACCGTGTCTATAACTTAAAACTCTGAAGATTTCTTTTTTTTTTCTTATATATCATATGGTCATCATTTAAAATAAGTTGAGGAGAAGCTTTAAGAGTATTAAAGCATTTGGAAGAGTAATTCAAATCAATAGTTTAAACTATAAACAATGTAAAATTTTTATATGCTACAGCAAAATGGTTACAGTATAAAGCTCTCTTATATTATAGTTCTTAAACTTAAATTGATGATTTAAATTATTTTCTTAAATACTCTATATATTATATGATTATGGAGAATTAGTTCTCACTCCCTTTTCCAGTAACGCTTATGTGAAAAGGGGAAATTTCGCCAAAAATTGACCAGTCATACCCGGGGATAGTGACGTATAGCGCTGAGTTACCATCTTGCTCCAGGCTTAAATTTTTGTGCAGGTGGGGGCACGCATTTGGATCTTATAATTTGGGGCTATTCTCTTTGGACGTTTGCCAAAAAAATTATCTTGTGTACTTGTTCTTAACAGTCAAAAGTTTCGTCAGATGCTAATTTTCAAACTTTTTCTTACTCTAATATGATTCTATTTTAATCTGACAATTTAGAGTTTTTCAGACTCTACCACGTTTTTTTTTTTTCCCTTTTTTCACTCTTAACTTCTAGTTTTTCTTTTGGAAAATGTTATCGCATGCAACAGACTCAAGTATTTGCTATTGTCGATCGTGGGACAAACTTATATGTCAATTATTTATAAAGCTTTTATTTTGCTTGGGAATAATGTCTCATTTCTATTTTTTATTTTGTAGTATCTTATAAGTTAATTTCATATTTTCTTCTTTGTGGTATTAAATATTATGGCTAACTGTAGGCACTCAATATAATTTATTAATCTGATTGTACCAAATTAATCTTTTCTACTTGGCAATTTCAATTTTCTAAAAAGATTAAATTGCATAAACCATTTAGAAAAAAAAAATCTCGACATGGCGTTTGGTACAAATTAACAAACTCAATAGCTCATTTGAGTCACGTACTTCCTTTTTTATTTTATTTTATTTTTTTATAAAGATTGACATCCCCAATTAATTATATTCTTTTTTCATGTTTTTGCTTTTAGTTTTTCTTCTAATTTTTGCTTTGCTTTAGTTTAACTTCAAACTTAAATCCCCATTGAAGAAAAGAGATCTCTCACTTTAGCACGTACAATCCAAAATAGCACAATATTATTAGAAGATGTAAGTTTTATACTTTCATCAATGAAACACTAATATTTTTTAGCACGGTTTTAAACACGCATGGGGCATGTAGGTTATATATTTGTAAAAGACAATGTAGGATAGTGATAATGATGCGGGAATTGTGAGCAAAAAACAGGCAATACTTATTGTCAAAACGAAAAAACATTTGTGATTCCTTTCAATTTCTTAAAATTTTGAAGTCTATTTTGTTTTATCTATATTTCTCTTTATCAAGTAAGCATGTGACACACACATATTTAAACCATTAATAAAATGACGTTTTATTTATGAAAAATACTAAAATTACAACTTCTAATAAGTTCATGATCGGTTTTGTGTCATTTTGAATTTTGGAGGCCTTAATCAGACAATCCCCACTTTTCAGGGGCCTATAAGATGATGCACTAAATTGTTCTTTGAAATTCTTACGTAAAAATAAATTGACTTTCTTTCTTTTTTGTTTCCCCTGAATTGTTAACTTTGTATCTAACTGAGAATCAACAAATTACACGCTTTCTTTTTTCAGATTTTCCTTTCACAAAACAGATATGAAAACGCAACTAAGGACAGCTTAAGGTTAATAAATTATATGGCAAGTGGCTACTTATAAGGCATGTATGTGAACAAGTTAGTTAATCAAGAACTCAAATAGTCCTTAAAGGGGGAAAAAAAAGCTATAATCAACAATTTTAGTATAGTTGGATCATTTGTAAAGCAATTTGTCTAACATAGTGAAAGTCGTAACCTTTATACGTAGGAGATGAGTTCAAACTCAGAAGTTTAAACCGTCTATAGTATAAAGCTCTCGCATGTTATAATGTAAAATAAAAGTTTGTTACAGTATAATGTCTCATATGCTATAGTGTTTTGTCTTGTCAAACACCTTAATTTTTACCCCTTCAATAAGAGAGTGCAATTAGAGATGTAAATAACATTAGAGGCTACTGTGGTTATATAAGGTTCCTATTTTAATTAATGCCAATTAGTTTATGTAATGCTCCGAAATTTATTTAATGTTAATGTAATATAAATGATGAATTAGTGTGCCATAATTAATGTTTTAACATTAATTAGATTATTTGGTTGGATCTTGAAATTTTTGGTTGTTTTGTTAATTTGATGAATTCAAATGATTTCATATTGTTTTAAAAATAATGTTTTGAGTTTTAAAACACAACAATTTGTAAAATGTTAAAAATACTCCGTTTTACAAAACCGTGGGCGGCACATGGTTTTCGCACAGTAAAACCGCCCACCGTTTTTCTCTATTTATTTCCTTTTTCCCTCCTCTCTCCTCACTCTCCCGATTTCACTCTCTCTCTCTCTCTCTCTCTTGAACTCTCTCGGCTCCTCTCTTCTCTCTCTATCTCTCTCAAAATTTTTGAACCCAAATTCGAATCCAAGCTTCGGGTTAGCAAGGAGGAAGCTCGGGGACGTGATTTAGCAACCGAGAACGCAGATTGAAGCTTCGATTCGAGGTTAGATTTGAAATTTCCAAACTTTTTACAAAATTTTCAATTTTGTGCATTTTTGAAATCTAGGTTTGATTAAGCTTAGAAAACCTTGGATTTGAGTTAAATGAACTTAGAACACCTAGAATCTAAGCTTAGATTGAAGAAAAACGGATTGAATTCAAGGTTTTTCATTTTTCCTCAATTTTTCCTATTTTTGGATTTATGGGATTTTTGTGTTTGAATCTTGTTTAAATGAGTTTTAAAGTGTCTAAATATGTTTTTCTATCATCTATGAATGTTTTCTATGCCTGGGATTTGAGAAAAACAGGTTAAAATCAAAACTTGGGTTTTGGGGAAATCGAAACCCGTGGCTGGAATTTCTAGGTTTTCCCAGTTCGGCAGGCCGAACTGCGTGTTTGGCAGGTCGGAACAGGGATCGATAGGCCGGTGTTCTTCCGTCCGGTAGGCCAAACTTGGGGAAATGACCGGCCGACCGGACCTGACTTCCGGCAGGCCGAACTGTGCAGTTCGGTCGGCCGAACCAGGGAGTCCAGCAGGCCGACCGAGGCATAGAAATTTTTATGATTTTCACCCATTTTCACTGTTTTGAACCCTGATTTAAATCTCAACCTTATAGAATGATTTTAAAGGTACAAATGGCACACTAGGACACCATGAAATGATTTAGTGACATAGGATGTCTTGAACTAGATATTGATCGACTTAGTTTGTATCTAGGATCGTTCGTGGTTCCGCGGAGCTAACGTATAGCGGACCGGGATTACGGTGTGGGGTACCGGCACGAGTATTGAGGTAGGACTTCTAGTCCATTTCTTTGGTAGCCTGGTGTCGAAATGATTTTGCTTTGAAAAGCATTTCTATTAAAATGTTTTCAACGGTTGTTTGAAAAATGGATTTTTCGGTTATATTTTAATATACCGTGATCTGAAATGAACTTCATAATGAATGTAAATGACAACACTCGGTAATTGGGTTTGAATAATGATGATAATAAACACATAGACATGATGCCATATCAGAGATCGGGTCGTGTAGCGATCGACCTTGGGGGCAGGTCCCAAAACCCAGCTGGGCCACTATGGTGGTGATACTATGGTTTGCCTAGGAAAAAGAAAATGATATTTCTGGTTATCTAAGTAAGCTATTCTGGGTAAGAATGGTTTTACTTAAAATTGTTTATCTATTTATCTATTTACTTATTTAAGGTCTCTTTTAAATAATTCATGAATAATGAAATGTTCCTTTAAATTAAATTATTTTGTAAAACATAGTCCTACTGAGCCTTTCGCTCACGTTTTATTTGTTTTTAAATTTCCCTCTCTATGTGGTTTCCCATTTAGGTTTGGAGAGGATTCTTCGGACCGAACTCAGGAGCAATAGGAGGATTGATTTATATTTTGTGTTATTTAATCAAGGCATGTAAGAATCTTAACTTTATTTGTATCTTGGACTGTAATTGTAGTTATGATATTGTTAGTACCATATGTGTGCACACGTTGTGGGTCTGTGGGACCCATATTCGCTATGTTTATTATTTAATTTTTCATATTTTATATTTAACTCAAACTTTTAAACTTTAGATTTTAATTAAATTCTCTTTTAAATTAATTTAAATAACCCGTTACGTCATCTCCCGCACCCCGGGGCGTGACAGTTTACGAAATGGTGATTAATGTGCCAATATATTTAATTTTCAGCAAATTTCTGGTAATTCTATTTTAATATTTTATCAATCTTTAAATTAATTTCACCAATTTCTCTCTATTTTATCTATTTGATATAAGACCCAACTTTGCTTGAATTCGATAGTGGCCCCAAAACCACTCAAACGTTTACATATCACGTGAAAACCAGACCTGGAAACCACTTCATTAGAAAAACCAAACGTAGCCATGGTTTTGGCCTAAAGCCCACTGTTGTCATCTGATTAAAAACCTGGTGGCATTCAGAACTTCACCACTCTCTTTTCTTTCTCTCTTTCCCATGTTACTCTCTATCTCTTCCTTTGTTCCAAAAAGCTCCAGAACAACCAGCTACCTTCCAAAAAAACTACCCAAATCAATAATCGTTTTCCTTGATCTGAGGTTAAAAAAATCTTGTGAACTCGTTTAATTCTTTATTTTAAGAATTTCTCTTTATTTATCTATCCATGAATGATATTTCTAGGTCTAAGCATTGATATTTAAGCTGTCAGTTTTGTTTTGAAGCTTTTCATAATGAACTTGGTCATGCATATGAAAATTTAGAGCTAATTATGGCTCCAATGTAACTGAGAATGATGGAAAAACATTTAATAGAGTTTATACATGATTCTTGTAGATTTGTGCATGAGGTTTAACTGATTAATGTTCACAATTTTGGGTTAAACTTGTTCTTATTTTTGTTTTTCATATTTTTGAACACAAATATGAAAAATGATGCATGAGTAGATCCTTGTATTAGAAATATTGTAAAACGAGTTTTATTGAGTGTATATAATAGTTTTAGATTTTAGAATGAGTTTAGGATACATTACAAGTGATTGGGTGACGTTTGAACTCAAACAGAGTTCAGATGCTCGAAATAAGGGCTCACTTGTCGTGACATCGAGGTCGATCACTACCCGTGCAGCGCAATCAGCCATGTTGCTGCTTGACACACGGTCGGCTTCCTACCGCAGTCAATCGCATTGCACCAAAATACCCAGTTTTGAGCCATCCGAAACCCTTTTATTCCAAATTGTACAGAAACCATGTTTAATGCCTTTTTAAGAATAGTAAATAGTCATACGTGCAAATATAAAGTTTTAAATGATTTTAGAATGCTAAGAATTGTGATTTCGCATACTGATGAATTTTAGTCTAAGTTTCAGTATTAATAATTGCGCTTACACTTATGGTTAGTTGCTGCCTCCTAGAGCTAATATTTAGCGGAGCAAGTTACAATGTAGAGATGGCCAATGCTAGAAATTCGACGTAAGACTTTATATCCCCTTCTTTTTATCCATGATTTTAATAGTGTGTTTGTCCATAAATTCCATTCCTAAATGTTTTATGAATTGAATTATGTTTTAAAAATATTATCAAAAGTTTTAAAAAAAATGTTTGCCAAAGAAAATGATATAAAAAAATATATCGATTCTCAGAATAAGTACATCCAAGTGAGATAATATATTTGAAAAGTTTTCAAGCACCAATTGGAGTAAGATTCCATGATTAGTTGTGTTTTCAAATGTATGGTGCCACATAGAGTTTAGGACATGTAGAAGACGACCTAGGGGCCATGTCCTAAAGCCCTAATTAGGCCACTACGGTGGTGTTTATATCAGGCTTTGCATAAAGTAAGCATTAGTTTATAATTTGAGATAATCATATGATGTAAACAGTACAAAATCCTTGGTTTAAAAATGAAGTTGTTTTCCATATATCTACACTATTCACGTGTCTTATTTTCTTTATCATCATTTAAATGTTATTTTAGAACTTAAAGTCCTATTAAGCCTTTGCTCACAATTTCTACTTATTTTTATTTATCCTCCTTCCCTAAAGGAGGTTCACAGTACACAGCTGAGTAGATTGCTGCTGGTTTACTTACGATACTTGTGAGTTGTGCTGATTATCTATTTTATTATTAAGGTATGTAATAATGAGACTATTTTCATACACTATGATTTATTTTGTTGGACTGCTATTTGGTTGTATCTTCCATTTATATCTAGATTATGTATGCACTACTATGTGGTCCAATGGAAGCCATATGATATTTGGTGAATTTTAATTTCTTCAAAATTTAAGGTTATTTCAAGCCCCTTCCTTTCAATTATATAATGTTTTAAATTAATTCCAAGTTATTTTTATTCATGTTAAATTTAGTTAACTTTGTTCTAATATGTTAGGATAACGTTTTTAAAAATAAAAAGGAAATTCCCAAGGTTCAAGTTAAATTTTTAATTAATTACTTTTGATTACGTGCCACGTCACTACTTTGTTTGGGGCATGACAGATTAATACCATAACAATGCATTTCAATCATAAAGTGGCAAAGTAGTGTGGGCTTGTTTCTATTTTTAGCTTAGTTGTCCTTGGTGTCATTCTATTAATGTACATACCCTTGGATATAGCTCATAAAAAATGCTATTTAGTTATCTATGATGCAATTATCAGATGTACTATAAGCTAAGTTGCCACATACATAATAAATAATGCTCTAAGACCCAATATTTGATGTTATATCTTTTATTATGTGACCGTCTTTGTTTCACTATGGCATATGTATTGTTAATGCATTCTTTACAGAATTTAGTGACGTATTTTATTTTGACTGTTTTTGTTCTCAATGAAGCAGTGAGCTGTATGGAAATACATAATAATAAATATTACATAAGAAAATAAAAGATAAAAAGGAAACTGTAAAATTTAGCATGGTTTGGTGATATGCCTACTTCCACGGACTAGAGATAAAGAGAGGGAATTCACTAGTAAAGAGCATTATAAATGACTTTTTTTTCCTCTTGAAGAAACATCTCTTTTTTTTCTCTCTCTCTCTCTAAAACATTTCATAGGTTTTGCAAGTCCTAGAGCAATGTCACTTCCTTTCCCTTCATAGGTTTTGCAAGTCTTAGAGGATTGTCACCTCCCTTCCCCTCCAACGCCAGAGTTTGACACCTTTTTTTGGGTTGGCTGCTAGGCTTTGAGTCTATAAGAGGGGGTGGGCACTTGGGCTGAAGCACGGTGTAGGGATCTCCTCTGGTAGGAGTTCAGAGACTTGCTACTTAGGTCGGGTGATAGGGTGGCTGACGACAATCTACACCATTGAGGCTAGTTTAAGGCGTTGTGATCGGCAGGGGTGGAGTTCAAGGCTGATGGATTGTAACGTCTTGAAATTTAAGTAAGTGATATTAGTAAGTGAAATAGTGAAACTAGTGTGCCATGATGCATTCTTCAACTTAATTTGACTATTTTGTGGTATTTATAAATTAATGTTATTTTTGGTTGTCTTAATGATTTTTTTAAATTACTTTTAATTATTACTCTTAATTATTTTTGCTTGTTATTTTGAATTTTGGAAACAAAACAATTTGTCAGAAGCCAAACATATCTTGTTTTACAAAAGTGTGGGTGGCACACGATTTTTACACAGTGAGACCGCTCATTTTTCTCTCTATTTATACCCTTTCTCTCTCTTTCTCTCCCTCACTCTCATTCTCTCTCTTCTCTCACTCTCTCTCACGCTCTCTTCTCTTCTCAAAATTTTGAGTTTTAAAAATCAAGCCCAAGCTTCGAATTAGTGGATTGGAGGCTCGGAAACGTGATTGAGCAACCAAAAAAAACGATTCAAAGCTTCAATCCGAGGTTAGTTTTAAAATTTCTAAACTTTCTAAATTTCTTAGTATTTTGAAATTTGAGTTTTCTAAGCTTAGAAAACCATCAATCTAGGTTAGAGGAACTTAGAATATCTAGAATCTAAGTTTTGTTTGATCAAAAACGGATTTGAATCAAGATTATTCATTTTTCTCCATTTTTCTTTATTTTTGGGACTTTTCAACATCTTTGTCCAAATCCTGTTTAAATTGATTCAAAAGTGTTTTATAATGTTTTTCTATTACCTATTGATGTTTTCCATGCCTGAGAACTGAGAAAAATAGGTTAAAATGAGGATTTAGATACAGGGAGGCCGAGACCCGTGCCTGAAAATTTTTAGAATTTTCTAGTTCAGCAGGCCAAACTTGGAAAAGTTTAGCCAACCGGACCTGGCTTGCCAGCAGGCCAAACTACATAGTTCAATAGACCAAACCAGGGGGGCCGATAGGCCGACTGGGCATAGTGAAGATTTGTCATTTTTCACCCGCTTTAACTGTTTTAAACTCCAATTGAGAATTTAAACTTTATAGTATGATTTTGTGAAGTAAATGGCACACTAAGACACTATGAGATAGGTTAGTAATGTAAAATATCCTAAGCTAGAAATTGATGAGCCTAGTTTATGTTTAAGGTTGTTCGAGATTCCGCGGAGCCAACATGTAGCGGACTGGGACTACGGTGTGGGACACCAGTACGAGTATTGAGGTAGGACTTCTACCCCTTTCTTGGTAGCCAAGCTTTAAATGATTTTTGGCCTTAAAGGATTTTATTTTAAAATGTTTTCAACAAATGATATAACGTTTTAAATATCTTCAAAAAGGGGCTTTTGGCCACATAATAATGTTTTTCAAAATGATTTCCTTCAAAATGATTTTCTTTAGAATGAATTTCAAGGAACGGTTTAGATGAGCTTCTTAACAATTTTCATTACTTGTTAAGAATTGTATGATCATAATGAATCAAATAATAAATGTAATTGAGAGTACTCAATAACACGGGAATTAAATAATAATAAATACACATAAGGGCATGATGCCATAATCAGAGATCGGGTCATATAGCGTGCGACCTTGAGGGCAGGTCCCGAAACCCAGCTGGGCCACTACGGTGGTGATAAATATGGTTTGCCTAGAAAAGATAAAAGGTACTCTCTGGACGGACTATATTGATAAGACTTATTTAAATGAATTTATTTATTTATGTAACTCTGTATTTCTAATCATTTCCTTGAAAGGTAAATATCATATTTGATTTGTTTATCTGTTTTAAAACATAGTCCTATTGAGCCTTTCGCTCCTTTTTTATTTATTTTAAAACCCTTTTTCCCTTAAGTGGAATCTAGCTTAGAACCAACGGAGAGTCCATTGCCCGAACTCATGAGCAATAGAGGATCCTGAGTAGGTTAGTAGCTACAGTAAATCAAGGCATGTATTATTTAGATTTTATTTTTTTTATATTGGACTGTGACTGTAATAATTTATTGTCAATAATAGGTGTATGCACAAGTTGTGGGCCAGTGGGACCCAACTTGCATCTCTTATACCTTCTTTATTTATTAATTTTAATTATTTCCTATTATTTATTTCTTTATCCCTACTTAGTAAATGGTTAAATTATTTGTTTAAAAGGGGTTTTTAATTATCACATTTTCATAATAAATTTTGAATTCTTAACGTATGTTTTAACAAAATTTCTACTTAATTAACTTAATTAAACCATCACGTCACCTCTCGTACTCCAAGGCGTGACAGAATGGTATCAGAGATCAAGGTTATGACCCTTGAAAATTGTGCACATATAGGTATGACAGTGAAAAGCCTCTGATAGTCCAATTTTTTCTCTAGGATTAAGAGAGAATAGCACCTAGGCGTCATCCAGTTGTGGCTGACATAAGTCCCTCAATTGAGGAATATACGATAGGGACATCATTTGCCGCTTTTTGGCAAATGGTAGCTAGGGTTAGGCCTGAAATTTCTGAGGGGAGTCACGAGTATGAGTGCCTTAAGGAGCTTAGGCATGTGTTTACCCCAGCTTTCGATGGAAAATGTGGGTCTGCAGGTGATTGAAAACCGGTTAGACTCAGTAGTAAAATGTTTGGATATCTTTGGTATATCGATAGTGTATCGTGTGGAATTTGTGGCTTGTAAGTTGACCGGTAGTGCTGATACTTGTAAAAGTAAACGAAGCATCTAGAGAATGGTGGGAGTATCGATAGGTAAAGATTTAAGGAATTGTTTCGTGAGTGCATTTTCGCAAGGGTGTAGAAACCAAGGATCGTCGGATTCTACTGGTTGGAATAGGACAATAAAACGGTTCGGGAACATGAGATTAAGTTTGATGAGTTGGCCAAGTTTGCTCCGTTTGCCATGGTATTCGAACATGAAAGGTGTATCAAGTTCCAGGAAGGGCTTTAGGCATTCATTTAATGGCAATTGATTATCTTGCAACTTCAGCATTCTAGTAGGTTGAAGTTGTCGGCCTTATCGATAGGAGTAGATCATGCTCGCTACTACAAGGATCAGGCGAGAACATCAAGAGGACCTTAGCGGAGCAACAAGGGAGGTAGCGATCATCAAGCTTAGGTAAAGAATTGGTATGGCAGCATAGCAATGGAAGCAGCAGATCATCCAACAGTAGACGAAGCAACCCTTACCATCTCTGCAGCAGTCGGGATGCATCGAGAGGAGTTGTCCATTAAGAAATGTTCAATAAGGATCTTAGACTAGGGAAGGTGCAAGCCATCAGCCTCAACCTCAATCACTTCTTTGGTTTCAACTTCATCAGTTTCCTCCGCAGTAGTATTGATCGATGAACCTAGAACATGGCAGCGCCAGCAGAGGAAAGGGAAGAGGCCTCAGTTCGAGTTTGCACAATAACTTTAGGGAGTTTGAATACTCAGACCAGTGACGTGACGATCGATAATATGGTTCCAGTTTCTTAGTCTTTAGTTTTGGTTCTCTTCGATATTGGTGCCATTTATTCTCTTGTTTCAAGTTTATTTGTACATGCTTTGGAAATCAAAATAGGAGAATTTGCTAAACCCTTAGTAAATACCTCACCCTTAGAGCGACAGTGTGTGTGTGAACCATAGGTGTAAACCTTGTGAGGTAATGATTGGGGATGGGACTTCGAGAGGTAATTTGGTTATAATCCCCATGAGTACTTATGATTGATTTCAGGAATGAACAGGTTATCCAGGAATGTGCAACTGTAGTTGTTGCACTAAATAGGTAACCCTAGGGATAGATAGGGGTACGGTGATCGTTTACTAGGGTGATAACGATAGAGTGATGAGTGAGTAACTCATGAAAATGTGTCTAGGTGTACTAGGGAGACCTAACATGCTATATATATCAATGTGTATATATATATATGTTTCTCTTAGATCTAGGGGAGAAATCTGATGCTATAGGAAGATATGTAGTAGCATTGGTGGCTAATGAGTTCAAGGATGTCTTCCCTGATGGGTTATCGTGATTAGCATCGCATCGGGAGGATTAAGTTGGTGTCAAGTTGTTCCCGAGGATCACTTTGAAATTTGTAGCACCGTGCTGTTTGGCGCTAGCAGGATAAGGGAGTTAAGGAAACAATTTCAGGAACTTACAAGTAAAGGATATATTCGGGATTGTGTAGGATACATCAGTTTCGTTTGCCAAGAGGCACAATGGTATGCTCAAGTTGCGTGTCGGTTATTGACAGCTGAATCAGGCCACTGAGAAGGACGAATATCCCAGGCCCAAGATCAATGAGTTATTTGACCAGCTAGGAAGTTCCTGATACTTCTCGAGAACAGGTTTGTGATCCGGAGGCCCCAACTGCATGCCCAAAAGGTCGAGTTTGAAGCATATCATTTTGAGTAAGGCATCTTAGAAGATTCATCTAAGATTGGAGCTACAATATGGTGGGGACGACTGAAGATCGCAGCCGAGATTCACAACTTTTTAGGACATGTCGGGTAGTGTAGAAAAGTTCGCTAAGGGTTTCCCCAAGGGTAGTGGCTTCATTGACACAGTTGATTAGGACGAGTGATGGGTTTGAATGGGACGAGGGATGTAGATGCTCTTCCCAATAGTTGAGAGATCGGTTGACTATCACTTATGCTCTGACTACATCGATCAGTGACGAGTTTTAAGGGATCTACACCGTTGTAGTAAGACAAAGGCTTGGATGTGTGTTGATGCGGCATGGATGAGTTGTGACTTATGGATTGCAACAGTAAAAGCCTTATGAGCAGGACTTCCCTATTCATGATTTAGAGTATGCCATAGTGATTTACGCTTCAGGGGATCTAGAGAAGCCACTTGCTGGAGTGATATTTCAGGTGTTCTTGGATCATAGGGGCTCAAGGTATTTGTTCACTTAGAGGAATTTGAAATGAGGTAGCAATGGTAGGTGAAATGTATAGAGGACTAGGATATCATGTTGTAGTATTATCCGGATAGGGTCATTGTGGTTGCAGACGCACTCAACAGGAGGTCTTGGGAGATTTACGTATATTTGGCACTAAAGAACTAGTGAGAGATGCTACTGTGAGCAAGAATGGGCCGCAATACTATGAAGACTTTGATTCGGCGTCGGCGTATCTCAGGGATTCAAATTCAGTACTTGTTCAGGTGGTGAGGCAAATTTATTAGCGAGACCAATATCTTCGGGGAGTGTGGACGCAAAGGCAGACCAGGGAGTAGCTTGAAGACCAGAGGTATTTCCACCAGTGGACCGTCGTAGTCTCAGGGAACGTCTGGCAATGTCGACAATCAAGGGAGTGATGAAAGCCTTGATGAGTGAAGTTCGCAAGTTTCAGTTCGCCATTCATCTGGGGAGCACTAAGATGTATCGCATTTTTTAGGGGTAGTACCGGTGGAAAAGCATGAAGGGAGATACTCAAGCATACATGGCCAAGTGTGTGATTTGTCTACAGGTGACGGCCAAGCATCAAGAGCCCGTTGGTCATTTTTAGCATGAGAGCATGTTATGGTGGATTTCTTCTCTGGGTTACCGAGGACGGAGCAAAGACGTGATACGATTTGGGTTGTCATTGGCAAGTTGACGAGATCAGTGTATTTTATTCCCATTAGGTCCTAGTGTTTGCAACAAGTTCTTGGAGGAGCTTTCAGGAAGCTTTGGGCATAGGCTTTGGCTCCAGCGTGACTTTTCATTCTCAGACCGATAGGCGATTTGCTCGAGGTATTCATATTTTTAAAGGTACATTGCATGCATGTGTATTGAGTTTTGGTAGGAATTGGAAGCAACATTAGCGTCTAGCAAAGTTGGGTACAACAATAACTGTCAAGTGGGCATTAGCATGATATCGTTTGAAGTGCCATGTGGTTGGTTGTGCCAATCGCTGGTGATTTGGGTAGGACCGAAAGACGAGACCGTTATTGAACCCGGAGAGAGTGCAACGAAAAGGGGCTATTATGTTACGTAATCGGTTGAGAGCAGCTCGAGGTAGGTAGAAGAGTTATGCGAATGGGAGACGCTAACCTTTAGAATTTGAGGTAGGGGATTCCGTTCTCTTAAAGGCTTCATAGTGTAAAAGAGTTTTGCATTTCGGTGTGTGATGGGAAAATGCATCGAGGTAAGTTGGGTTGTTCGAGATTCTCAACGTGTTAGAGTGATCGTTTATTGCCTTAATCTCCCTCCTATACTCTTTCATGTTCATGTCGTATTCTGTATGTCGGTACTTTAGAATGTTCGCCTAAGCCAAGCAAGATCATCTCGATTCGTAATGTGCAGATTCAAGAAGACATAACTTACTAAGAGGTGCTAGCTTAGATTCTCGACCGAAAAGTGATAGATTTAAGGCGTTGTAAGATTCCATTAATGAATGTGGTGTGATAGCACCATAGGGTGATGAGACAACCTAGAAATCATGGTTGATCATGTGGGAGTCATATTCGTATTTATTTTGCACTTAGGGTGGCTTTTGAATTTCGAGGACGAAATTTCTTTTAAGGGTGGAGAGCTGTAACGCTCCGAAATTTAAGTAAGTGATATTAGTAAGTGAAATAGTGAAACCTAGTGTGCCATGATACATTCTTAAACTTAATTTGACTATTTTGTGGTATTTCTAAATTAATGTTATTTTTGATTGTCTTAATGATTTTTTTAAATTACTCCTAATTATTACTCTTAATTATTTTTGTTTGTTATTTTGAATTTTGGAAACAAAACAATTTGTCAGAAGCCAAACATATCTTGTTTTACAAAACCGTGGGTGGCACATGGTTTCCACAAAGTGAGACCACTCATTTTTCTCTCTATTTATACCCTTTCTCTCTCTTTGTCTCCCTCACTCCCGTTCTCTCCCTTCTCTCACTCTCTCTCACACTCGTCTCTCTCTCTCTTCACTCTGCCTCTCTTTCTCTCTCTTCTCTTCTCAAAATTTTGAGTTTTAAAAATCAAGCTCAAGCTTCGGATTAATGGATTGGAGGCTTGGGAGCGTGATTGAGCAACCAAAAAAATGATTCAAAGCTTTGATCCGAGGTTAGTTTCAAATTTTCTAAACTTTTCAAATTTCTTAGTATTTTGAAATTTGAGTTTTCCTAAGCTTAGAAAACCATCAATCTAGGTTAGAGGAACTTAAAATATCTAGAATCTAAGCTTTGTTTGATCAAAAACAGATTTGAATTAAGATTTTTCATTTTTCTCCATTTTTCTTTATTTTCAGGATTTTTCAACATCTTTGTCCAAATCTTGTTTAAATTGATTCAAAAGTGTTTTATAATGTTTTTCTATTACCTATTGATGTTTCCTATGCCTGAGAACTGAGCAAAATAGGTTAAAATGAGGATTTGGACATGAGGAGGCCGAGACCCGTGCTTGGAAATTTCTGTAATTTTCTAGTTTGACAGGCCAGATTTATGGGTTCGACAGGCCAGATTCATACGTCTGGTAGGCCGGACCTGTAAAAGTTCGGCCGACCGGACCTAGCTTGTCGATAGGTCGAACTGTATAGTTCGACAGACCGAACCAGAGGGACTGGTAGGCCGACCAAGCATAGTGAAGATTTGTCATTTTTCACCCGTTTTTACTGTTTTAAACTCCGATTGAGAATTTAAACTTTATAGTATGATTTTGTGAAGTAAATGGCACACTAGGACACCATAAGATAGGTTAGTAATGTAAAATATCTTAAGCTAGAAATTGATGAGCCTAGTTTATGTTTAAGGTTGTTCGAGATTCTATGGAGCCAACATGTAGCAGACTGGGACTACGGTGTAGGACACCGGCACAAGTATTGAGGTAGGACTCCTACCCCTTTCTTGGTAGCCAAGCTTTAAATGATTTTTGGCCTTAAAGGATTTTATTTTAAAATGTTTTCAACAAATGATATAATGTTTTAAATGTCTTCAAAAAGGGACTTTTGGCCACATAATAATTTCTTTCAAAATGATTTCCTTCAAAATGATTTTCTTTAGAATGAATTTCAAGGAACGGTTTAGATGAGCTTTTTAACAATTTTCATTACCTATCAAGAATTGTATGATCATAATGAATCGAATAATAGATGTAATTGAGAGTACTCGGTAACATGAGAATTAAATAATAATAAATACACATAAGGGCATGATGCCATAATCAGAGATCGGGTCATGTAGCATGCAACCTTAGGGGCAGGTCCCGAAACCCAGCTGGGCTACTACGATGGTGATAAATATGGTTTGCCCAGAAAAGATAAAAGGTACTATCTGGACGGACTGTATTGATAAGACTTATTTAAATGAAGTTATTTATTTATTTATGTAACTTTGTATTTCTAATCATTTCCTTGAAAGGTAAATATCATATTTGATTTGTTTATCGGTTTTAAAACATAGTCCTATTGAGCATTTTGTTCACTTTTTATTTATTTTAAAACCCTTTTTCTCTTAGGTGGAGTCCAGCTTGGAACCGGCGAAGAGTCCCTCGCAAGCAATAGAGAATCTTGAGTAGGTTAGCAACTGTAGTAAATCAAGGCTTGTATTATTTAGATTTTTTTTTATATTGGACTATGACTGTAATAATTTATTGTCGATACTAGGTGTGTGCATAAAATGTGGGCGAGTGGGACCCAACTCGCATATCTTATACTTTCTTTATTTATTAATTTTAATTATTTCCTATTACTTATTTCTTTATCCCTATTTAGTAAATTGTTAAAATTATTTGTTTAAAAAGGATTTTTAATTATCACGTTTCCATGATAAATTTTGAATTCTTAATGTATGTTTGAACCAAATTTCTACTTAATTAACTTAATTAAACCGCCACGTCTCCTCCTGTACTATAAGGCGTGACATGGATTCTAGATGGATTGTTGGTAGGCGGATGGGCTCGAGTTTGACAAATCTAAGACACTAAGAGAGATTGGATGGTGGGGAAGGATGGAGGAGCTAGAAAAGGTTGGTTTAAGGCTGGGGTTGGAACTAGTGATGAAGGGCAACGACTTGCTGGACTTGTGGCTGGTGGAGGCTTGCCTTTGTGCAACAAATATACGGTCGGGTCATTGTTTTAGAAATAGGAGGGTGGTATCATTGAAAGTCTAGTCGTGACGTGGATCCCTAAGAATGGGCTAGATAATCATGTATGATCCTAAAATCACATAAAATGAAAACAACAAGTAAAGATAATCACATACAATTTATTTACTATTCTAATTTATACCTTGCAAAATGGGTGTAACACCCGAAAGACTTAATTAGGGATAATTGATGTTTAGATGGTGGATTAGTATACTTTAATGTAAACTTGAACTTAATTTAAGTATTTTATAATATTTTAAATTTATTCCATTTTAATTATTTCCATGTGTTATTTTGAATTATGAAACAAAACAATTTGTCAAGTGCCTGATGTGTCCCGATTGCAAAACCTTGTGTTGGGAATATGGTGTTGCTTCCCTCACTTTTCTATTTATTTCCCTCTCACTCTCACTTTCCCTCACGTTCACTCTCTCTCTTCTCTCCCCTCGCCCACGCTGCTCTCTCTCTCCTCTCCTCCTCTTGGTTTTGATTTCAAGTTTTTGAGCTTTGGGCTTGATTCTCAACTGGATTGGGAGGTGAATAACACAAATTTGGACTTCACAAACGTGATTTTGAGCTTTGAGTCGAGGTTTGTTTCCTTCAAAATTTCAAACTTTTAAATTTTGTCCCAAATCTTTCAATATCTTTTAAATATTGTGATTTGAGTTCCTTGAGCTTAGGAAACCTTTAATCTAAGTTGGTAGGACTGAAATCATTCAAAAACTAGGCTTGATTTCATAAGATTTGGATTAATCAAGTTTTTCCTTTTTCCACCATTTTCAGATTTTCTTGAAAATTCCTATGAAAATCTTGTTTGAATGTGTTTAAATGTGTCATACTATGTTTGTTTATCATCTAGGATCAATATATATGCTCTAGGACTTGGAAAAATAGGTTTTAATTCGATTTCGAGCTTGGAGAGGCTGGAATCGAGGCCTTAGACCTCCCATGATTTTCCATTTTGGCAGGCCGAACTCAGTGTTTGGTAGGCCAGATTCAAAGGTTCAGCAGGCCTGATTCATCTGGTCAGCAAGCCGAACCTAGGAAAGTTTGGCAGGCTGATCTTGGCAGGTCGGTAGGCCTGAAAGTGGAGTTTGGCAGGCCGGATCAGGGGTTCCGGCAGGCCGACCAAACCTTATGAAAAATGACCTTTTTCGCTCGTTTTCATTGTTTAAATCCTAGATCAAGATTCCGACCTCGTAAAATGATTTTGTGAGTACTAAAAGCATAATAAAACACCATGAGATAGCTTAGGCATGAAGAATAAGCTAGGAATTTATAAACTTAGTTTCTTTTTAAGGTTGTTCGTGGTTCCGTGGAGCTAACGTATAGCGAAACAGGACTACGGTGTTGGACATTGGTACGGATATTGAGTTAGGACTTCTATCCCTTCTCCTTGATAGCCATGTTTTGAAAAGAGGTTTGAACATAAAGCCTTTTATGCTTTTTTTAAGGAATGAAGTTTGTTACTTATTTTCATTTTTGGTTAAATAATGGGTGATAATAATGAATGTAATGAGAACATTTGGTGAAATAAAACATGATGGTGAGATGACACCAGATGTGTCGGTTGGTACCGTTTGGAATGATAAAATAGAGCATGATGCCATGTACAGAGCTTGGGTTGTGGGAAACGCGACCTTGGGGGCAGGTCCCGAAACCTAGTTGGGCTACTTCGGTGGTGATTCATTTGGCTTTGCTTATAACCTAATAATGAGATTATTTATGGATGAGTAAAGGATCAATCCTGTGTGAACAAATTTAATAAGTTCTAATTCATTTTTTTTTAATTTATTTGCTCCATATTATAGTATTTGATTAAATATGAAATGTATGTGTTTAAATTAAATATATTTTTTTTTAAATTTAGTCATATTGAGCCTTTCGCTTACAATTTCTTGTTTTAAAATTCCCCCTACTAGGTGGAGTTTAGCTTAGGGAGACTAAAGAACCAGGAAGGAAACTGCAGGGTTAGAAGATTATCTTCTACGGTATTTATAACAAGGCATGTAATGTTTTAACTCACTTATGTTTCTTTGGATTGTGGTTATGTATTTAATATTGCTAGTACTGTGTGTGCACACTAAAGTGGGTTTGGTGAGACCCAATGGGGTTTGTTTATTTAATGTTTTCTTTTCAATTTGTTTGCTTCCATATATTTAATGATTACGCATTTTCATAATCATTTCTAAATGGCTTTTACGATGGTGATTCTTGCAAAAATTTAATTAATTTAATTTAATTAATTCGCTACATCACCTCCCGGATTTGGGGGCGTGACAATGGGGTTCCATAGGAGATTTTAGTATTGAAAGAATCTTTTTCTTTTCGTTTCTACAAAAATAAAAAAAAAACATGGGGAAATACTTGCATAAGAACGTCAATTGTTAAGGATGCAAAGGTGTAGAGTAGGGAAGAACGTGAATCGTCAAGGGTGCAAGAGAATTGTTGAAGGTGCACGTTATTGGTGATTGGAGGCACACAACTGGGAAGCTTGTGAGGTACACAGCCTATGATAAACAAAAAGGGGAGAAGACAACAGCATTAGCTATGACAAAATTTAAATTAAAAGAAGATGGGATATAGAGAAGACAAAGAGCTTTAACGTGGTTCGCCAATATGCCTATATCTACGAACTAGGAACAAATAGAGAAAATTTACTAGAGATGTAAAATGTGCCAGCTCGGCCCAGTCCGACATATTTAAATTAGGCCCAAACGTGCTTCTTGTTGTGCCTTGGTTGACTAATTTATTTATGAGAAAATTAGGCCCCATGCCACTTCTTAAACACCATTAATGTTTTGTACTATTTTTTTCAAACATTTGATTTATACTACTTTTGACATACAATACGTCTAAATTATTGCTACGAAAAATCTCACCACTCAACTCTTCCTCTCTCTCTTCCCTCACTTTATGATTCGCGCTCTTCGCTCTCTCTCCTTGTGCCTCTTTCTCTCTCCACTCTTTTTCTATTTCCTAAAATGGTATGTTTCAAAATTTTTTCACAAAAGTGGTGGGAATCAAAGTAGTATTATAGAAGTGGTATCTATCAAATTGACCCTTTATTTATCATGCCATGCTAGGTCATGCTTGTTTTTTATTTATAGCATCAAGCCCAGCCCATGGTCTATTAATATTCGTGTTGTGGCCTTAACGTGCTCGTACTTTAATCGTACCCAATGGCAAAAGTATAGGTAAAAAGAACATACTTATCATGTATAGTTAAAGTTTAAACTTATAATGAAGTAAAATATAGAAAAATTCAAATGTGATCAAATCTTGTTTGGAAAAAAAATAGTAAATTGTAGTTTTCATAAGAAAATTATTAAAAGTATATAATAAAATAGCAATATTGTCATGCCATTGTTGTACCCTTTATTGTGCCTATGTCCGTGCCATGCTCTTACCGTGCTTAATGCATATAAATCACGTCAAACTCGACCCATTTAATCAACATGTTGGGTTAGACCCATTTAATAATCCTGTTTCGTATCGTGCTTACTTTTTAGCATATAATATCTATGGCAACCCACCAGGCTCGACTTATTTTTACATCTCTAGAATTTGCAAGTGAGGAACACGATAAATGTGACTCTATATAAATACACATAAACAACTAAATTACCCAAAACTAAAATTAAGATATTTCTAAATATAGAAATAATTCAAGCAAAGTTGTTGCTTTCCTAATAATATATGAAAAAAATGGTTTACCATTCGTGCGTGCATTGTTCAACTATTAATATTTACTTGATTTAAATAATAATGTGCGACATATATATATATGTGTGTGTAGTACGTAAATATGCCCTATCACATATAATTAGTTCCCGTCCAATTACTTAGCTTTACCCAAAAATCTCAACCACATTGGAACCAGGTCACTCGACAGGGTACGATGGTACGTGAGTAGAAAAAGACTTTCATGCATATACATACAACCAACTACGAAATGTCTCTAGATTCCAAATACTTCACTCGCACCCATTCGACGAAACTTTTCTCCATGCGGAAGAAATGGAAAATAAAAGAGAATTACTATTAAAAAAAAAAGAAGAGAAAACAAGCCCCACTGTAAATCCCACACGCGCCGTTCAAGGAGGGTTCTTAGTAGAAGCTCATGGTGCCAACCATTAGGTGGGACCCTAAGGACGGGGTGGTAAGTGTGGGCCCAGCGCGTGGGATCATGGCAGGCTTTAACTTTTTACTATTTTTGTCAGTGACTTTTTTTTTTTTTGCGCCTTTCTCTTGGATGGAGGACACTTACAGCTGACAGAATCATAAGTCATGACATGAGAGGAAAGGTGAAGGGGAAAAAGAAAAGGAAAATAAAATCAGGAGAATTGTTGGGAAGGGAGACAAAGAGGTCAGTGACACAAGCACAAGGCCAGAGGCCTTTCTTTTGTTTTTCCTTTTGGAAAAGCAAACCAAAGTAACCAAAACTATCCCCCTTTAGAGTCTTCTTCTCCTCCTTCATCTTTCTCACAAGTTTATGCTTTTAGTCCCTCTCTCTCTTTCCATCTCTATTTAGATTAATATAACAGGCTTTGTTGAAGGAAGAATCTCTTGGGGCCTTGGCGTGGACCAGCATTAGCAGACTTCAGTATTTTTTTTTTCTAAGTCATACATTGTCTTATAATCTGTAAGTTATTTTTTTAATTTTTTATTATTTTTCCTATCGTGTTCAAATGGGTTTTTAGCATTTGCCTCGCACATCAAGGTTTGAACTTATAACTTACAAGGAGGTTCCAAGTGAATTTTATTTTATTTTTTTATTTTCCTTTAGCTATACGGCAAATGTGGTTAGACGTATTTTACTTGACCTTTTTTTTTTTTTCTGTTTCTTTCTGCAATTTGGCGTGCTGGGTTCTTCTTGTTTTTGCATGTTTCTTTCTTTCTTTCCTTTATTTTTGTTCTTCAGATGTAGCATAGTGTCTCTGGGTTCTATATCCTTCTGATATATTGTCCGTTGAATGGTAAAGACTTGTTGTTTGATAGAGAGATTTCTTTGATATATAGTTCAGAATTTACTAGCTGATGCTTAATTGTTATTATTTTTTATCTTTCTTTTTCATTTTTTTTAAAAATTGGGGTGTGATTGAGGCTGTATTTTGGATGGATTTACTCTTTAAATGTATAGTTTCACTATAAACAAATGTCTTGTCATCCAGAACGCTCCTTGCTTTTTTCCGTTTTCATGACATTCAGAAAGAATTCTAATCTCTACGTGTTTCGCTTTGTAGGAATTTATGGTACAATATGAAAGTCTGTTCCCTAGGGATATATTTTGTTAGGAACTTCAATTTTAGTGCATAATTGATAGAACATTTACCATATTTGGGATTCTTAATACATCTCGTTCCTTCCTAAGTAATTGGTCTACACATACAAGTTCCTAAACTTTTATTTTCATTTTTATTTTTTTATTTATTAAAAAAACACTCCCACCTGCTTACGTCCCTGTCAACTCATTCACTTTATCAGAAGACCTCATTTTCTATGATAAATAATTGGTGATCCATGTACAAGGAAAACATGTATTGTGTATCACCATTGATTTGGTTTCTGGTTCTGACGATTGTCTCTTAAAAAAAATTAAAGAAGGGTAAATTATATCAGATTCCTGTTTAAGTCACATGTTTTGCACATCTTGAACTTTAGGTTGGGATAGTTATCATTTGTTTCTGCTTCTGATGTGCAGAGAATATAATCTGACAAAATGACAAAGGTAAGTCCCGAAGTCGAAGACGGGATGGAGATGGAGGCAGTTCTGCCTGTATCTGCTGATGTTAGCTTCAAATCGAATCACTTTCCAAAGTATAAACTGGGAGCCAATAATCAGATTCTTGAAGAGCCAAAGGAGGACAACAATGGTCCGCCTTTAAAGGAGGTTGTTGAACAGGAAACAACCCAGCTGTCGGAGCAGCACAAACGTCTCTCTGTTCGCGATCTTGCCTGCAAATTTGACAAGAATTTGACTGCTGCTGCTAAGTTGTCTGAAGAGGTCTCTGAGTCATTGTCTATGAAATGTGTAAATCTATGATGACACCAGTGCCAACTTTGACATCAATATGATACAATTCAATTATCTTGGATCCTTGAAATTGAGTTGGTTTTTATTCAATTCTTTGCGCTTCTTACTTGATTTTTAGGCAAAGCTTAGAGAAGTAGCCTCATTGGAGGGACATGTTCTTTTGAAGAAGCTAAGAGATGCCCTAGAACATCTAAGAGGTCGTATGGCAGGGCGTAATAAAGAGGATGTGGAGAAAGCTATCTCCATGGTTAGTTTTGCCTGTTTATTTGTTCTAGTTAAGCTTATCATTTGGACATGTTTGGGGTTATGCAATTCTTTATTGCCGAAGCTCGTTCGCTATCTTACATACGTTCTTCTGAAATGAGGACATGATAGTTCAGATAAACGTTACTACCTTGTTTGTAATTAGTTAATTAACATTTTAAAATTTCTGTCCTCCTCTCCCTTCCTTTCTTTGTTTCGTCATCAATAAATAAGCATATTACTTAATATGCATTCATCATTGTTTCTTTTTTGCCTTGTATACAGCATGTACAGTTTATACACTGCACTCGAATGTCAAGATTATTCTTTTTGTGCATTAAATATTTTTGAAGAAATTTATGTTAAAAACAATCATCAAACTATTATTGAGCCAACCATATATTTTTTAAATATGCTAGGTTGTATATATCTATTCTCTTGCTGCATGAACTTGTCCATAAATGATGTCTTTTTATTACAGCTTGGAGTTACAATCTTAAGTAGGCATGGATAATTTTTCTTCTTTTTGACTTCACTTATTATTGTATTCAACCGTAATCCTTATACAGGTGGAAGCTTTAGCCGTTAAGTTGACTCAAAAGGAGGGAGAATTGATTCAGGAGAAGTTTGAAGTGAAAAAGCTAGCAAACTTTCTTAAACAGGTTATTCTTTGCCTTATAAATTCTTATATGAAGAGTTTTCTTTTATGGAAAAAGTTCTTCTCTGGGGTAGTTAGTTCTACTGGAAGATATTCTAACAGTTCAAGAAGTAGAAGATCATAGTGACTTTGGAGTTTTGTGTGTGTCGAATTATCCATTTTGGCATTTTGATATTCCGTATTCTCTTTTTAAAGAGCCTGTACTCGTACACAGGCTTCCGAAGATGCTAAAAAGTTGGTTAACCAAGAGAAATCTTTTGCTTGTGCTGAAATTGAGAGTGCAAGGGCTGTAGTCCAGAGAATTGGTGAGGCACTTGACGAGCAAGCTCGAATTTCACAAGCTTCCAAGGAGCAATCTCCTGTAAGTACCTTTGTTTTCCACCAATCATTTCAAATTAAATGTATGTTGTTATAGTTACTTGGTTCCTTATGTATGACATGTGCTTTTGTATAGCATTGGTAACGAATACACATATATGTATGTATTTATGCATGCATGTTCTTGCTTCCTTATTTTTTTCTCTCTCATGAAACATTCCTAAGACAGTTTGTCTTTTTAAGCTAGTAGCCTACCTCTTATAACTAAAAACCTCTCTTTCTATCAAAATCTCAATTTATTGCTTACCATGTTCCAAATAGTGGCAATTTTCACAACATCGTGAAGACAGTTTCTGAATTCTTTTTAACTTTGAATTTACTTGCATTAGGCAATACTGTTTCAATTTATTAATTATGTCCTAATTCCATATGTTTTTTTTTACCTATGAAGTAAAAGTGGTCGAACTTTTTGTACAATGTAATGCCATCACTCCCCTGCACTTTTATCTGGTCTTGCTTGATCTGGTTGTACAATAGAGTACTTTGATTGATAGATATCAAACCCACTTCTTGATCAAGGTTTGGAAAAATATTTCCTTCAATATGATACAGAAAATAATGTTCCACAATCTAGTTTATCTGATAGCACATATTGTTTGCTTGTATATTATGTTATTGTTGTCCTGAATGAAATATGCAGAAGTACATCAAAGACTCATGCTTTATCTATTTGTCTATAATATGAGTTAAAGGTATGATATCTTATTCGATATTTCTCTTAATCTTCAGGATGTTGAGGGGCTACATGAGGAGGTTCAGGAGGCTAGAAGAATTAAATTGATGCACCAGCCAAGCAAGGTGCACTTGGGCGTTCTTGACTTTGTTTCTTCACTCGAGTTTATGCAATGTGATTTCTTCAAAATATAAGGATGTGTCCAGGATTTTAAGCATATAGTAATAGTAACAATAAAATTACTTTTTGACTTTTTAATGATGAGGAAAGTTTTAATACCTGCAGGTAATGGAGATGGAACATGAGCTTCGCTGCGCTACGAACTCAAATTAGGGAGAAATTTATGTTTTCAGTCAAGCTTCAGAAAGAGGTCTGTGTAGTTTATATGCAGATGATATATATATATATATATATATATATATATTATATACACACACACATTTTGAGTGAATATGCAGATTATATTTTTCCATCATTAAACCTAAAGTGAGGAAGTTAGGGTATTTTTTGTCTTTCGATTTTTTTTTTTTTGTGTGTTTACATGGATGGATATATTGCTTTTTGTTATCAACTTTGTTTACCGTTTGTTTCCAGATTCATCCCTTATTACGATTATTCCACTATAGAAATTGGGATTTAAATTTACACAAAAATTCCAAATTATCGTCCACAAGCAGCAGTGCGAAATTATGCCGAACTCTAATGGTCCATGTCACACAAGGAATAAATATATTAACAAACAAGAAAAATAATAGTAGGATCATTATTAACTCTTTCTTGCAGTTTTTTTGCAAGCTCAAGGAAAGCCTCTTTGATTCCCATGACCGTTCAATTAACCACGCGCACAAAAGTACACAACTGGATATTTTAGACTTGCTATCTAAGATTCAATATCTTGCTTGACCATGGATGACAATGTAAATACAGTTTTTGGTTTTGAATATCTGGCACTCATTTTTTTTTTTCTTTCTGTATGTGTTTTTAATGCCTCTCTAATGACTGGATAATTCATTCAGAAATACTTCAACTGCTTAATCACTAAGTAATGTTTGGAAGTACCAGAAATTTGGTTGTGATAGTCTCTTATCCTTACCAGCTGGCAATAAGCAAGAGAGCTGAAGAGAACAAATCCCGTTTATATGTTTTAGATGGTTCGGCAATGCTAGGTTCATATCTCCGAGTCCAGGTGTCTTCTGATGAGGCCCCACAGCTTTCAAAATGTTCAATTCAATGGTGTCGCGTGTCACCTGAAT
This sequence comes from Artocarpus heterophyllus, assembly GCA_025403435.1. Lineage (NCBI taxonomy): Eukaryota > Viridiplantae > Streptophyta > Magnoliopsida > Rosales > Moraceae > Artocarpus > Artocarpus heterophyllus. The sequence goes on from CM046352.1 coordinate 30,251,347, forward strand.
GCAGCAGGGATGAAGTGATTTCAGGTATGCACTCCTCCGGTTTGTAACACAATCACAACTTTATATTGTATCTTAGTTGTTTTATTTTAGGCATCTATTTCACTGTGTACCGTCCGCTGCGTAAAGTAATTGGCTCAGTTTTCTTCACTAGGTGCCAACAAACCAATTTATGCGCCCGAACCGTTGGACGTTGGACGAATCTTACAAGCAGACATTTGCTTTAATGGCCAAAAAACTGCAGTAATGACTCCTGGTCCCATTGATCCTGGTCAGTTCTCTGAAGTTTTTGATATATATTTTTTTTCATGTCACCTGGTTCAGATTTCTAGATTGATAAATGTCCACTAGTATGCTCTGGAGAAGTTTATAGTAAGGCTATCTATGTTTTTAACAGCTGTGGGACTTGGAAGTCATGTAGAGACACTGATGAGAAAATCTAACAGCGAATTTAATGTAAGATCTCCTTTCTTCTCTCCTTCATTTTAGTTTAATTTGTAATTTTTCCGCTATGATGAGTATATTATCCATCTAACCTAAGATGGTATACTCTCACTTGTATTAGATTGAGCTAGTGGAATAGGATAACCATAGTTGTACTCAGGAATCAGCAACTGGGGCTGATTCCATGCAAATATTACCAAAATTAAGAACAGAAAAAGTTGGGGCTGGATGTTCGTCTGCTGATTCTATTCTTGTCTAACTTAACGTCTGTCGTTTTGTAGGTAGTTATTTCTCAAATGAATGGACAAGACCATTCATCACATTCCGTTCATGCATTTCATGTGGGAAAGATGAGGATGAAGCTTTGTAGAGGATGGATCACAAAGGCTAGAGAAAATTATTCCCAATCGATGCAGGTACCTTTTGTGGTTAGATATAGCTCTTTCAGTCACCATAAATGGTCCCACAAGGTTCAATCGATGAGATTAAATTCTCCATTCCGATGCTACGTATAACAGCTTAATACAACTAAAGACTTTTAACTCCATCTATTGAAAATTTGGAGCCCATGTTCAAGGAAAATTGTTCATTCTTTTTCCTAGTGTGTTCAATTTAAGGTATACAAGAGAAAGTAGATAAAGGTGAAGTATTTCCTAAGTGAAACATTGTTCTTTAAGATACTATTAGTACTTGATTGGAGACTATTGTACTGACACCTTATTGTTTTTACCTTAGACTTAGGCTTCCGTCTTAAAAAGTCAACTTGTTAAGTGGAGTGGCCTAATGTTCTTATAGTTGGTGCTTGTGTTTATATTATAACAATATGGGACTTGGGTTCCTTTACAGTTTTCACAACCAATTAAAGTCTAACATTATCTTTCTCTTACGTACAGCTTTGTGGCTATAGAAGTGACAGTAACAATGCGGCGAAGTCACTGTTTTGGCAAGCAAGGAAGGGCCTCTCGTATGTCTTAACCTTTGAATCAGAGCGGGATAGGAATGCGGCTATTACAATTGCCCGGAAATACGCTCACGATTGCAATGTAAGTAGTGACATCTTCGATGCATTTTCACAAGTTTTCTTGACTTTTGTCAAAATATGAGGTTACATTTTAAGAGGTTAAATTTAAGATGACAATATTTTTGACGACAGGTCACACTTGCTGGACCGGATGATCAAGTATAGAAAGTAAACTTAACTGACAAAGTTTTCACGAAACGTGTGTACAATCAGGTTTTCTTAGAGTGTGAGTAATATGTATGCAGGTGTGTCTATGATGATTTAAAAAGAAGAAAAAAAAAAAAAGAAGAAAATTGTATGCTATATTGATTGGGGTTTCCACTAATCTTTTTTTGGTTGTGTTTTAGGCATTGTTTTTTTGTTTGCCTAATCATCTGTTGTAACGATTGCCCGTTTATAATTGATTTGTTCTTTGTGGCTGATTTGCATATATCTAATTGTTGTTTGCATAGACAATGGTGCAATATCTTTGACTTGTGATGCTGTATATCCTTATGCTTAAACCTGAACTTGTCGTATAGAAAATACACACATGAGATCATGCTAAAAATGCTTTTGAAAGTCATTATTCTAATGCAAATTTCTTGGCCCTATTTTTTGTTTTCTTAATTTAATTTGCTTTTCAACTTTGCATAAATAATCCGGACTCGAATGGAATTAGTAGCACAGCACCAAGTACGGATGCTTGTAAAGCTTATTCTTAAACCATGTTTGGTTATTGCTTTCTCATTTTTTCCCCTCCTTTTAAAGAACAAGAAAAGAACTTTATAAGACCCTAAAAAAAAGAACTCTTATATGCTGGAAAGACTTTTTCTTTTGTTACCAAGTTGAAAAAATGGGGACTTTATGGTGCCGGAAGAAACATTCCTGGCTTTGTGATGGAAATACAATAACTCATGAATTTTACATTGGGGTTTGCAAATTTCGAACATTGGAGTTACGTAAGTACTTGTATATTTTAAAGGAGTACGATAACTTGTGAATTTTATGTTGAAACTTACAAAGTTTGAACATTAAAATTTTAAAAGTTACAATAGAATTATGAACAAAAACAATTTTGTGAAGACACCGTAGACGGACCTTGAAAAGTTAAAGTTTTTTTTTTTTCGCCGGTAAGGTGAAGCGTACATTAAGTGTGCCCTTGAGAATACCGCACACAAGACAAGATAGTGTCTTTAACTCGTTCGTAAAGGCATCTAATGACATAAATATCTAATTATTAGTACTAGCTTATTCAAAGGATACACCACATGACCAAAAGAGCAATTTTTATACACCGTTGGCTTTATACGGAGAAATAAACACTTGATCTAGTTTTTTTTTTTTTCCCTTGAAAAAAAACATTTCCTTTAGTAAAAAAATAAAAGAAAAGGAAAGCAATGGTCTCAAATCTCAATCATTTAAATCATTTCAAAAAAAAAAAAAAACCCTTTAATGATTTAAATAGTTTAAGACCAATTGCAGTGCTTAAGCTTACGAGGGACATAATTAGTATGCTTGTATTTTGGTGTTGGATAGCCATCAATCTCAATATCTAACGCCTCGTTCTGTAGCACTTATATCTTTGTCTCAAAAGCGCTATGGAATCTATTGCATTATCAATAAAATAACTAATTGTATTTCAGATATAATGCAAAAAAAAAAAAAAAGTTTTTTTCTTCTTCTTCTAAACGTGCTACAAAAGAATACAAAACAATCTGTTGTCCAATATGTAATTCGTTCTGGTAGGTGGCAATTTACACAACTGAATTGGAAAGAAAAAGAAAAGAATAAGAATAATGATCATTGACTTCTATTTTAGTGTTTACTTGGATGGCCTATTTCTAATATTTATTCAACTTAATCATATCAATATGATCGCTAAAATAATCTTTTACTTCGTTAAATACTTACTAAATTACGACATGTGATTGTAATGGAATTTGAATAAATTTAACATTTATTTCCTTTAGTAGAGGGTTTATACAGGAATATGTTACATATAGCCAAAGATCACTAGCACGTAGGTGTTGATACCATGAAAGGTTTCAACGCCAAGGTCCATACATTCTTTAGTAGACTTTTGTCCAATTACTTGAGTTAAGTTAGAAACCGTACATTCCATCCCAAGTAAGTACAACCCCACCTGCAACATGAAACAGGGTCTAGTTGTATACCTAGGATGATGTGCTCAGGTGTACGCAAAGAGATGATATGATGATCTGTCGAGATTATGACATGATGATATGATGCCATACCTATGCCATGATATGCCACATCTGTCTTATATGTATATGTCTTGTCATGCTACGAACATGTTATATAGGAGGAATATATAAACCCACATGATGTTTTAAAGATAACAACAGACATAGAAATAATTAGGTGACAATCAAATCAATATCTAAAAAAAACAATGCAGCTTGTATGGTCACTAGATTTAAAGAAAGCAAAAGAATAGCAAAGTATCATACCAGTCTCCAAGGGGACAACTCTCCCAAGGGAGGTCCACTAAGGTGGATATATTTCTATCTTTTCCAAGACCTTATCAAGCTGGATTGCAACCCCTGATAACTCCATTGCTCGACGCAAGGTACGTACATGAGGGCCCTAAACCAGAAATAGTCAAAGATGTTGAAATACGATTATATTTCGTAAAAATTGAAAGAACATGGCACCAATCAGATTGCAATACTAAAACTGACTAATTCAACTGTTGCATGTGATGTGTCTTGATATGCATGATTTTACGTGGAACTACTCATTGTGCTCATTGAGCTTTAGCCCGCATGATGAAGAATACCAAACCAGGCTATTGAAGGGAGATGATTTTGATTTCTCTATGTCCAAGGATGGAATTTTACACTTAAGGGCCGAATTTTTGTGCCAGAAGACAAAAACATCAAAAGAACAATATTGTATAAAGCACATGACTCTCCATATTCCATGCATCTCGACGCTACTAGGATGGATCAGGACCTCAAACAGACCTATTGGTGGAGTGGAATGAAGAAAGATGTTGCTAATTTTGTCCAAAAATGCTTAACATGTCAGAAAATTAAAGGCAAACATCAACGACCTGCTAGAGAATTACAACAGATAGAAGTCCCAAAATAGAAATGGGAACACATCACAATGGATTTTGTTGTTGGATTACCGAAAACATCAGAAGGTCGTAATGGAATCTGGCAAATTATTGATCGATTAACCAAATCAGCTAGTTTTAGTCTAACAAAGGTTACGTAATTTCTAGAAAAGCTAGCTAAATTGTGCGTAAATCAGGTTGTTCGGTATCATGGCATACCTCTATCCATCATTTTAGATCGTGATAGCAGGTTCACGTCAACCTTTTGGAGAAAGGTATAGCACTCCCTCAAGACTAAGCTAAAATTCAGCACAACCTTCCATCCTCAAACCAGTGGACAATTAGAAAGGACAATCCAAACTTTGGAAGATATGCTCCATGCATGTGTTATGGATTTCCAAGGATTTTGGAACAGGAAGTTGCCACTGATCGAATTTGCCTATAATAATAGTTCTCAGGCAACTATAGGAATGCCTCTATATGAAGCACTGTATGGACGCAAGTGTAGATATCTTGTTCATTGGTATGACATGAAAGAAGCTCAAACAAAAACAACCGATTTTAGGCAAAATCTACCAGGGCCATACAAAAGATCCGGCGGCACATCAAGACAGTGCAAAGTCGCCAGAAAAGCTATGCTGTCAAACACCGGAGACCTCTTGAATTTGAAGCTAGTGACTTTGTATTCTTGAAAGTGGCACTAATAAAAGGATTTATGAAATTTGAGAAGAGAGGCAAGCTAAGTCCCATGTATTTAGGCCCGTTTGAGATTGTTGAACGTATTGGAAAACTAGCCTATCGAGTACCTCTGCCTCCATAACTATTTGCCGTTCACAATGTCTTCCATGTATCTATGCTAGAAAGTATGTTTCCGACCCATCGCATGTTCTATAGCATGAGCCGATCTAGATTAAAGAAGACCTTGCTTATGAGGAAAAACCTGCCCAAATTTTGGCATGGGAAGAGAAGATTTTACGTAACAAGGTCATAAGCTTAGTAAAGGTTCTGTGGCAAAGCCAAAATGTTGAGGAAGTGTAACGCCCCTATATGGGGGTTAACAGTTTTTAATGAGATAAAATAAAAATAAATAATAAAAGTAAAACCTTAAAAATTAAAATTTGCCCGGGACTTAAATGAAAACTCTCAACTCAAAAATAAAAATATAAACGACAAATAAACCACAGTTTTAATGTAGCACCTTAAATTTAATAATATAAACTGTTGTCATCATCATTTTAACCCTCAACACATTGTAATACAGTCACAGAAAGTAACAATTGATGCTTACATTATCATGAAGAACATTCTCAACAATTGAAGCAGTCCCAATGTAATATAGCTACATCACGTCCTCAACTATATTTCTCGTAGCCACCTCACACTTAGTGAGTCCTGAAAAGATATAAACATACGGGAATGAGCAACACTATGCTCAGTAGAGAAAGCCATTACCCACCTTTAGGTTTTTATCATTACCACATTAAAATCTGCATGGTTAGTAAGTCACATCATATTCCAGATTATGAGGTTTATTATGATCACATCTTATGGATACCGTAGTTAATCATTACCAAGTGTCATAATTACACATTTATACAAATATTACCAATCATCATTGTTCCTAGGTATCCATGTTAAATTGAGTATCACTCAACTCATCGAAACCCAAATGGGCGCACTTGATCACCCTATAAACATTCCAAGGGTGTTCCGGTGAGGGGACATCAAGCCCCGAGTCCTCACCAAATCAATTCCTGTACAGTGTGTTCTGGGACTTTCAACCCAAGGAAGCGTCATCACCTTCCCCCTATTTTACCTTTTAGGGTATTCATGCCCAAGGACGTAACCGTCGCCCTTTTCATGTCTCACAATTTCTCTATATTAAATCATTATTAATAGAGTTAATTTTCCTAACCATGCTTCTCAATTTATAACATGTGTCAATTCATTATGTTCCTCGCCGTACAATACAAGACGAGTCCATGTCATAGTTTCATATGTGATACACATATAATATCAGTTCAACATAGATATATATATATATTGCGGCAAAACAATCAATTTTAATTCTATAAAAACCTTACAAAAGATGAGTAATAGAATCCCTACCTTTCAAGCTTATCAACAGTCTCTTAATCCTGGAATCAATTAACGTTAGCTCCATACTCCCTTGATCTTGAACTCCAAGCAAAACAGATCCAGTTGTATCTCGCTGTATCTACGAAGCATCCTCTGTAGTGCTCCTCGAGCGACTATGAATGGCTAGGAATGCTTCCTGAAGATCATACATTCTTGAAAACGTCATTCTGGACTCCGATACTGCTGTTTGAATCGCCTCGATTCGCGTGCAGTCGGTACCGGATGATTTTCATCGGAGTGGAATTTGCTCGAACGGAGGTCACCATTGCATCCAGAGCATCGAAACGAGTCAGGAGGCTGTCTCGGATCTTCGATCGGAGGTCCGGATCACAAAATCCCATTTTAGCCTTTGACTGGCCGTTGACCGGCGTTGACCACCGTTGACCGGCGTTGACCGACTTTGACCGTCGTTGACCGGCGTCAATCGGGGTCCGTTGGCAGCTGGGCTCGGGCCTACCCCCCCTAAATCGACCCTTCTGAGTCCAATGGCTGGGTCAATTTCACCCAATTCTGCCTCTAACATAGCGGGTCGTGAAGTACAACGTCGGTAGAAATGGATGAGCTCCGATCTTGATTATCCGACGATGGAAACCTGAAATTGGCTGAGGGCTTTTGCTACCCATCCTCCTATGAGCATTTCCCCTCATCCAATTTGAAGAAACGTGGCTGGGAAGAGCCAAAACGGAGGCTCCCGCGGCGGTTGACGGCGGCGTTGGCCGTTCTCCGGCGAAACCGGCTCCTTCCGTGCAATTGATCGAGGGGTTTTACTCCCCTTGATCCTCTGAACTCATTGGGAGGGGTGGTGTCAGTCACCTCCTTCGGCAAGGCGGAGTTCCACCATGGGGGCGGCGGTGCACGGCGGCAATAGGCGGGCAGAGCAATCCGGCGGTTTTTGAGCTGCCACCAAGGGTGGGTTTTGTTCCTCTCATCACGGTGGTCGTGTAGGAACAAGAATCACGTCGATCGGACGTCGGACGGCGAAGATATCGCGTCGGAAAGAAATGGGTTTTGCCGCCACTTTGGGCGGCGCGTGTGGTCTCCTCCGGCGGCGTTTTGGGCGGCGCGGCACCTCGTTGGACTCAGCTCGTCGAGAGCTTTCCATTGGTGCGGGAGGTGTCGAAAACGGATGCCGAAATCTCAGACGATCTTTGAGGAGAGAGAGAGAGAATTTTTAGAGAGAGAAAGTAGAGAGAGAGAGAGTTTCGAATTATGAGAGAAATTTTTGATTTTTTTAATATATATACTAGGTAATTAATCTAATTACCTTAATACCCTTAGGAGAATAACGGGTGTCACAGCTCTACCCCCCTTAAAGAAATTTCGTCCTCGAAATTTCAATTCTAGTAATACTAGTAAAAATTATGATTCCAATTATGAGTCTAAACCGTTAACGTTGTTTGTCCTCCAAATTTAAGTTATCGTATCTCCACTTATTTACTTGCATAATAAATCTTACTATAAATTCTAAATCCCTCAATGAGAGTATTTCTGACAAGTTTCAACTTATAACACCGTATAATAGTCTAAGAATCTGATCAGGCATACATATTGACCATACCATGATTCCAGTCCTTCATTGTCCATGGACTGTGATTTACAATCACATTTAAGGAGATTGCCAGAGAAATTTTATATACTTCATCTTTAGGTTCCTTTCCCTTTTTGAGTAAGGAAAAGTCAAATATATTTGATTTCATACCTCAACTAATAAACTAAAACATAATCATAAAACATATATCACAAACACTTTTATTCAAAACTATACATTAAACTTACTCATAGAGATATTAAACGGAATCTCAGAGTTGCAGACAAACCCGACATATTTTTCATTAAACAGCTATCATCATGACACAAACATTCAACCCAAATAATATATTCATATTTCATATGGAATATCCCCATAATTGACTCTGGTACTTCCACATAATATTAACAGAATATTACACATTACAAACATAATACGGATACGTTTCGAGAGTACAAGGCACTCCGTATACCAGCTATCCATATCATGCATGCTTATAGAATACAAAAACATCGATAAACAAAAGATCGGACCTTAAGAAGGATGCGTTTCGAGAGCATCAAGTACTCCGTATCCAGCCATCCCGGCATTAGGCTCAATGAATCTAAAAGATTGAACAACAACGTACCACAAGAAACACAGAATACAAGGCAAACGGTTATTCGTAACACACGAAATACGGACACACATGCCTACATGCCAAAGATAAAACAAAAAGATTACAGATGGAGATTCAAATCAATTGGCCGCTCCCGGCTTTCCCTTTCCCATTCAAGCTTGGATGTTGCAGTGTCGAATTCTGGATGTATGATTTGCATTTTATCTATCAATTCCTCAGCTGTTGAAGCAGTGACAAAGATTTGTCTCTCCGATTCTGTAGTGATGTTTTCTTCCACAGCGTAATCTAGAAATTTCAAAAGACCATCATAAAAACCCTTTACGTTCAGCAGTCCCAAAGGTTTGGAATAAAAGCCCAACAATTGCCCACAAGCAACTATAAATATTTCCTCAAGAGTACCTAGACTACCAGGTAATGCTATAAAAGCATCAGAATTATAGATTATGTCTTTAAAATTTTTAGGGATACTCTTGACTCCTTCTCCCTTACCTATGGCTTCCTTACAAAGGTTTCCTTCAACTGGAATATGAGGCCAAATTCTTACATCAGTAGCGTCGCTAGACCTAGCTGCTAGTGCCATATTTACCATCATTTTTATACTACCACCCCCATAGATTATGTTAATCTTCTTGCGTGCTAGGACTTGCCCTAAGTGATTTGCAGCTTCTAAATAAGCTTTATCTTTTCCAAGGCTGGAACCACAAAAGACACAGACATTCTTTATTTTCTTCGTGGACTGGGAGGTAGACATATTTGGTTTATAGAAGTGGTTGCTTAATGTCTGCTCCACTTAGACTTCGGGTTCTACATGAGTTTTTAAAGATGAGAAATACACAAAAAGGGCTAAAGAGATAGACGAGTAGGTAATGAAAAGGTAATCCAAAGATTTAAACAAAATCTTGTGCGGATAAGAAAGTAAGATAAGGTGATTGATAGTTTACAGAAAATCTGATTCACTTTTTGAAAAAGATTAGACTCTAATTGTATAACTTTTGACAATTGAGAACAATTCGACAGAAGACCCTCATGACACAACTGTAGACTTTTTGACAAATATACACCAAGTTTAGAAATTTAATATAAACGACAAATACTGTAGAACTTTTGAAATTTGAGACACAAATCTTGAAATATCTGGATAAGCTTTTCAAAATTCAAACATATTACTGTACCGTATGTAACGTGTCTGCTAAGATAATATATTTTATTATATATATATTTAAGAAAATCATAAATTAAATAAGATATTAACACTTACTGTATCAATCTAATAATCACAATTATTTCAAACACAAAAGCAAATATTCTGAGTAAAAGAAAAACACAAACTGTTGAACATCAGCTAAAACTGCTTCAAATAAGTAAAGACTAAATAACCTTTATAGAGCGATGACTTATTCCCCATCCAGTTTTCTTATGGCTTGACAAACAGGATCTAGAAATACCATATTCCTGAGGCGTTGTCTTTCTGTATAAAATTTAGGCCAGAGTTTAAAAATAGCTCCTTGAACATATCCACTAGGGTGACCGTGAAGAGGAGGATGGATGCTATCCAAGTTCTCCTTTGAAAGTCCATCCCTACAAAACCTTATTTTATCCTCTCTATTCGTAGACATATAACCAGGTGAAGTACATTTACCGTTACAATTTTGTCTTCCACATTTGTTACAAGTGACCACGATGGCACGAGCTCTTCTTTTCATTGCACTACGACTGGTACCTGTTCCTGGTAAACCGACATCTTGACTAAAGTCACTCGGACGGATTTTCCCCTCTATCAACATTCTCACATCACAAGGGATGCCAAAACGCATAAGAATCCACAACCGAGTAATTCTAGCCTTGTATTTCTTTCTGAGAATCTTTTGGGAGAGTGATGGGAAATACTTTCTCAGATGTTGGTACTTTGGGTCCATGATGAGATGAAAGAAGAGTAAATAGAAAGGAAAAATTAAGATAGTAAATTGCAGAATCCTAGAATTCCTTCTTCTTTTGGAGGAAAAGAAGAATTTTTAATGAGAAAGAAGAGGATTTGCGATTTAGAGAGAAAATAACAAATTAAGAGAGAAAAAGTGAACTCGGAGAAATAAGCTCTTATGCATAGTAAACGTATATGTAAACAATAATTAAACCACTGTATATGACACGTATAGAGACCACGTGGGAGAGACAGTGTGAATCAAACTGATTTAGGATTTGAACTAGGCCCAAATGTTCTTAGTTGAAAATGGTCAGGTTGTTTCGGCCTTAACACATTTAGAACGAGTTAAATAACAAACATAAAATTGAAAACCAATTCATATGAATCTTAAACCCAATTCAAAGCCCACTATAGATAAAGTTAACTATAAACAACAAATCTAATTTAACGACAACAAGGATCTTCCTGAATGATATTTAAAATCATTTCATAACAACACAATCTTCCAGCAACTCAAATAATTTTGTTTTAATCAAAACCTTATTGAACAATACATACACCCATATGTTATTGATAATACTCAACATCTATCAATGGATTCATCATCATTACTACCAAGGGTTTAGAATGCGACTAACCTTGAAATCAATACGATTTACGTCTTTCAACGTAGACCATATCAACGAACAAAGACACTAGATGTTACTACTTAGGAACATCTACAATCTCCACAATTCTACTTATACAATATATAATTTCCTCATATAACAAAACCTTAGGTAACCAAAAGATTCACTGATACACTTAAATACAATGTACGTAACAAAATATTCCAATTTTGAGATTCATGCATTCTAGACTTTACACAGTCTCAACAGACCAAAAGTCTAACATTTATCTCTCTCAAGATTCAATACCATGATTCCCAACTTATATCATATTCCTCAAATATATAGAACTTTTAAGAAAAGACATTGACACTTATGTGCTCCATCGAATCCACACATAATCATTACTTAGGTTTGAATCAATTACGAAAAATTTGGCATATTTATGCCAAACTTTAAAATCAATAAATCAAGCCTTATATTTCTTATTGTTTTTCACGAGACAAAAGGCTCTTAAATCCTCGTATCTATACGAATTAGATATGCTTATAGATCCTAATATTATACGAATCTCTCATAAGCATTCTACTTATAAACTCATTCCATATAATTATCATTCCCTTATAACTATTAATACTTTCCTTCTATAAAATTATTGTACTCATATAACTATTGATATTTTCATTCTATGGCCTTTCCATGTTACATCCTTCTAGACTGTATAAATCAATGTGAAGGTTCATTTTGATGATGACAATGAAAATTCAGCTTCAAAACCATCTCAAAAATATATTTTTTTAAAGTGGTGCTACACTCCCTAGGTTAACCGAACCTAGGCTCTGATACCAAAAATTCTGTAACGCCCCTATATGGGGGTTAACAGTTTTTAATGAGATAAAATAAAAATAAATAATAAAAGTAAAACCTTAAAAATTAAAATTTGCCCGGGACTTAAATGAAAACTCTCAACTCAAAAATAAAAATATAAACGACAAATAAACCACAGTTTTAATGTAGCACCTTAAATTTAATAATATAAACTGTTGTCATCATCATTTTAACCCTCAACACATTGTAATACAGTCACAGAAAGTAACAATTGATGCTTACATTATCATGAAGAACATTCTCAACAATTGAAGCAGTCCCAATGTAATATAGCTACATCACGTCCTCAACTATATTTCTCGTAGCCACCTCACACTTAGTGAGTCCTGAAAAGATATAAACATACGGGAATGAGCAACACTATGCTCAGTAGAGAAAGCCATTACCCACCTTTAGGTTTTTATCATTACCACATTAAAATCTGCATGGTTAGTAAGTCACATCATATTCCAGATTATGAGGTTTATTATGATCACATCTTATGGATACCGTAGTTAATCATTACCAAGTGTCATAATTACACATTTATACAAATATTACCAATCATCATTGTTCCTAGGTATCCATGTTAAATTGAGTATCACTCAACTCATCGAAACCCAAATGGGCGCACTTGATCACCCTATAAACATTCCAAGGGTGTTCCGGTGAGGGGACATCAAGCCCCGAGTCCTCACCAAATCAATTCCTGTACAGTGTGTTCTGGGACTTTCAACCCAAGGAAGCGTCATCACCTTCCCCCTATTTTACCTTTTAGGGTATTCATGCCCAAGGACGTAACCGTCGCCCTTTTCATGTCTCACAATTTCTCTATATTAAATCATTATTAATAGAGTTAATTTTCCTAACCATGCTTCTCAATTTATAACATGTGTCAATTCATTATGTTCCTCGCCGTACAATACAAGACGAGTCCATGTCATAGTTTCATATGTGATACACATATAATATCAGTTCAACATAGATATATATATATTGCGGCAAAACAATCAATTTTAATTCTATAAAAACCTTACAAAAGATGAGTAATAGAATCCCTACCTTTCAAGCTTATCAACAGTCTCTTAATCCTGGAATCAATTAACGTTAGCTCCATACTCCCTTGATCTTGAACTCCAAGCAAAACAGATCCAGTTGTATCTCGCTGTATCTACGAAGCATCCTCTGTAGTGCTCCTCGAGCGACTATGAATGGCTAGGAATGCTTCCTGAAGATCATACATTCTTGAAAACGTCATTCTGGACTCCGATACTGCTGTTTGAATCGCCTCGATTCGCGTGCAGTCGGTACCGGATGATTTTCATCGGAGTGGAATTTGCTCGAACGGAGGTCACCATTGCATCCAGAGCATCGAAACGAGTCAGGAGGCTGTCTCGGATCTTCGATCGGAGGTCCGGATCACAAAATCCCATTTTAGCCTTTGACTGGCCGTTGACCGGCGTTGACCACCGTTGACCGGCGTTGACCGACTTTGACCGTCGTTGACCGGCGTCAATCGGGGTCCGTTGGCAGCTGGGCTCGGGCCTACCCCCCCTAAATCGACCCTTCTGAGTCCAATGGCTGGGTCAATTTCACCCAATTCTGCCTCTAACATAGCGGGTCGTGAAGTACAACGTCGGTAGAAATGGATGAGCTCCGATCTTGATTATCCGACGATGGAAACCTGAAATTGGCTGAGGGCTTTTGCTACCCATCCTCCTATGAGCATTTCCCCTCATCCAATTTGAAGAAACGTGGCTGGGAAGAGCCAAAACGGAGGCTCCCGCGGCGGTTGACGGCGGCGTTGGCCGTTCTCCGGCGAAACCGGCTCCTTCCGTGCAATTGATCGAGGGGTTTTACTCCCCTTGATCCTCTGAACTCATTGGGAGGGGTGGTGTCAGTCACCTCCTTCGGCAAGGCGGAGTTCCACCATGGGGGCGGCGGTGCACGGCGGCAATAGGCGGGCAGAGCAATCCGGCGGTTTTTGAGCTGCCACCAAGGGTGGGTTTTGTTCCTCTCATCACGGTGGTCGTGTAGGAACAAGAATCACGTCGATCGGACGTCGGACGGCGAAGATATCGCGTCGGAAAGAAATGGGTTTTGCCGCCACTTTGGGCGGCGCGTGTGGTCTCCTCCGGCGGCGTTTTGGGCGGCGCGGCACCTCGTTGGACTCAGCTCGTCGAGAGCTTTCCATTGGTGCGGGAGGTGTCGAAAACGGATGCCGAAATCTCAGACGATCTTTGAGGAGAGAGAGAGAGAATTTTTAGAGAGAGAATTTTTAGAGAGAGAAAGTAGAGAGAGAGAGAGTTTCGAATTATGAGAGAAATTTTTGATTTTTTTAATATATATACTAGGTAATTAATCTAATTACCTTAATACCCTTAGGAGAATAACGGGTGTCACAGGAAGCTACCTAGGAACGAGAAAATAAAATGCAAAAAAATTACCTAGACCTGTTCTAATTTTCGAGGATGAAAATTGCTTAAGGGGGTAGGATTGTGAGGTCTGGAAATTTCTAGTTACGTGTCATAATTAATCATATGTAATTATGAATAATCTCATCATGTAAAATGTTAATGTAATGAAATAAGGGTTAAAACCTTAATATGGCATATTATAAGAAAGAATATGTTACAACGTGAATGTTATCAAACGTATGATATTATGGTGTTTATGAAATTTAATGATATGATTATGTTACTACCACACCGAGCACATAAGTTATTAGGACCCCTAAGGTTAATATAAAACTGACCAAGGTCCGAAACCCTAGCCAAATAGCTCCAATCGTAGCCAGGGGCAAAACAGTTATTTTCGTCCCAGGTCTTGTTTCCAGCCCAAAACATGGGAAAAATATGTATTTAGATAAGAAATAACATTAAAAAGGGAGATTGGAAATTAAAAATATATTATGGAAAAGAAACTAGATCAATAGTTAACCAGGGGCAAAACCATCATTTTGACCCCGGGTGATCGTTTTGAAGTACGAACCTTGAAACGATGCCCTCTATGATGAGAAATCATATAAGGAAGGTAGAACGAGTGATAATTTTAGAAAATTGAAGCTCAAAAAAGGAGATTGAGAAATCGATACGTGAGGGGAAAAATAGTCATTTTACACCCTAGGCTCATTTCGAGCTCCCGACCTAGATCAAGTCTAGAAACGAGTCATTAAACATGTTGGAGACATGAGTTTCAACCGTGAAAAGCAAAAGTGCTTTAAAACAAAAATTTCCCAACACTTGGTAAAATTTTCTAGGTGTAAAACTAGTTTCAAGCAACCTACTTTGGCCTTTCGAAAACAATACCAAACGACCATGACATAAGCTGAAATTGGAATGACATACTCTTCTCATGGCCCTCTACAACTTTCATGAGAAGGCTAACCCTATTTCTGCCTCTATGATCATCAAAATTAAACCACAATTTTGAAAAAAAAAATATTTAGAAAGTTTTAGGAAAAATTCCTCTTTCAAACAACGCACTTTGAGTCCTCGAAACTAGCACCAAATGACTTTGACATAGGCCGAAATGGCCATGACATATTCTCCTCATGTCCCTCTACATTTTTCATGAAGAAAACAAACTCCAATTCAGCCCATAAGGTTCTCAAAATTGAGCTCAAATTTTCAAGAAAATTTTCCAAGACAGAGCCAAATTTTTCCAAGTATAGAAACAGTCTCTATTGGAAAAATAATACGCAACGGAATTTTAAAATTTTTACATCAAAGTAATTTCCAAAACACAAGTTTGACATGCTATATGCATAAATTAACCAGATCTTACTAACCTTTGTGTGCCAAAGAACCCTCGCAAAACGTGAAGAAAAGTAACGTTTCAGAAGAGCCTCAACCAACTGGTCTTCTTTGCTATTTTCTTTACACGACCAGAGTGAGTGTGGGCTCATACATACAGCTCTTCCACTAGGTGACTCTCCTTCCAACCAATTGAGAGAACCCAAAGCAAGTGTTCGTGATTTGTGAACAAAAGCTCTCAGGGAGTTTTCAGATTCTCACTAGCAGAGTATAACTCTTAATCTCTCAATTGATTTGAGTAACTCTTAAGACTTACTCCCTTAATATAGAGATTGGTCCTGGGGTTAGTCATTATCAGATTAGGTCTCAAAAACTCGAAACAGAATCAAGTTCGGATTAATATCTGATAAGATTCGTGAGGAAATGCATGATCTTATTCTTCGCTGATCGGCAGGCCGAACCACCTGATCAGCAGGCCGAATTGCCGAATGAAAATCTCGTGAATCTTTTATTTTCCACTCGGGATTCTGTAGGATAAAGTCTCAATTTTAATTCAAATAACCCAATAGATAAGTTCTCTGATCAAAACAACTTTATCTAGATAATCTCTAAGAAAATAAATCAATTCTCAATAATTCTACAAGTTTATCTTGATCTAATTTATCTAAAATTAAATCAACCAATAAACAGACAAAAATTATCCAATCCTTATAATTCAACAAGTTTATTTTAAATTAATTTTTATCACAAAATTAATTCAATCGATAAACAGACATGAATTATTTGATTCTTTCAAATTTCAACCAATCTAATAAATCCAACATAAGTTACTAATTATTAAAAAAGTATGCCGTATCGTTACAAGATGTTGTGAGCTAGCAAAGAGGACCAAATGAACCTATATAGTTCAAGCTCTCGATAATTATGAAACCCAATATCCTAGATATACATTTCATAATTATCAACTCCAACGCTACTTCACTAAAAGCTTGGAGCTGCATTCTCGAACTACATTGAATTACGAAGCTCGTATAGCTAAGTCTCGATGACATATCATAGTGTACTGTATCCCCATATGATAATCCACAATTGGCTTAAGGACAAGTTCTGTCTTACCTTCTCGGTTATTTTTATCTTACGTTCTATTATCTCACCATCAGAAAACTTACTATCCAATGGCAGTATACCATTCGGTTACACCTATGTATCCAAATGGTTGAGCGCTCTAGTTTTCAATTACAGGATAACGCATATAAGAGGATATCATTACTCCTAAAGAGGAGCTATGGATTCCATATCTATGAATAACAGGTCTACGCTATCAAGAGTCATGCTTTCAACGTACCGTCATGCATACAACTATTAAGATGTGGGTGTCACCCTTTAGTACATCAAAAGACACAAGCCAAGACAACAGGCCTACTATTCATCTCAGGATTAAGATACAGCACAAATGATTATCTAAAGTGAATCGTTTTGCCGAGACAGAATTATTATTCCAAATCAATTTACTTTATGTCTCGATCCAACACATCGTCATCTATGAAAATGTGCTAATGTTTCTATTCACAAAGTCCACCTCTGATAGTCAAGACAAACCATCTCCTAAAAGGGATATAGATAACATAACAATCTTTGCATGAATAAAGCGCCCAACTTTATTCCCTCGATTGCGGATCTTATGATTTAGACCATCACCTTAAGAATCGTGTCTTCCATATAATTCGTCCATCATATGCCAAATTCTTAAGGTTTAGACCGATAGTCTCAGACTTTTGTTTGCTTAACATACATTCAACAAATATGAACATATAGAGGACAAGATTTGGTATATAAGTAATAAATAAATTCTTTATTGATAAAAATGTCTCCAAAAACTTATTACATTTTTACTCCTTAGGGCATACATGTCAAACAATCTCCCACTTGCACTAAGTGAGTAAATATTACAAATCTTGCATCCCCATAGCTTCCACATGCTTCTCGAAGACTCTCCCAGTAAGTGTCTTCGTAAATGGATCAGCTAAATTGTCCTCTGATAGGATCTTGCACACCGTGATATGCCCGCCCTTAATGAAGTCCTTTATCACATGATACTTCCGATCAATATGCTTACTCTTCTTATGAAATCTTGGTTCCTTAGCATTGGCTACCGCCGCACTGTTATCATAGTACAGTGATACCGTCTTATCCATACCAGGAACTACCTCAAGATCCCCAAGGAACTTGCGGAGCCACACTGCTTCTTTTGAAGCATCACTTGCTGCCACATACTCGGCCTCCATCGTTGAATCTAAAGTGCAATCTTACTTAGCACTTCTCCAACTGATGGCACCGCCACCCAGAGTAAACACAAAATCCGAAGTTGATTTCCTCGAATCTAGACAGGATTGAAAATCTGAGTCAGTGTATCCTAGAGGAGTCAAGTCCTCACCTGAATACAAAAGCATATACCCTCGAGTCCTTCTCAGGTACTTGAAAATATGCTTTACCGTAACCCAATAGTTTGGTCCTGGATCCATCTTAAATCGACTTAAAATCCCGACCGCATAACTAATAGCCAGTCGTGTGCAAAGCATGGCATACATGAGACTACCCACTGCCGAAGCATAAGGCTCCTGCTTCATGTATTCTCTTTCTTCATAAGACTTTGGAGAGTCTTTCTTAGAAAGAGTAATTCCAGACCTAGATGCTTTCCCACCTTTCTTGGAATCCTGCATTGCAAACCTCTTGAGAATTTTATCTATGTAGCTGGCTTGGGACAAAGCTATCATTTTTTTCTTCCTATCCCGAAAGATCTAGATACCAAGGACAAAATTAGACTCACCCAAGTCCTTTATGTTAAACTGCTTGGTCAACCCTAATTTGACCAATGACAACGCCCCAACGTTATTGCCAATTAGCAATATGTCATCTATATAGAGCAGTAGAAAAAGCACCTTCCCATCTTTAATGTGTTTGTAAACACATGATTCATCCACATTTTGTGAGAAATCATAAGTCTTGATCACCTGATCAAATCTTATGTTCCAAGAACGAGAAGCCTTCTTGAGTCCATAAATTGACTTTAGTAGCTTACAAACCTTACCCTCTTGACCCGTGACCTTGAACCCGTCTGGTTGTTCCATATAAATGGACTCATCAAGATAGACATTCAAAAAAGCCGTCTTGACATCCATCTACCAAATCTCGTAGTTGAGAGCGACAGCTATAGACAAGAGAATCCAGATGGACTTAAGCATGGCTACGGGCGAAAAGTTTTCCTCATAATCGATTCCTTCCTTTTGTGTATAACCCTTAGCTACCAGTCTAGCCTTAAAGGTTTCGACCTTTCCATCCACTCTACTTTTCCTTTTGTAGATCCACTTACATCCTATGGGTTTTGCCCCTTTGGGAAGATCCACAAGCTTCTGACCTAATTAGTCTACATAGACTTCATCTCAATGTTCATGGCGTCTGTCTGGAGTTTTGAATCAACATGCTCCATAGCTTCTGCGTAAGTAAAAGGATCCTTGTCATGTTCATCTAGTTCAGCCAAAAAGACCTCCCCATTGGACATATACCTCTCAGGTTGACGCCCGATCCTCCCTCTACGTCGAAGCCCCTGAGGTTGTTATTCAGGTTTGTTTAGTTTTTCTACACTGATCGGAATGGTTTTATTCAGAACCTTTGGAGTGATCGGATCACTCCTTAACATCTCAAGCACCACTTTGCTTCGAGGTTTAAAGTCATCCATGTAACTCTCCTCAAGGAAAGTTGCATTAGCTGAAACCATGACTTTATTTTCCTTTGGGTTATGAAAATAACCCCCTTTAGTCCCTTTTGGATATCCTACAAAGACGCAAACTTTGGAACGTGCTTTCAACTTATTTGGATCCTTAAACAGGACATGAGCCAGACATCTCTATATGCGAATATGGTTTAAGGATGTCTTCCTACCCGTCCACAACTCGTGAGGAGTTTTAGGGACCAATTTTGAAGGGACATTGTTCAAAAGATAACATACGGTTTGTAGCGCATATCCCCAAAAGGATAAAGGCAATGATGAATAACTCATCATGGACCTAATCATGTCCAACAAAGTCCTATTTCTTCTCTCCGCTACGCCATTCTACTGCGGAGTGCCTGACGTAGTCAAATGGGATAAAATCTCATTCTCTAATAAATGTTCCAAGAACTCATCAGAAAGGTATTCCCCACCTCGATCGGACCGAAGTGTCTTTATGGGTCTACCCAATTGCTTTTCCACTTCAGCCCAAAACTCCCTGAACTTGTCAAAAGTTTCGCTTTTGTGGTGCATCAGGTACACATACCCATATCTTGAGTAATCGTCAATAAAAGTGACAAAGTACTCATACCCTCCTCGTGCCTGGATGTTCATCAGTCCCAAACATCACTATGCACAAGTTCTAGAACCCCTTCGGCCCTATTGCCCTCAGACCCAAATGGTCTTTTGGTCATTTTACCCTCCAAACAAGATTCACATTGAGGTATAGATTCCACCTTTAAGTAACTTAAAAGTCCATCCCTTACCAACCTTTGAATCCTATTCAAGTTAATATGACCAAGGCGAAAATGCCAAAGATAAGTTTTATTAGAGTGAGAAGTTTTAAGTCTTTTAAAGTTATTATCATTCATCTCAGCATTAAGCAATAAGTCCATCTTAGATTTGATAAAATATAGATTATTTTGTTGGAAAAATAGGTGAGAGGGCCGCTAGCGGAAATTAAAAATTTTTAACATCAAAGTATTTTTCCAAAACACAAGTTTGACATGCTATATGTATAAATTAAACAGATCTTACTAACCTCTGTGTGCCGAAGAACCTCCGTGACCCGTGAAGAGAAGTAACGCTCCAGAAGAGCCTCAACCAACTGGTCTTCTTTACTATTCTCTATCCACGACCGGAGTGAGTATGGGCTCACACGTACGCTCTTCCATCGATGACTCTCCTTCCAATCAATCGAGAGAACCCAAAGCTAGTGTTCGTGATTTGTGAACAAAAGCTCTCAGGGTGTTTTCAGATGCTCACCAGAAGAGTATCACTCTTAATCTCTCAATTGATCTGAGTAAATCACAAGACTCACTCCCTTTATATAGCGATTGGTCCTGGGGTCAGTCCTTATCAGATTAGGTCTCAAAAACTCAAAACATAATCAAGTTTGGATCAATATCTGATAAGATCCTTGTGAAAATGCGTAATCTTATCTCTCGTTGATCGACAGGCCGAACAATCCCCATCGGTAGGCCAAACATGTAGATCGGCAGGCCAAACTGCCGCATAAATATCTTCGCAAATCTTTTATTTTCCACTCAAGATTCTATAGGATAAAGTCTCAGTTTTGATTCAAATAGCCCAATAGAAAAGTTATCTGATCAAAATAAACTTTATCAAGATAATCTCTAAGAAAATAAATCAATTCACAATAATTCTACAAGTTTATCTTGATTTAATTTATCCAATTAAATCAACCAATAGAAAGACAAGAATTATCCGATCCCAATAATTCAACAAGTTTATCTTAAATTAATTTTATTACAAAATTAATATATCCAATAAACAGACATGAATTATTTGATTCTTTCAAATTTTAAACCAATCTGATAAATCTGACATAAGTCACCAATTATTGAAAAAGCACTGCCATATCGTTATAGGATTTTGTGAGCTAGCAAAGGCGACCAAAATGGACCTATAAAGTTCAAGATCATGATAATTATGAAACCCAATATCCCAGATATACATTTCATAATTATCAACTCCAATGCTACTCCACAAAAAACTTTGAGTTGCATTCTCGAACTACATTGAATTGCGAAGCTTGTATAGCTAAGTCTCCATGACATATCATAGTATATCGTATCCCTCATATGAAAATCCACAATCGGCTTAAGGACAAGTTCTGTCTTATCTTCCTGATTATTTTTATCTTACGTTGCATTATCTCACCATTAGAAAACTTACCATCTAAAGACAGTATACCATTCGGTTACACCTATGTATTCAAATGGTTGAGCGCTTCAGTTTTTCAATTATAGGATAACACATATAAGAGGATATCATTACTCCTAAAGAGGAGCTATGGATTCCATATCTATGAATAACAAGTCTACGCTATCAAAAGTCATGCCTCCAACGTACTGGCATACATACCACTATTGAGATGTGGGAGTCACCCTTTGGTACATTAAAAGACACAAGTCGAGACAACGGGCCCACTATTCATCTCAGGATTAAGATACAATACAAATGACTTTCTAAAGTGAATCGATTTGCCGAGACAGAATTATTAATCCAAATCTATTCACTTTATGTCCCGATCCAACACATCGTCACCTACGTGCTAATGTTTCTATTCATAGAGTCTAACTCCGATGGTCAAGACAAACCATCTCCCTAAAGGAATATAGAAAACATAACAATCTTTACATGAATAAAGCGCCCAACTTTATTCCCTCCATTGCGGATCATATGTTTTAGACCGTCACCTTAAGAATCGTGTCTTCCGCATAATCTGTCCATCATATGCCCAATTCTTAAGGTTTAGACCGACAGTCTTAGACTACTGTTTGCTTAACATACATTCAACAAATATGAACGTAAAGAGGACAAGATTTGGTATATATAAATGAATAAATTCTTTATTGATAAAAATGTCTCCAAAAACGTATTACATTTTTACTCCTTAGGGCATACATATCTAACATATTTTACATCCGTCCAGAACAGATAAAAGATTTGTTTTTACGAATCACCACTTTATGATTAAAAGAAACCAAGTAGGAGTCTTTAAATAAACAAACTACAGAAATTAAATTCCTTTTAAATTTAGGAACATAAAAACAATCTTGCAAAAATAAATTCCTATAATTATCGAAATAAAGATGGACGTCTCCCACTGCTTCCATTGAGACCAAGGATCCATTGCCCATCCGAAGCATGAAGTCCTCATGCAGTAGACTTCTTGTTTCTTTGAACCCCTGTAGAGAAACACAAACATGATTAGTTGCATCGAAATCTATGACCCAAATGTCACTTGATTCCTCAACCAAACAAGTTTCTAAATACAGAAGATCACACCTACCTCCTTTGGAAAGGAAGTCCTTGCATTGCTTCTTGATATGCCCGACCTTTCCACAGAAGAAGCACTTAAGCTTCTTTGGGTTCTTCTTCTTGCTCTTGGTGCTAGCAAGAATAGAAGACTTTCCGTTCTTGGCCCGTTGCTTCTTTTCATTCCCAGAGTTGGAATTGGAACCAGAAGCAGCTACCATGTTGGTCTCACCACCCGTAGGAGACTCCCTGATCAGCAGTTCAAACTCCTATAATTGTTTCATCAGTTCTGTTAAGGTCATATCCCATCTATTGCTTAAATTAAAAGTAGCTCTAAATGGAATAAATTCCTTTGACAGAGTCTCAAAGACCATAGTCATCTAAGTTTCAGCATCGATGTCAGCTCCATTGGTTTGAGCCTCAGCGAGGTAATGGAGCCGATTGGTTTCAGCATCTAAGTCTCAAAGACCATAGTCAACTGGTCTTCTTTGCTATTCTCTTTCCACGATCAGAGTGAGTGTGGGCTCACATGTACAGCTCTTCCACTAGGCGACTCTCCTTCCAACCAATTGAGAGAACCCAAAGCAAGTGTTCATGATTTGTGAACAAAAGCTCTCAGGGAGTTTTCAGAGTCTCACTAGCAGAGTATCACTCTTAATCTCTCAATTGATTTAAGTAACTCTTAAGACTTACTCCCTTCATATAGAGATTGGTCCTAAGGTCAGCCCTTATCAGATTAGGTCTTAAAAACTCGAAACAGAATCAAGTTTCGATCAATATCTTATAAGATTCGTGTGGAAACGTGTGATCTTATCTTTCATTGATCGGCAGGTCGAACCACCTGATCGGTAGGCCAAACACATCCATCGACAAGCCGAACTGTCAAATAAAAATCTCGCGAATCTTTTATTTTCCACCCGAGATTCTATAGGATAAAGTCTCAGTTTTAATTCAAATAACCTAATAGATAAGTTATCTGATCAAAACAACTTTATCTAGATAATCTCTAAGAAAATAAATCAATTCCTAATAATTTTACAAGTTTATCTTGATTTAATTTATCTAAAATTAAATCAACCGATAAACAGACAAGAATTATCCGATCCTTATAATTTAACAAGTTTACCTTGAATTAATTTTTACCACAAAATTAATTCAACCGATAAACAGACATTAATTATTTGATTCTTTCAAATTTCAACCAATCTAATAAATCTGACATAAGTTATCAATTATTAGAAAAGCATGTCGTATTGTTATAGGATGTTGTGAGCTAGCAAAGGGGACCAAATGGACCTATATAGCTCAAGCTCCTGATAATTATGAAACCCAATATCCCAGATATACATTTCATAATTATCAACTCCAATGCTACTCCACAAAAAACTTTGAGTTGCATTCTCGAACTACATTGAATTACGAAGCTTGTATAGCTAAGTCTCCATGACATATCATAGTATATTGTATCCCTATATGATAATCCACAATCGGCTTAAGGACAAGTTCTCTCTTACCTTCCTGATTATTTTTATCTTACGTTCCATTATCTCACCATCAGAAAACTTACTATGAATGACAATATACCATTTGGTTACACCTATGCATCCAAATGGTTGGGCGCTCTAGTTTTTCAATTACAGAATAACGTATATAAGAGGATATCATTACTCCTAAAGAGGAGCTATGGATTCCATATCTATGAATAACAGGTCTACGCTATCAAGAGTCATGCCTTCAATGTACCGTCATGAATACCACTATTAAGATATGGGTGTCGCCCTTTGGTACATCAAAAGACACAAGCCAAGACAACGGGCCCACTATTCATCTCAGGATTAAGATACAACACAAATGATTGTCTAAAGTGAATCGATTTGCCGAGACAGAATTATTAATCCAAATCAATTCACTTTATGTCCTGATCCAACATATCGTCACCTATGATAATGTGCCAATGTTTCTATTCATGGAGTCCACCTCCGATGGTCAAGACAAACCATCTTCCAAAAGAGATATAAACAACATAACAATCTTTGCATGAATAAAGCGCCCAACTTTATTCCTTCGATTACGGATCTTATGATTTTGACCATCACCTTAAGAATCGTGTCTTCCACATAATCCGTCCATCATATGCCCAATTCTTAAGGTTTAGACCAATAGTCTCAGACTTTTGTTTGCTTAACATACATTCAACAAATATGAATGTATAGAGGACAAGATTTAGTATAGAAATAATAAATAAATTCTTTATTGATAAAAATGTCTTCAAAAAGTGATTACATTTTTACTCCTTAGGGCATACATGTCAAACAGTTTCAAGTAGTCAATCTTAGGCCTTCAAAAACTATAGCAAACGAACTCCAAATTTTTTGAATTTACACAGAGATGTCCTTCTCATATCCATTTATAACTTTGCTGAGAACCTTCTTCAAATTCGGCCCATAAGGCGTCCAAAAATCGACCACAAATTCGTTCGGGAACCTGCTAGAAACTTGGGCCCAACTTGCACCATCCAAGCCCAACTTGCACATTTCGATGCCCAAAACTACTGCCACCCCTAGGGGTGTGACGACCCATCTTTTCAAGTAATCACTTTATTTTTTAAACATCGTTCTTAAATAGTAATCTTACTTACTTAGTAGGAAAAATACTGAATTAATTTTTTTTTCTTTTCCTTTTAACATCCTTTAAAACATACTTATAAGCTATTGCGACCTCTGTCGCCATTCAAGTTGAGACCTCGCTCAACACTTGCCTTTAAACCATTTCAAATCGTTCTTAAAACTTATTAAGAAACACTTATTAAACCATTAATTAAAACTTAACTTTATAAGTGAATAAAACATTTTGTAATTATACCGTAAAACTTTGAAAACATTTCTTAAAACTGTGATTTTCTTAAAACTTTGAAAACACTATATTAAATAGTAGAAAACCTTTTTTTAATGTAGCGGAAGCAAATTGTGGTGGTATCTATACTCAAATCCTCGCATCTGTCCTCCACAGCACCTAGCTCTTCTAACGGGTCTTACTAGTCACCCATAAAACTATTTACAGCATGAAAAACTTTTTATGAGCTTTCGCTCAGTAAGATCAAACATAAACTCACAAATCACTTAAACATGCTTTAAAACTTTTCTCATAATAAACTTTTCTTAAAACATGTTTCATAAATGCTTTTCATAAACATTTTTCATAACTTTTTTTCTTAAATGTTTTTTATTAAATATTTCTAAAAAGTTTTTCATAAAGCATTTCTGAAACGTTTTTCTTAAAACATCATTTATAAACCTTTTCTTATAAGCATAAAAATGTTTTTCATAAGCACTTAACATAAAACATTTCTCAAAATGTTTTTCATAAGCATTTAACGTAAATACTTTATAATAAGGAATATAAGCAAATTCATAATACATGATTCTAATTATGCTCAATTATGAACTTCAATTATGAGCATTTTATGAACATTCTATTAACTTAAACATTCCTATCTTTCTTAACCTTTATCCTTGTTCCTTAACTTTCTTTATCTTATAACCTTTAGTGTTCATACCAACATCTTTAATCATGAGATCATAAACATGATGCTTCCCTTGTGGAAGACTTGAGACCATCGAACATCGAGGTCATGTACCTCACACATAGGAGGTCAAACTTTAACTTATTTATGTACCTCACATCTAGGAGGTCACAACTTTAAATTTACTTTCAGTACCTCATAATAAGGAGGCTGGTACGACACTTTCTTTTTATTATCTTTACTTTACCTTCTTTTTAACATTAGTGAGCATATCAAATGCTAACACATTATATGCAAACACATTTGCAAATCATAACTTGTACAGTAAAACTTATTGCATAACAAATGCAACATAAAATTTATAACTTAAACTGTAAAACATTATGTATTAACAAAATGCAAAACATACTTTAAACATAATTTTTGCAAACACGTTGCAAACTTTTACTTGATCTTTTAAACTTTATGCATATCAAATGCAATTATGCTTTAACATAATAGTTGCAAATATATTGAAATCTTACTTTAAACTATAAAACTTTTTGCATAACAGATGCAAACACACTTTTAAAAACAACTTGTATAACAATTGCAAAGACATTTGTAAACATATATATAAATATAAACATTTGAAAATTATTTACTTCATGCTGTAGGTGAGGTTTGAACTTACTCAGACTATGCTCTAGCGTTCTCTATTCCATTTCTTTTTCTTTCCTTAGTCGGCCTCTTGTGTCATGATCAAACGACAGCCGACTCATTAATTAATTTTATTTTAATTAAGCTACTTGATTGATAATAAAACGTAAACATTAAACATTCATTCCTTTTTTTATAACTTGGTTTATTATCAGTTTACCCTTCTCTTTACTAATTTTGTAACCCACTAGGTTACCATTCTTTCTTCTTAGCTCGGCGACCATCAGGTTACCTCATTCTTTACTTGAATTTGTAACCTACCAGGTTACCTTTGTTTTACTAGAACATCCCTTATTAAATTTCTCATCTCATGTGACGGTTTTGTTACCTAACGTATTACAGAATATTTTTTGTCTAAGAGCATTATGCTAAATCGGAGTGTCTGACTCTGTTTAGCCATTTCCTTAATAATGAAGATTTTACCCTTGCTCACATAATATGGAAAAATTACCACTAAGAAATGTTTCCAGACATTGGGCGTTTCGGGTCTATTTCGGTCTTTTTTCATAAAAAAACCATTTTGCCCTTAACTTTTTTTCTTTCATTCTTTCATTGCCTAAACTTTAAATTCTTTAAAACTTAGCATCTATAATTATTTACTGCCTACAGCAGTGTAAGAAATCAACGTTCCCTAGTGAAAACCCAGTTTTCTCACAACTTTACGGTTTGGGCCTGAAATACAAAAATATTTATATTTTTGCCCTTGAAACAAAAAATGACAACTTTATACTAAAACGTTCAATTTTTCACAACAAATAAAACTTACAAAAGCACTATGGTCAAATTCCATACATTTCATAATGTTTTCATTTCTTGAAATTTTGTGGCTAAAATTTTGTAAAATTCATAACTTCTAAACCGGGCAGAATTTTGAAAATTGTCTGTGTTTTCCTCATAGTTTTGACAAGTTCTACAACTTTCATGTTGTAACTTTTTTGAAATTCCAATATTTAGGGGGACTTTTTGGCTGATTTTTAAATCTGTCGAGAATACCTTTTTTCTTTGCAATTTAGTCCACTTTGAAATTTTACCAAAACCCTTACTTTCTTCTTTCCATCATCATCACCATCAACATATAACATAAAATAGCCATGCCATAATGTCCATTTACATGCCATAGACTAAAATCATTTCATCAAACACTTGGCATGCTAAAATATAAACTTTTGCTTAATTTCAAAGATTAAGATTTTAGAATTCTTACCAAGAATTCGTCCAAGCTTTCAATCCTCCAATTATGCAATTAAACTTGCTTAGATTCCTTTGTTATAAACCATGACAAAATTCCATTAAAACCCATCCATAACTTTGAAAAAAATTACTTAAACCCCTAAAAAAAAGTTTAGAAATTTACCTCCAAAGTGGCAAAACTTTGCACTAAAACATTAGGGCTTGCCTTAAGCTTGATTTGGAGACTTGAATTTCACCAAAACTTGAGGGAGAAAGTGATCATGGAGGGGACGGTTTTGGAGGGGAAAAAATGGAACTTTTTTTTACTTCCTTCATTTCTTTCTTTCTTTCTTTCCTTCTTTTCACATTTTTCTCTTCTTTTTTTTTTTTCCCACCGTGGAGACCAACTTTGGTCTCTTATATCATTAAATCATTAAACTTTCTTTTTCTTTATTTTTCCTTTTTTTTTTAACAAAAAGTGGTGGTGAGTCACCTTAGTCATCAAGTGGATTCCTTTGGGTGGCCAAATGTGATTGGGCCACATTTCATGATGTGGTGGTCTAATCAAAATCCATTGGGTGTCCACCAAACTTTTTATGCAATCCAAATTTATACAGATAGTATTTTTTCTATACTACCGGTATTCTTTTCCATACAGTTCATAAGGTCCCATAACCTCCCACACTTATTTTCATCCGTCACATAATATAATTCCAATATTATCTAACTTTATACCGTCTAGATTTATACTGACAATATTTTTCTTATACTGTTGGTATATTCTCTATCGTTACAATAGTCCTTATTCATCTGTATTCTCTATACAGTATTATTCTTATACTGCTTTAACTTAAACAATTCAAATTCTATACCGCATGACCTTAAACAATCTAATTCCTACACTACATTACTTTTACAGTGTAATTTTTAAACCACATAATTTTGTCATTGTACTTTCTTACACTACATTATTTTACTACTATATTGTTTTTCATATTATTATACAGTTTTTTTCTTAAACTGTATTTTTTTGTCTTACATAATCCTTAACTTATTGCATTTTTAATGTCGTAAAAATGCTCGGGTGTTGCAAGGGGGACATAACGACCCTATAATTAACTAGCTTAGGGCTTAAACCTAGCCTGCCATCATGAGATTTCACGAATTTGGCAAGAACACCCCTTATTGGCCAAAACCACCTCCTATGGTGGCTTGGCACCACTCCCCAACCAATTATAAAGCTTTTCAGCCCAAACCACCCGATAGCCTCCTTAGATCCCCATAATGAAATTCTAACTGATATTTCAGCCTTCAAGGTTGTCAAATCATAAAATGATAGTGTACTTCACCATTAAGCAATGTTTAGGGTATAAATAACTCCCATGGCCCCAAATCTGAGTTCCATCACTTTTTCTCCCAACTCAAGTAGTAAACAAACTTTATTTTCCTCCTAAAACTTGTTCCTAAGCTGCTCTCAAAGTTTCCTAGCCTATTTCAAAGATTTGGGCATTAAACCAAATCAAATTTCAGGCACAACCATTGTCAAGCTTAGAACCAAGGGTACCAAATCCCATTTCTCCAAGGGTCTGAGATGAAACTCATGTCCCTCATGTTCTCCATGTAATATATGATCTGTATGAGGTTTCATATGATTAAAACCAATTGGTTTTGGTGATTTAGGAGCAAAAAACTAGCAACCAAGCTCAAAAACCAGAAAATTTAGAAGTAACCATTCAAACTTGGATCTTTTGGCGTAATCCATTAATTTCAATGAGATTTCTTGCTTTGAACATGTTTTTCATGATAAGTAGATGATGTGTGTCAAGTTTCATGAGTTAAGGTTGAGTATTTTTGGATTTAGAGGTTGAATTCACAATGAAAATTCGGATGGCATTTTATCAAACAATTTGTGAGAAATTGAAAATCTATTAAACCGCTTGATCAATTCACAAAATTCAAAATGGAACATGTTACATGATCATAGAGTAAGTGTTTTATGTGGTTGAATTGAAGGTTTAAGCTTTAAACAAAAAAATGGAAGTTGTGCAAAATTTTGCCCGACTCTCAACCTTGCTATTGCTGATATTGCAGCTACTGACTGGGGATCGGTCGACTGATGCTGATACCGTTGACCAAGTTGATCCCGGTTAGCAAAAATAATAATATTTTAATGGCAAAATCCTTTTTTTTAACTTAAATAAATAAAAATGTGATTTTAATGCCCAAACATCACTTAAAATAATGCCAAAAATTATGAAATAATATAAGAATATTATTATCAAGTTTTTCATAATTTTTTTGAGTACTTTTGATGTATTTAAATGTAATTAAGAAGGTAAAAAAATATTAATTCAAAATTTAATTATATAAATTAAAGTTTAAATGATTTTCAAAGGCTTTTATAAATTAAGATAAAATTGTATAAGATTTAATAAATTAGAATATTGTTATAGAATATTATAAGTGTTTTATGACAAGCTAAAAAGTTCAATAAGAAGATTAAATAATAATATAGAAGTTAAGATTTTAAGAGATACTTTAATGGTGTAAAGCATGTTTCTTTCTTTAATTGTAACCTTTTATGACACTAATTTAGTAAGGTGCTGCTGTGATATTATGTTTTTAAAATGAACTAAAATCAAAGAAATAATTTCATAATTAAAATGTGGCTATGAAAACAACAGGGGTTTATACAGGAATTTGTGAGATATGGCCATAAATCTCTAACACATAGGCCTCGATACCAGGAAAAGTTTTGACACTAAGGTCCGTACATTCTCCAGTAGACTTTTGTCAAGTTACTTGAGTTGAGTTAGAAACCGCACGTTCCATCCCAAGTAAGCACAACCCCATCTACAACATGGAACAACATCTAGCTGTATACCTAGGATGATGTGTTTAGTTGTGTGCAAATCGATGATGTGATGATATGTTGAGATTATGACATGATGATATGATGCCATACCTATGCCTTGATATGCCACATCTATCATATATGTATATGTCTTGTTATCCTATGAACATGTTATATAGGGGGAATATATAACCCCATATGATATTTTAAAGATAACAACAGACATAGAAAATAATTAGGTGACAATCAAATGAATATCTAAAAACAACAATGCTACTTATATGGTCACTTGATTTAAAGAAAGTGAAAGAATAGTAATGTGTTGTACCAGTCTCCAAGGGGACAACTCTTCCAAGGAACGTCCACCAAGGTGGATATATTTCTATTTTTGCCAGGACCTTATTAGGCTGGGTCGCAACCCCTGATAACTCCATGGCTTAGTGCCAGGTATGTACATGAGGGCCCTAAACTAGAAATAGTCAAAGATGTTGAAATGCGATTATATTTATTAAAGATTGAAAGAACAAGACAATGAACAGATTACAATACTAAAACTACCTAATTCAACTGTTGCATGTGACGAGTCTTGATATGTATGATTTGTCATGGGTCAACTGGTTGTGCTTACTTACCTTTAGCTCACGTAGTGATTTCTTGTTGTAGGCAAAGGTAAGGCACTCCAGAATTAGAGTTGGATCGGTGGAGGGCAGGAATCATCAATGCTTGCAAGGAAACAGGATGGGCACCACTACCATGTTTTTTGCATATGTTTTAAATAGTTATATATGATATTCTACTATTCCACATAAATACAATAACTTTATATTTCCGTGTATTTTTAGAAATAATGCGAGGCTTTATTTCCAAACTCCATGAATATTTCACCAATGGTTATGTTACTTATAAGTATGATTTCAAATTATGTTGTAACTATTCCCTCCAAATGACATGTTCACAATCGGTCGCAACAGTCTCTAAACAACTTTTATTTTTAAATGACCCTAAATTTTGAGATTAAATTTAAAAGTAAGAAAATAATGTTTAAAGTAGCGGTCTGTCTAGGCGGGTCGTTACAAATGTAAAAAAAAATGCAATAATGATAAATTAAAAGGAAAAAGCATTTTGATGGCATACTTAAAAAATAATTTAATGAAGTGAATTTAAAAATACACAAGATATTAGGAGAACACAACAAAAAAACACAAATAAAAAGGAACAAAAAATAAAAGACTAAAGACGCAAATAAAAAAATGCAGACAAAAACACAAAAGAAAGTATAAGTAAAAAAAAAAGAAAGAAAGGAAGAAAAAAAGGAAAACAATGGAAAAGAAGAAGAAAAAAAATGAAATACCACGTGTTAGCGGTATATTAATTTGCACATTAAAACTTTTGTATATAGTAAATAAAAAGATATCTTATTTAAAAGATTTATGGATAGATAACATCATGGCTTGAAATATTTAGATCCACTCTTAGGAAAATGAGTGAGAAATTAGCGTTCACACTGGGCTATACAATCAATGGATCTAAGAGTCATAGGTTTTTCGCCAAGTAACTGGGTTAGAAATCATTGTGTCCTAAATTTTTCTAGAACTACTTTAAGGAACTTCAGTTAAAAATTATTGACAATAAACTGTACAAATCGCTAGGAGCTAAATTCATAGTTTTCACTAGGTTTGGAGAGCCTAAAGTGACATTTAGTTGATGGAATGGAATAAGAATGTAAGTAGGTATACAACTGTATATAAATACTGTTAATTTCAACCTTTTTTTTTTCAACCCAAATCTACTACTTAGCGTATTTACATTTTAAACTATAAATTGTAGTTTAAACTTTTTTTTTTGGTTAAAACTAACTGAAACCAATATTTTGACGAACTTACCAAACATAAGTTCAAACTATAAATTATGGTTTAAACTTATTTTTGGTTTTAACCAATATTGGTTTCAACAAATTTGTTTTAACCACTCCTAATTAGGTGCAAAATGAAATTTGATAATAACATACATTTTACATAATTGGCTTTTAGTTTTTTTGTGTATAAGTTATGCTCATCTTTCTCAAGATTATAACTCAAAATTACTTTTTTGATTAATAATCATAGATGGAATAAAATAACGACAATCCATCATCAAGCAAAAAAAATACCAATTTCTCACATTAATTGTTTCCCTTTTTTTTTTCTCCTCCTGAAAAGAAAGCCCTTGGACCAACCTTTAAGGTTTATTAGGTTTGTTTTTTTTGGCGAAAAATGAATTTCGTTAACAAAGCGAACAGTGATAGGAGGTATACTGAAAGAAGACCGAAAACAAAAGTTATTATAGTTGTGGGAGGATGTGATTGTAGCTCACAGGACCCAATGGCATAGCTATTCTCACACTGATAATTTTTCTATTGATTTTTTTAATTAAAAAAAAAGAGGTTGCAAGTTTCGATTTTGGACGTGTAAAGCTAGGTTTTGAACAAGGGGAAGCCTGGGCTAGTCCCCACCCAAAAACAAAAAAACCAGGCTATGCACGCGCTGAAGACAGACAAGCGAGTTCCTTTTCATGGTGTCCTCTCACACGCTTCTCCAAAACGCTGTCGTATCAATGCAAGAGAAACCCTAACAAGTTCTATCACATTGATTAGATCGACTTTCTCAACTTCCTAATGCAGAACTCACCACGCGACCCAGAAGGGTCAAGTTCTTGGGGGGTGGAGCACCACACGCTTCACCACGTGTTCTACTAAGAGCAACGTAGCACAGAAAATTCCGTGATCTCCATGTAACAATATCTGGACACACCTTTTATTTCCTTATTTTAACAGAGGGGTAACTCCAACGGCTATAATATTATCCAAGAACGATCCCGAGCCATCGGATCGTCAAGCCAAGATCCAACGGTAACAAATCAAAAGAAATCCGACCGTTGGAAGTGATGCGTTGCCTCTGGCCCCGGCTTCAAAAGGAATTACGGGCTCTTTAAACCCCATTTCCTATTCTCTTCAGAAGATCACACAAATCTCAGAGACAGAGAGTGGAGAGAGAAAGTGAGAGATCTGAAGTGGTGGAGACGACTTAGAGAGAGAAAGAGGGAAAGAAGGAGATTTTGGAGTCGTCTCATCGGCTGCAGCAGTGTTCTTGTTCACAGATCGATCGTGGGCTTTTTAGAAGACATGGCTTCAAGAGTAGTTGTTCCACAACAAGCAAGAAGTATTATTACGAATACCCAAATTCCTAAAGAGTAGTCGTCTCTTGGGTCTTTTTCTTTAAGATTGTTCGCATTTGATGACTACCCAAATTCCTATTTATCGTTTTGATCGAATCCCTTCTGGTGTTCCCTATGGAGATTTTATGGGTTTTTTTTTCTTTCTTTTTTCTTTACTTTTCTTTTGGGTTCATAGTTTACCGATAATTTTTCTATGTTTAAGAATAAAGTATTCTCTTTCTTGTTTCCTTGAAGTTCATCTTCTTTATTTAGTCCCAAACGGCCGAAATTCTTTACAAAGTCGTTTTGTTTTATTCTTTGCATAAAAATTTGGGGAAAAACTCGTGAAAGAATTTTTTGAATGGGTTTTTGTTCAATAGGTGAGGCGGTTGTTGGTGGAGAAAACAAGATGCAAAAGAAAAACGTTGCGGCCGATGCGAGAAACAGAAGAGCACTTGGTGATATTGGCAATATGGTAACTGTTCGACCTATCGACGCCAAGCCTAATCGCCCAATCACAAGGTAACTTTTTGAAAAAAAGAAAGATAGTTTGGTTTTGGTTTGCTTGTTTGGTTTTCTTTTTTTTTCATTCTTGCTAAATTTCCTTTTATTCTTCAGGAGTTTCCGTGCACAACTAATTGCCAACGCAGAAGCTGCAAAAGCCGCTGCAAACAATAAGGTTGGTAGTAGATATTTAATTAATCTCTCCAATTCTTTTAATTTTCAATCTTCCTTGATATAATAATAACTTATCATATGACTTTCATAAATTTGTGCAGAAACAAGCTTGTGTCAATGTGAATGGATCAATTGCCGCTCCTGAGGCAGTCCCTGCAGGCCATAAAAGGGATGGAGCAGTGCCTAAACCCATCCAGAAAAAGGCTAATCAGATTAAGCTGAAGCCTCATCAAGAGCTGATTGAGATAAGCTCGGATTTGGACGAAGATGCCAAGAATAAGCAGGAGATCGTCAAGCCTGTAAGTAAGAAAAGAGATGGAGAAGGAGCGTCAAGGAAGAAAGCCCCCACTCTTTCTTCAGTCCTTACTGCTAGAAGCAAGGTAAAAAAAAATTGCCTTTCTTCTTTCAAAATTTCTTGTTCAATCCATTTGTGTCCAGCTTGTTTTCCTGATTTTCTTGTTCTTTAATTTATTCAGATGGCCTGCGGTATGACTAACAAACCAAAGGAACAGATCGTCGACATTGATGCAGCAGATGTAAACAATGAGTTGGCTGCTGTTGAGTACGTTGAGGACATGTACAGCTTCTACAAGTTAGTTGAGGTATTTTGTTGTTGTTGTTCTTTTTCTTCTTCTTCTTCATATTTTCTTGCTATTTTTTCATCATATATTTTTCTCTAATTTTACTTTTTCTTTTTTGGCTACGCAGAATGAGAGCCGGCCTCATGATTACATGGATTCACAGCCTGAGCTTAATGAGCAGATGAGAGCTATACTGGTGGATTGGCTGGTAGAAGTTCACTCTAAGTTTGAACTCTCCCCTGAAACTTTTTACCTGACAATCAACATTGTTGACCGTTTCCTTGCCGTGAAGACCGTTCCGAGGAGAGAACTGCAGTTGGTGGGCATTAGTGCAATGCTTATGGCCTCAAAATATGAAGAAATCTGGGCTCCTGAGGTGCGCAGACATTTCATACCTTAAAAACATACAGTTATGTGTGTGTATATATATATATATCATTTTATATGCCTCAAAATTCTGAAAAGCTTTTGCTCTATTGCAGGTAAATGATTTTGTATGCCTATCAGACAGAGCTTACACTCACGAACAGATACTAAGGATGGAAAAAATTATACTGGGCAAGTTGGAATGGACATTGACCGTTCCCACGCCTTATGTATTTCTCGTTCGTTTCATCAAGGCTTCTGTTCCGAACGACAAACAAGTCAGTACCAAAACTTCTTTTAAAACGAGCTCAAATTATTCCTTTAGTAACAAAAACATATTATTTTTAATAATTTATTCGGTATAAATTTCGTCACAGGTGGAAAATTTGGTATTTTTTCTTGCTGAGTTGGGAATTATGCACTATGCGACCATAATGTATTGCCCTTCTATGATTGCTGCCTCAGCAGTCTACGCTGCTCGGTCCACACTCAACAAAAGCCCCATTTGGAATGACACTCTTAAGCTTCACACTGGTTTTTCAGAGTCACAAGTCATGTAAGAATCTTTTTCCCTTGTCTAGTATGTACATTTTTTGGTCAATTGGGGTGTGTTCAATTAATTAATATATAGTAGGTGTTTTTTTTTTTTCCAAAAATTAATATTGTTCTTTTTTTTTTTTTTGACGATGCAGCGCCTGTGCAAAGCTTCTGGTGACTTTGCATTCGACGGTTTTGAAAAGTAAGCTTCGGGGTGTATTCCGGAAGTATGACAGTCCAGAGAGAGAATGTGTGGCTCGGCTTCCACCGGCCAAAGCTCTTTTGTCTGATGCTGGTGCTGGATCCAGATGAGAGAGAGTTACTATTCTTTTTACAATATTTTTTCCCGGTGAAAATGTGAGACAAGTGTTTCATTGATGACCAATAATTTGCTTTCTTATTGTTCGTTATGTCAATTTGTTCCTTTAGCAAATTGTTTCAATTATGTTTAAATGACTGCAATACTGTAACCCTGTTACTTTAATTACTTGATTCAAAGAAATGTTATCTTCTTGTGCCATGTAATATTCTGTTTATTATTTTTTCTTTGAGGACTTTGTTTATTGGTGGAACCCTTTTGAGGGGGGATATATATTCTTTTTTTTTTGGGAAATATTCAACTTTTGTTTAAGGGGAAAAATTTTGAAAAAAATCTTGGAATAAAATTCATAATGGCTCGTTTTAGAAATAATTATAAATTAAGAATGGCTCGTTTTTAATTTAAAATCTTACTTTTTTCTTTTTTTGAGATCAATATTTAAGGGAACTTCTACGATAAGAAACACTAAAAAGGTAGAATCCAAAGGGTGGTAAATTCTTGGATTAAGGGGAAATATTTAAGGGATATATATTCTTTTTTTTTTTTTTTTTTGGGAAATATTCAACTTTTGTTTAAGGGGAAAAATTTTGAAAAAAATCTTGGAATAAAATTCATAATGGCTCGTTTTAGAAATAATTATAAATTTAAGAATGGCTCGTTTTTAATATAAAATCCTACTTTTTTCTTTTTTTGAGATCAATATTTAAGGGAACTTCTACGATAAGAAACACTAAAAAGGTAGAATCCAAAGGGTGGTAAATTCTTGGATTAAGAAGGGCCCACAATTTATATCTAAAATTCAGAATGGCTCGTTTTAAAAATAATTTGTAAATTCAGAATGGATTAAGAAGGCCCACAATTTATATCTAAAATTCAAAATGGCTCGTTTTAAAAATAATTCATAAATTAAGAATGGCTCATTTTTAATATAATCCTACTTGTTTTTTTTTAGAGATTGATATTTTAAGGGAACTTCTACAATAAGAAACACAAAAAAGGTAGAATCTAAGGGTCGTAAATTCGTGGATTGAAAAAACGGCCCACAATTTATATCTAAAATTCAGAATGGCTCGTTTTAAAAATAATTCATAAATTATTTTTAATATAAATCCTACTTGTCTTTTTTTTTTTTTTAGAGATTGATATTTTAAGGGAACTTCTACAATAAGAAACACAAAAAAGCTAGAATCCAAGGGTAGTAAATATAATCCTACTTGTTTTTTTTTTAGAGATTGATATTTTAAGGGAACTTCTACAATAAGAAACACAAAAAAGGTAGAATCTAAGGGTGGTAAATTCGTGGATTGAAAAAACGGCCCACAATTTATATCTAAAATTCAGAATGGCTCGTTTTAAAAATAATTCATAAATTATTTTTAATATAAATCCTACTTGTCTTTTTTTTTTTTTTAGAGATTGATATTTTAAGGGAACTTCTACAATAATAAGAAACACAAAAAAGCTAGAATCCGAAGGGTAGTAAATTCGTGGATTGAAAAAAAGGACCCACAATTTATATCTTAAAACGTTGGGGTGTGAAAAAGTGAGACTAATAATTTTTTTTTTGTTCGTCAAGGTGAATATAATTTGCTCCTTTAGCAGATTGTTATGTTTTTCAATTATGTTGAAACGACTGCAATACTTTTTGATTTAAAGAATTGATATTCTTATGCCATGTAATATTTTTGAAACACAAAAAAGGTAGAATCTAAGGGTGGTAAATTTGTGGATTGAAAAAATGGGCCCACAATTTATATCTAAAATTCAAAATGGCTCGTTTTAAAAATAATTCATAAATTATTTTTAATATAAATCCTATTTGTTTTTTTTTTAGAGATTGATATTTTAAGGGAACTTTTACAATAAGAAACACAAATAAGGTAGAATCCAAGGGTAGTAAATCCGTGGATTGAAAAAAAGGACCCACAATTTATATCTTAAAACGTTGGGGTGTGAAAAAGTGAGACTAATAATTTTTTTTTTGTTCGTCAAGGTGGATATAATTTGCTACTTTGGCAGATTGTTATGTTTTTCAATTATGTTGAAACGACTGCAATATTTTTGGATTTAAAGAATTGATATTCTTATGCCATGTAAGATTTTTGAAACGACTGCAATACTTTTTGATTTAAAGAATTGATATTCTTATGCCATGTAATATTTTTGAGATGTACTCTGTTTACTGGTGAATCATTTTGTCTAAATTATATATAATAATAATCATTCTTTTTTTGAGAAATATTCAACTTTTTGTTAGGGAAAAAAATTTAAAAATTCTGGAAATAAAATGAAGAGTGGCTTGTTTTAAAATATATACAATCATCACTTTTTTGAGAAATATTCAACTTTTTTTTTAATGGGAATAAAAAACACCAAAATCTTTTTTTTTTTAAAACAAAGAAAATCAAACTAAAAAAGTCAAAATGTACAAAAATGAAGACATAAACGAGACAAAATATCTGGAGTAATCTTTTTCACGGAAATAAATGGTTTTAAGGGTTATTTATTTATTAACTTTTGGGTCTTACTTACTTTACCACTAAACTTTAAAAATCACTATTTTACCCCCTAAACTTT
This sequence comes from Artocarpus heterophyllus, assembly GCA_025403435.1. Taxonomy (NCBI): domain Eukaryota; kingdom Viridiplantae; phylum Streptophyta; class Magnoliopsida; order Rosales; family Moraceae; genus Artocarpus; species Artocarpus heterophyllus. Next base: position 30,290,857 of record CM046352.1, read on the forward strand.
AAAGGGTTATTAACAAAGTCAAAATGTACAAAAATATGAATAAAGAAATGAGACAAAATATGTGGAGTAATTTTAAAGGTACAAAAAAATGTAATTTTCTTTTTCACGAAAATAAACGTTTTTTTAAAGGGTTATTAACACTAGTAGCCAATAAAGTTTTGGGTCTCACTCACTTTGCCCTCTGAATTTTAAAAATCACTACTTTACCTCTTGAACTTTTGAAACTCCTTATTTTGCCCCTGAATTTTAAAGCTCACCATTTTGCTTTTGTTTTAAAGCTTATTATTTTGTCTCCTATTTTTAAAATTTCCATTCAAATAGACAAAATTAAGCTCATTTGATTCACACATGGGTCACTTATAAAGACAAAAATGAGATTTTATCATTCATAGGCTTTGTTTCATGTTTACACTCTCATGTAAAGTTTTATCTGCTCTTATTTAAGAAGGGTTTGTATGCATATTTTTTTCGATATTATTCGCCAATATCTCCTTATTTTTAATGCATAGCTCATCTTTTTAACATTCAAATTCGGATATTAGTGAATAATATCAACTTATTATAGGAGTTACACATTAAAAATCAAAAGAAATTTGTAGGTGTGCTTTTCCTAAATGAGAGTTCAAAAAAAATAAAATAATAAAGGTATAAACATAAAACAAAACTTAGAAGTGATAAAGTTTTACTTTTTTGTTTTTATAGGTGACCCATATGCAAATCATGTAAGTTTAATTTCATTTATTTGAACAAAAAAATCAAAAATTTAGGAGAGAAAGTGAGGAGTTTTGAAATAATGATTTTTAAAATTTGGAAGCAAAATGAGGAGTTTTGAAACTTCAAGGGGCAAAGTGAGTTTAGGGGTCATTAAGTTAATAACCTTTTTTTAGAAGTACAAAAATAAATGAGACAATTTCACATTTATTCATCATACTAGTTTGACCCGCCACGGTGGAGTAATTTTATAAGTTCTATAAATAATTTGAACAAATAACCACAACATTATAGTTCCACCCTAGAGAAAAAAAATAAAAAGATTGCAAAAATAAATCAAAAGATATATCTTTATATCCTTCCAATTTCAAAATTATTCTTTCCAATAAATCAATTTTTATGTTCCAATTTGGTTTTTCTACCTATAATTTATTGCCACCTAGAAAATGTTATATGAATTCACAAGTGCATAAGCCGTTAGTGGGTAATAAAGTGATGGATACGAGTAGCATCCTCTAAGGATTGATATTGATTTGGTTAAGCACAAAAAATGGTTAACTCTAAAATTATTTGGATGGCGGAATCTAAATATTTGAATTTACTAAATTCTACATATAACATTTTCTATATGAATTTACTAAATCAATTAAATATGTCTACTCCTATACTGACAATTGAGTCTCTGTTATACATTCATTGATAATTTTCAAGCATTAATAAATTATTCCAACAAGCAACTCACAACAACACTGCACAAGATTCATTCCTAAGTCTCCAACCAATTCCCAAATCATCCAAATGTTGGCCAAACTTCCACAAGCTAATTACAGATTGAAAAAGTCAACACATAGAAAAATAAGACATAAAAAATAAAAAAAAATTATAGCGTGGTTACATCATAGCTGTAATGCCCAATCAACTCACAATTAGTCAGTAATAAGCATTTTGCTTATCTATGCATTTAATAAACACATGTTATCGAATTATGAGCATATAGAAATTATATTTTTTACGTGCATGAGTACTTGTTATTTTTAAGATTGAATCATGCATAAATGTGCTTATATTTACTGAATATGATAAAGAAATTTTAATGTATGATCTAACATGTTTTTAAAATTTTTAATTGCAATGAAAAGCTCGGTTTCTCGGTTAAGGAAGATTGGTGTGCTAAATAGTAACGAATTGATTGGAAAGTGTTTTTCCATTTCAAATGCATTCTAAACTGATTGTTTTGCTTATCTATTCATTTGAAATAGCTAGGTTTGATTAGAATTGAAAGCATGAAAAATGGTGCAATTTGATTGGTTTGGTAACTTGGTTATAGAAAATTGAGTTATACTTGTGTGTACTTGATTTAATTGGCTAACAATCAGCTCAAATCTCTTACTCAGCACTCATTCTATAAACGAAACCTAAGAAAAAGATGGCAAAAGCTCCCAAGCAACTTTCTTCTTTAACCCACCTCCTTTTGATAAGTCAAATGCACTAGAAAATTCTATTTTTGCTTCTTATCTTAATTCGTAGCCTCAAATTTGTCCAATCCTTTCTCCAATTCTTTCTTTTTATTTTTCCATGTCCTTAAGCTCATAAAAACTTAAACATGACCATAGAAATTTGGATTACACAAAATAGGACAAGTTTTCACCATTTTGAACTTAAAAATTGTGTTTTGACCTCCAATAGAATCCTAACTTCAAGTCCTATAAGATAACATCTATATTTCTATTTCTTATGATGAAATGAAGTAATTTTCTATTATATATAATTATATATTTGGAGAACATAAGGTAGGATAGATTTGAAGCAAAACCAAGTTTGTTGAGTTAGTTTATTTGCAAAACTGAAAATTTTTTGGAAACCAATTCTTTCTTTTATTTCTATTGATTCTATGGTAATTGTTGAATGATTTTGAATGCTTATAAATAGTAGGAAATTAGTTAGAATGCTATTACTAAATTTCTTGAAAGAAAATACAAAACTAGGTTAAGTAAAAAAAAAAAATCAGGTTTGTGTTATGTTTGATTATCATGTATTGGACTATTTTTATAAGATTATATACTTTCCTTAATGATGTTTAATGTTTGGAAATTTTGTTGATTTATTGCAAAACTTGATTTTGGCTAGAAAGAGGTAAAATTATTATGTGTTTGATATAATGTAATTTGTAGTAGGAATAAGTTGAAATGCTTGTTTGTTGAGATGATTGAACATTTAATCTCTCTATATTTTATTATATTTATAGAAGTGTAGCATGTTCCTTGGTGGAAAAGGATGCATTTTACCATTATAAAACCCAGCCCATTTTGTGTTTAATTCAATACAAAACCATTGTAATTTCAATTTATAACCTATATCAATGAGTTTGGTGTATGAGAAATTGAATGGTATATAGTTTTATGATGTTAGGCCCTTAGCATATCTTATCTTCTAAAAGGACTAATCTTTTCACTTAATGCAAATTGGACTCGAGGTAAGTAGAAGCTACTATTTATTGCATCACAAGAATTATGCCATGTTATGTTTTAAGGTGCATTGATTAGAATTTTGTTATTTGGGGATGAAATAGATTGTTGAAAAGAATTCATGATTAGAATACATGATATGATCTAAAAGGGAAATGAGATTTTTAACTAAAATGAGGGTATGGTGCTTAATCATGGGTCGAATAGACATGGGATACAGGTGGGACCGGCAAACCTAACAAAGGGTAGTGAATACTTTGAGGTTGAGAAACTAAGAAAATCAAAGCCACAAAGAATGAGACTGAATACGGAAAATACCTTAAAACATGATGAATTGGTTCTGAAAACCATGGCCTATTATTATCAGTTAAGTACTAGACTCCAAGGGTACTCAAAAGTTAAGTAAAGGAGAAAGATTTACATAAAGAATAATGGAAGAAGAAAATATCCAATTGCATTCTCATTCACCATTCATGTTCATGCATTAGTTTTTTGTTGACTGAGCCTTTAGCTCAATATAGTTCTTGTGATACAGGTGAGGATGTACAGAGCTAGGGGCTGACCTAGCATCCAAAGCTATCGGATAGAGATTTGTGCATATGCCATGTTTTAGCTTAGCTTTTGAAGGTTATTTTGGAACTCTGTTTTGTCAAACTTAGCAACTTTGTTATGGTTTTGTAATCAAATATAATATTACTAACTCTGGATATGGTAGTATCCTACACATTCTATTTTTGAATATTGTATATATTGTAAACAAGAGAAAGAGTGAAACAACAGTTTCAAAGCTCTTTTGCACTAAAATGAATTTTTTAAATAAACCATAATATTTATAATTTAAAAGAAAGGTTAATACTCTTTATCCTCACCAAATTAGCTTTTCACAAGCTTATTAGTTGCTTGAGGGGTATTACAATAGCCCTAGACAATACACACTAATCCATGAATAATAGCAAATAAAAAATAAAATATCAGTTGTAGCATTATTAAAGCACAAAAATAAGTGAATGGAAATGTCATAAGTGCTTAAACCCCCTCTTTAAATCTTCTTGTCCTTCTTCTTTGATGTTTCAAAATGCCTTCTCCAATGATTTTGTGGCAAATGAAAACTAAAACCAAAGTAAAAATAAAAACCTATCCAAAACTACAAATTTATTATTTTGTTTTTTTTCCTTAATTTTTAGCTCTCTTTTTAGGTCTATGATATCAGCGCCTCCCCCAAAACAGTTGGAATCCTCACACCATTGCAAAAGAAGAGCCAAACTAGGGCTTTGATGCATTTCTAAGCGTGTCGCACTGCAATTAGAGGTAGAGCTGGACTGGTACATGTGATGCAAGAAGATTTGGAGACGTACAAGATTCCATGCGAGAAAGATGATAAGTGCTAATTTCATATATTTTTCTATAATTCTTCCTTATATTTATTATTTTAATTTTTGATTTTTTTTCTTTTTTATGTTTTTGTGTTCTATAGGTGTTTAAATGCAATAGAATTAAAAGTGAGTTAAAAATGAGTATTGGAAAGCTTCAAGAAACATATTTTCATGTTTGGAGGATTGTCGAACACCATGGCCTATGAAACAAGCTAAACAAGCCAAGGGACCCATAAGTAGGGCACTGCGGCACCACCTTTAGGCACCGTAGTGCTTATGTAGCCATGAGGATGGCACCTCAGAGGTGTAACTGAATGGTATACTGTCTTTAGATTGTAAGTTTTCCAATGGTGAGATAACAGAATGTAAGATAAAAATAATCGGGATGGTAAGATAGAATTTATCCTTAAGTCGATTATGAATATCCTATAGGGATGCGACATATTATGATATGTCATAGACACTTAGCTAATTTGAAGCTTTGTAGTTTTATATAGTTCGAGAGTGTAGCTCTAAGATTTTAGTGGAGTAGCGTTAGAGTTGATAATTATAAAATGTGTATCTGGGATATTATATTTTATAATTATCGAAGCTTGAACTATATAAGTCCATCAGGTCACCTTTGCTAGCTCATAATAAATCTTGTAATGATATGGCGTGCTTTTCCAATAAATTAGTGACTTATGTTAAAATTTAAGATTGGCTGAAATTTGATAGGATCAGATAATTTATGTCTGTTTATCGATAGAATTAATTTTGTAAATTAAATCAAGTTAAACTTGTTGAATTATTGGGAATATTTTATTTTCGATGAGATTATTCAGATATGACTATTTTAATCAGATAACTTCTTTATTGGGTTATTTGAATTAAAATTGAGGGTCTATCTAAAGAATCTCAAGTGGGAAATAAAAGATTCTTAGGGATCATATTATCACAAGTTTCGCAGTTGATGGAGTATGTTCGGTAGGCCGATCTGAAAGTTCGGCCTACCGATGGAGTATGTTTGGCAGGCCGATTTGGAAGTTCGACCTACCGATCTAATGATAATCTGATTATACACTTTTGATGCGATTTTATTAGAAGTTGATCTAGATTCAAATTTTTAAGGCCTTATCTAATAATGACTAACCCTAACTCCGACCTCTATAAAGAAGGAGTGGGTTTTCTTAGTTAATTAGATTAGTTGTGAAGCTTAGAGTGAGTAATGTACTGTGAGAAACTCTGGAACTCCCTAAGAGCTATTATTCACAATCACAAACTTTGACTCTAGGTCTTCTCAATTGGTTGGAAGGAGAGTCACCGAGGTAGAGCTGTACGATGTGTGCCCACACACATTCTGATCGTGGATATAGAATAGCAAAGAAGACTAGTTGGTTGAGGCTTTTCTGGAACGTTCTTTTCTTCACTGATTATAGGAGCTCTTCGGCATACAAAGGTTAGTAAGATATAATTAATATATGTATATAGCATGTCAAACTTATGTTTTGAAAAATACTCCGATTTAAAATTTTTAAAATTCCTTGGCGTACTCGTTTTCTAACAATTGGTATCAAAACTAGGTTTTTACTTAAAATTACGAGTTTGTGATCATGTTATATATATAAGTTAAGTGATCTGGATCTCTCCTATGCTTGAATATAATTTTTTAGAAAGTTGGCATTGTAGGGTTTCTATATATTTATATGTTGTCATGAGATTATATGGTGAATGTCTATTAATTAATTATGGTTGATTAAATTATTATTTAATTATTAATTAATTAATTAATTAATGCCGATTATAGTTCCTTGGAGGTTAAAATGTGTATCTAGGTTTTTAATGTAATTAGGTGGCGGTCTATCATCACCGTCTAGGAATTATTATTTAATTTTAAATTTTAAAAAATTTTGTAATTAAATAATCATTCGAAGTGAAGACGGATCTAGAAGATAGATGATAGTTGTTCCACTAGTTTTTCCTTAAGTCTTTTAATTTTTATGTTTTTGAATTGTTAAAAATAAGATTGAAAAACTATGTAAAAAATGTTTTTCTAGAAAATGTGAATTCAGCTCAGTTGGCAGGTCATAGACCGGCAGGCTGAACTTCCAGTTTGACAAGCTGTCCACCAAGCAGGATTCAGCCAACTCTAGCGGCAAGCCCAACTATTGAGTTTAGCAAGCCGATTGGTTATGACTAGTAAGCCGATTACACAAATCGGTAGACCAGTAGGAAGCTGTGGGTATTTTAGAAAATGTGCACTTTTCGGATGCAATTTTGATTTTATTTTTGAGACAATTCTGAGAAACATGAATTTTTGTGACGACCGAAAAAGTGAAATATTTGATCTATGCAGGATTGATGTCTTGAAGATGGATACCGCATGAAGACGGATACAACTTAAAGATACAAGGATGAAGAATCAATAATATGTTTCGATTAGTCACTTATAATCTTTAATTTCTTCTCTCTAGGATGGAACCATAATGTTACAGTTGTTTATTATTATTTTGCTTATGGCTTTGTATGATTATTTTGTTTGTCTTTATTATAATATGATTTGCTATGTATGTTGATAACATGTCATATAGAATAAGGAGTGCCGCTCATTAAAATTTTTTCATGCGTGTTTCAAAATAAAACCTTGGTTTTTCAAAAGATTGAGTGGAAGAAGATTTTTGAAGAGAGGACCTACGGCTTCCATCATTGGTCCATAAGTAGCACATAGTGGTCCCAACCCCTAGGTAGGGATTTCATCATGTACCAGGTTGGCTCTCCGAAAGGAGAGTTCATTTTAGCATGATCTATCATTGCACACTCCTTGGTGGCGATTATAGATCATAGATAAAATAGTTGAAATGATGGTTGTACACTTAAGTTAATTTTATTATTAACTTTCCTTAGCAGCTCTGTTAATAAAATTAATGGCCAAAGAAAATGATTATTAATGTATGCTGGATCAGACTAGCCTTGGATGGCATATATTAATTGGAGGGAATCCATGTTCCTAATTGAATTTGGCAAGTCTCCCCTAGGCAGCTTGTTGAATTTTGAGTTAGGAATTATCGTTATAAGGATGTGATTTTTTAAGGTTTTAACACATAAACACAATTGTATGCATACTTGATTATGTTATCTTACTAAACTATTATGGAATGTTTGCTTATATTTGGTATATGATCTTTATTGAGATTAGAATGTCTAAAAATGCTTTATCTTTGATACTCGATAAAACCAATTAACTGGTGAGAATTACAATGATTGGAAGAGGAACCTGAACATCGTCCTTCCTTTGAGAAACTGAAATTTTTGCTCACTACACCATGTCCTCTCTAACCTACCGAGGAATCCACTAATGAGCAAACCCAAACGTATGAAAGATGCTAATGATTAGGCCGCCTGTAATGTTATAGCTAGCATGAATAACATGTTGTAGGCTCAACATGAAGATTATGAGACTGCAAAGTAGATCATGGATAATCTTGAAGATGTGTTTGGAGGCCAAGCCATAACAAAATGGCAAGTGGTACTTTAGAAACTTTTGAACTGCAAACAAAAACTGAGGACTCTTGTGAAGGGGCATATGATGTTATCATGTGCCACCTCACTAAGGCTCAAGCCCATGGAGTTGATATCAATGCCGAGTCACAAATTACTATAGTTTTTGAGACTCTATCAAAGGAGTTCATCCCATTTAAAGCTTTATACAATTTGGGCAACAGATAGGATGTGACCTTAATGGAGCTGATGAAGTAGTTACAAGTATTCAAAAATTTGATCAAGGAAACTCCTACAGGTGGCGAGGCTAACTTGGCGGCTGCATCTGGTTCTAATCCTAACCTTGGGAATGGAAGGAAGCATAAGGCTAAGAACGGAAAATCTTCTATTCCTGCAAATGGCAAGAATAAGAAGAAGAGAAAGAAGAACCCAAAGAAGCTCAAGTGCTTTTGCTATGGGAAGGTCGGCACATAAAGAAGAATTGCAAGGATTTCCTTTCTTGAGGAGGTAGGTGTGATCTTTTGGTTATTGAAACTTGTTTGGTCAAGGAATCAAGTGATACTTGGGTCATAGATTCTAGAGCAACTAATCATGTTTGTGTTTCTCTGTAGGGGTTCAAAGAAATAAGAAGTTTTCTACATGAAGACTTTACACTTTAGATGGGCAATGGATCCTTGGTATTAGCTGAAGTAGTGGGAGACGTCCTTCTTTATTTTGATAATCATGGGATTTTAGTTTTGCAAGATTGTTTTTATGTTCCTAAACTTAAAAGGAATTTAATATCTATGATGGATGGATGCAAGACAATCTATATTTTTTAAAACCTATGATGGACTTATTGCTTAACATTGAGGATATTGATAATAACTCTAAAAGACTTAAGACTTCTCGTTCTATTAACATCTATCTTTGGCATTTGCAATTAGGTCATATTAGCCTAAGTAGGATTCAAAAGTTGGTAAGGGATGGACCTTTAAGTCACTTAAAGGTAGAATCTATATCACATTGTGAGTCTTGTTTGGGGGGCAAAATGACCTAAAGACCATTCGAGTCTAAGGGCAATAAGGCCGAAGGGGTTCTAGAACTTGTGCATAGTGATGCTTGTGGTCCTATGAACATCTGAGCATGAGGAGGGTATGAGTACTTTGTCACCTTTGTTGATGATTACTCATGATATAGATATGTCTACCTAATGCATCATAAAAATAAAACTTTTGACAAGTTTAGAGAGTTTCGGGTTGAAAGGAAAAAGCAATTAGGTAAACCAATAAAGGCACTTTGATCTGATCAAGGTGGTGAATATCTCTTCGATGAGTTCTTGGAACACTGATTAGAGAATGGGATTTTATCCCATTTGACCGTGTCGAGCACTCTGTAGCAGAATGGCGTAACTAAGAGAAGGAATAAGACTTTGTTGGACATGGTTAGGTCCATGATGAGTTATTCATCATTACCTGTATCCTTTTGGGAATATTCACTACAAACCATATGTTATCTTCTGAATAATGTGCCTTTAAAATCGGTTCCTGAAACTCCTCACGAGTTGTGGACAGGAAGAGGACATCCTTAAATCATATTTGCATATGGGGATGTCTAGATCATGTCCAGTATAAGGAAGCAAATAAGTTGAAAGCACGTTTAGAAGTTTATATGTTTGTAGGATATCCAAAAGGGACTAAAACAAGTTATTTTTATAACCCAAAGGAAAATAAAGTTGTAGTTTCAACAAATGCAATGTTCCTTGAGGAAAGTTACATGAGCAATTTTAAGCCTCGAAGTAAAGTGGTACTCGAGAGGTTAGGTAGTGATTTGATCACTCCAGGGGTTCAAGTAGAAACCAATCCAATTAATGTAGAAAAACTAATAGAACAACAACCTAAGGGGCTTTGGTGTAGTGGGAGGATCGAGTATCAACCCGAGAAGTATACGTTCAATGGTGAAGACTTTTTGGCTGAATCGGATGAACATGACAGGGATCCTTACACTTATGAAGAAGCTATAGAGATATTGATTCAATACTCTAGACAAAAGCCATGAACATTGAGATAAAGTCTGTGGAGACTAATCAGGTCTGTAAACTTGCAGATTTTCCTAAAGGGGTAAAACCCATAGGGTGTAAATGAATCTATAAGAGAAAGAAAGGAGCAGATGGGAAAGTCAAAACCTATAAGGCTAGATTGGTAGCTAAGGGATACGCGCAAAAGGAAGGAATCGATTATAAGGAAACCTTTTTGCCTGTAGCCATACTAAGTCCATCTGCATCTCTTATTCATAGTTGCTACTCTCGACTATGTCTTGATGAGTCTATATATATGGTACAGCCAGATCGGTTCATGGCTAAGTGTTAGGATGATAAGGTTTGCAAGCCGCTAAAGTCAATTTATGGGCTTAAGCAGGCTTCTTGTTATTGGAGCATAAGATTTGATCAGGTGATCAAGACTTATGAGTTCGAATAAAATGTGGACGAACCATGTGTTTACAAACATATTAAGAATGGGAAGGTAGTTTTTCTACTGCTCTATGTAGATGACATTCTACTAATTGGCAATGACGTTGGGCCATTGTCATCGATCAAATTATGGTTTACTAAGCAATTTGACATGAAAGACTTGGATGAAGCTAATTATGTTCTCGGTATCTAGATCTTTTGATATAGGAAGAACAGAATGATAGCTTTGTCCCAAGTGGCCTACATAGATAAAATTCTCAAGAGGTTTGCAATGTAAGATTCTAATAGAGGTGGGCAACCATCTAGGTCTAGAGTTACTCTTTCTAAGAAAGACTTGCCAATGTCTGATGAAGAAAAAGAATACATGAAAAGGTGCCTTATGCTTCGGCTATGGATAGTCTCATGTATACCATGCTTTGCACACGACGGGATATTGTTATGTAGTTGGGATAATAAGTTGGTTTCAGTCGGATCTAGGACCGAACCATTGGGTTGCAATCAAGCATATTTTCAAGTACTTGAGAAGGACTCAAAGGTATATGCTTGTATATTTGGGTAAGGATTTAACACCTCTAGGATATACTGATTTGGATTTCCAATCCTATCTAGATTCGAAGAGATCGAGGTCTGGTTTTGTGTTTACTCTAGGCGACGGTGCCATTGTTGGGAAAAGTGCCAAGCAAGATTGCACTTTGGATAAAACATTGGAAGCCAAGTATGTGACAGTTAGTGACGCTTCAAAAAAAGCAGTGTGGCTTTGTAAGTTTCTTGGGGATCTTGAGGTAGTTCTTCACATGGATAAGGCGATATCGCTGTATTGTGATAATATTGTAGTGATTGCTAATGCTAAGGAACCAAAATTTTATAAGAAGAGTAAGCATATTCATCGAAAGTATCATATGATAAAGAACTTCATTGAGGGTTGGCATGTTGTTGTATGCAAAATCACATTTGAGGACAATTTAGCTGATTATTCATGAAGACAATAATTGTGAGGGCTTTTGAGAGGCATGTGGAAGCTATAGGGATGCGTGATATGTCATATTTACTCACTTAGTGCAAGTGGGAGATTGTTAGACATGTATGCCCTAAGGAGTAAAATGTTATAATATATTTTTGGAGACATTTTATCAACAAAGAATTTATTTATTATTTATATACCAAATGTTGTCCTCTTTACATTCATATCTATTGAACGTATGTTAAGCAAACAAAAGTTTAAGACCGTCAGTCTAAACCTTTTAAGAATCAGGCATATGATGGATAAATTATATAGAAGACATGATTCTAAGGGTGATGGTCTAAATAATAAGATCCACAATCGAGAGAATAAAGTTGGGCGCTTTATTCATGCTAAGATTGTTATGTTGTCTATATCCTTAACGGGGGATGGCTTGTTTTGGCCATTGGAGTTGGACTCCATGAGTAGAAATATTGGTACATTGTCATAGGTGATGATGTGTTAGATCAGGACATAAAGTGGAATTGATTTGGATTAATAATTTCATTTATGCAAATCAATTCACTTTAGACAATCATATGTGTTGTATCTTAATCTTGAAATGACTAATGGGCATGTTATCTTGTCTTTTGTCTTTTACTGTACTAAAGAGTGATATCTTACTTTGTGACGGTGCGCATACTAGTATGTTAGAGACATGACTCTTGATTGTGTGGACCTACTATTCATAGATATAGAATCCATAGCTCCATTGGTGGAGTCAATGATATTCTCTTATATGCGTTATCCTATAATTGAAAAACTTGAGCGCTCAACCATTTGGATGCACAGGTGTAAGCAAATGGTATACTGTCTTTGGATAGTAAGTTTTCCAATAGTGAGATAACAAAACGTAAGATAAAAATAATCAGGAAGGCAACGTAAAATTTATCCTTAAGCCGATTATGAATATCCTATGGGGACACGACACATTATGATATATCATAGACACTTAGTTAATTTAAAGCTTAGTAATTTTATGTAGTTCAAGAGTGCAACAAGGAGCGTTACAGTTGATAATTTTAAAAAGTGTATCTAGGATATTATATTTTATAATTATCGAAGCTTGAACTATATAGGTTCATCAGGTCCTCTTTGCTAGCTCATAATAAATCTTGTAATGATACGATGTGCTTTTCTAATAAATTGCTGACTTATGCTAAATTATTAAATTGGCAGAAATTCGATAGAATCAGATAATTCATGTCTATTTGTTGATAGAATTAATTTTGTAAATTAATTCAAGATAAACTTGTTGCATTATCGGGAATTTTTTATTTTCTATGAGATTATCTAGACATGACTGTTTTGATAAGATAACTTCTTTATTGGGTTACTCGAATTACTACTGATGGTCTATCTAAAAAATCTTCGGTGGGAAATAAAAGATTCTCAGGGGTCATACTATCGTGAGTTTAGCAAGCTGATCTATTTGCTTGGCCTGCCGATGGAGTAAGTTCGGCAGACCGATCTGGAAGTTAGGCCTGCCGATCTAACGATAATCTAATTACACATTTTTGATGTGATTTTATCAAAAGTTGATCCAAATTTGAATTTTTGAGGCCTTATCTGATAATGACTAACCCTGGCTCTGACCTCTATAAACAGGGAGTGAATTTTTTTAGTTAATTAGATCAGTTGAGAAGTTTCGAGTGAGTACTCTACTATATGAAACTTTGGAACTCCTTAAGAGCTATTGTTCACAATCATGAACTGTGGCTCTAGGTCTTCTCAATTGGTTTGAAGGAGAGTCATAGAGGAAGAGTTGTCTCACATGTGCGCACACACACCCCAATCGTGGCTAAAGAATGGCAAAGAAAACCAGTTGGTTGATGCCCTTCTAGAACGTTCTTCTCTTCACTAATTACAAGAGCTCTTCGGCATACAAGGGTTAGTAAGATTTGATTAATTTATGTATATAGCATGTCAAACTTATGTTTTGAAAAATACTCTGATTTAAAATATTTAAAATTCTGTTGCGTACTCATTTTTCGACAATAGCTTAACAGGTGAATTAGCAAATCCAGACCGTGTTGGGTACCCTTACAAACAAGGTAAAAAGATTGGCCAACCGCATTGAGAACCTAAAGGAAAAGCTCGATATGCAACACAATGAAGAGATAACCTATACAAACCCATTTGCACCTTCTATCATGGGGTTACCTCTTCCAGATAGGTTCAAGCTCCCGCAAATGACGCCATATGAAGGACTCACAAATCTAGATGATCGCATCTAGATTTATGAGTTGAATATGGAACTCTATGAGATCCCATAGGAAATTATGTGTAGGGCTTTTAGCCAAACCCTCTCAAGATCAACGAGGAGATGGTTTAGAACTCTCAAGGCAGGAAGCATAACCTGCTTTCAGGATTTAAAGGTGGCCTTCCTCAACCAATTCATGAGGGTAAGGTGTAACACCCCAGTATTTTCAATACATTAAAAATACATTAAGTTAAGGATTATATCAAGACAAAAAGTACAGTTTAAGGAAAAATACTGTATAATAATATGAAAAATTATACAGTATTAGAATAATGCAGTGTAAGAATTAGACTGGTTAAGTTCACGTAATATAGAAATTAGACTATTTAAGTTAAAGCAGTATAGAAAGAATACTGCTAAGTGAAAACGTAGATATGAGAAAGGCTATGTTTGGCCTCCAAAAATAAACCAGAGACAAGTAAAATATTTTATACAGTCTAGGAATATGTTTTTGCACTGATTTTACCATGGCAGTATAGAAAAAATACTGTTTAGTGAAAAATTACATAGTGTAAATTTTTGGGGGCCCACCAAGTGGACACCCACTTGAATTCTATTGGGCCACCAAGCCATGAAAGATGGCCCAATCACCTTGCACCACATGGGTAACCCAAAGGATTATCATGAGTCACCCATTTGGATAAGTGAACATTTAATGTGATTTTATCAAAAAACTTTTCCCTTCTTCTCCACAACTCCCACGACAGCCATTGGAGAAGGCTCTCAAAAATTTTCTCAACCCAAATCTTTGCAAAACTAGCCCCAATTAAGTTCAAGAAGTGAAGCCTAAGGATTTTTTACAAGTTTTAAGGTAAAAACCTTAACTTTTTTTCAAGGTTTTTCATGATTTTTCTTGGGTTAAGGAAGGAAAGTTAATTCAAAGCATTTTGTGTGAGAAATGCTTTGGAAAAAAGGCTTTAAAGGAGATCTTGGAGGGTTAGAAACCAAAAGTGCTATTTGGGGTAAGTTTTGAATTTCAAAGTTTTGGAATTATGTGATTTTTAATTTGATTTTTATTCTTTCAAAGGTATGTGGGTTTTCAAGCAAAGTTTTGCTTAAATCCCATAGATACATGAATTATGGCATGGTGATGTTGTAAAATTTAGGTTTTATTGTGCAAAATGTTAGTTTTTGCAAAAAGTACTATTTTTGTAATTTTATTACTAATTTTGCAAATATGATGAGTGGGCTTGAAAATGATTCAAACAAGGGTTGGAACTGCCTATGCAGGGGTAGATTTATTGTTTTAAAACAAATTTTTACAAAAATGCCCCAAGGACTAAATTGAAAGAAAAAGTTCTTTCTCGACAGAATTAAAAAATGGCCAAAAAGGCCCCTGTACAGTGAGATTTTCATAAAAGTTAAAACACAAAAGTTGTAAATCTCGACGAAACTATTAGGCATTGGGGACAGTTCGTCAAAAATCTCGATCAATTGTGAGATTTTGATTTTTGAAGTAAATTGTGAAAATTGTGAAAAATTTTAAAAAGGGCAAAAATGTCATTTCCCAAAGGATTTTGAATATGATACTTTGAGCAAAAATGTTCCTCATGTAAAATGGGGACTAATGGTGTAAAAAAATTATTTTTGGTTCTGGGGGCAAAAATATAAATATTTTTGTATTCAGGCCAAAACTGTAAAATTGTGTGAAAACTGGGTTTTCACTAGGGAACGTTGGTTTCCTACACTGTTGTAGGCAGTACGTACCATAGATGTTAAGTTTTAAGGAAATTAAAGTTTAGTTAAGGAAATAATGGAAGAAAAGAGTTAAGTGCAAAATGGTCATTTTATGAAAATGGCCAAAACAGACCCGAAACGCCCGATGTCAGGAAACGCTCCTTAGTGGAGATTTTTCATAATATGTAAGTAATGAAACATTAAAGTTAAGCAATGGGTTTTATAGAATTACGAAGTTGATGAAAAAACCCAAAAGGGTAAAAAAATAGGTCATTTTTACGAAAAACGGCCACAACGGAGTCGAACACTGCGATTTAGGATAACATTCTTAGACGAAAAATGTTCCATGATACGTTAAGTAACATAATCATCACGTGTGACGAGAGATTTAATAAGAGATGTTCAAGTAAACGAAAGGTAACCCGGTGGGTTGCAAAATTAAGTAAAGGAAAAGGGTAAACTGATAGTGTACAAGTCAAGTTAAAAGGAAAGAATGGTTAATACTTACGTTTTATTATCAATCGAGTGGATTGATAAAAAGAAAGTTAATTAATGAGTCGGCTGTTGTATGATCAGGACACAGAAGCTGACTAATGGAAGAAAAAGGAACGAGAAAGGAACGAAATAGGAACAGAAAGGAGAACGTTAGAGTAAAGTCCAGGTAAGTTCAAATCTCACCTACAGCATGAAGTAAATGATTTTTTAATGCTTATTTATATAATTTGCAAATGAGTTTGCAATTATTATGCAAGTTTCTTTTAAAGTATGTTTGCATTTATTATGCAAAAAGTTTTAAAGTTCAAGAAAAGATTTGCAATTGTTATGTTTAAAGTCTATTTGCATATTGATATGCATAACGTTTTTAAAAGTTCAAGTTATGATTTTCAAAGTATTTAAAGTATGTTTTGCATTATGACAATGCATAATGTTTTATAGTTTAAATTATAAGTTTCATGATGCATTTGTTATGCAATAAGTTGCATTTGTTGTGCAATAAGTTTTAGAATAAAAGTTATGATTTGCAAAATATAATTGCGTTATATGATGCATTTGTGATACAATTGTTAGATATGTATGCCCTAAGGAGTAAAAATATAATACGTTTTTTGGAGACATTTTTATCAATAAAGAATTTATTCATTTATTTATACCAAATCTTGTCCTGTTTATGTTCATATTTGTTGAATGTATGTTAAGCAAATAGTAGTCTAAGACTGTCGGTTTAAACCTTTAAGAATTGGGCATATGATGGACTGCTTATGCGGAAGACACAATTCTTAAGGTGACGATCTAAAACATATGATCCGTAATCGAGGGAATAAAGTTGGGCGCTTTATTCATGCAAAGATTGTTATGTTGTCTACATCCCTAAAGGGAGATGGTTTGTCTTGACCATCGGAGTTGGACTCCATGAATAGAAACATTGGCACGTTGTCATAGGTGACGATGTGTTGGATCGGGACACAAATTGAGTTGATTTGGATTAATAATTCTATCTTGGCAAATCTATTCACTTTAGACAATCATTTGTATTGTATCTTAATCCTAAGATGGGTAGTGGGCCCATTGTCTCGACTTGTGTCTTTTGATGTACCAAAGGGTGACTCCCATATCTCAATAGTGGTATGCATGCCGGTATGTTGGAGGCATGACTCTTGATAGTGTAGACTTGTTATTCATAGATATGGAATCCATAGCTCCTCTTTAGGAGTAATGATATCCTCTTATATGCGTTATCCTATAATTGGAAAACTGGAGCGCTCAACCATTTGGATACATAGGTGTAACCGAATGGTATACTATCTTTGGTTGGTAAGTTTTCTAATGGTGAGATAATGGAATGTAAGATAAAAATAATCAGGAAGGTAAGACAGAACTTGTCCTTAAGCTGATTATGGATTATCATATGGGGATACGGTACACTTTGATATGTCATGGAAACTTAGCTATACGGGCTTCGTAATTCTATAAAGTTCGAGAGTGCAGCTCCAAGCTTTTAATGGAGTAGCGTTGGAGTTGATAATTGTGAAATGTATATCTGGGATATTGGGTTTCATAATTATCGAGAGCTTGAACTTTATAGGTCCATTTTGGTCCCCTTTGCTAGCTCACAAAATCCTGTAACGATACGGCGTGCTTTTTCAATAATTGGTGACTTATGTCGGATTTATCAGATTGGTTTAAAATTTGAAAGAATCAAATAATTCATGTCTGTTTATTGCTTGAATTAATTTTGTAATAAAATTAATTTAAGATAAACTTGTTGAATTATTGGGATCGGATAATTCTTGTCTATTTATTGGTTGATTTAATTGGATAAATTAGATCAAGATAAACTTGTAGAATTATTGTGAATTGATTTATTTTCTTAGAGATTATCTTAATAAAGTTTTTTTTGATCAGATAACCTTTCTATTGGGTTATTTAAATCAAAACTGAGACTTTATTCTATAGAATCTCAGGTGGAAAATAAAAGATTCATGGAGATATTTACGCGGCAGTTCGGCCTGCCGATCTATGTGTTCGGCCTGCCGATGGGGCCTGTTCAGCCTGCCGATCAACGAGAGATAAGATTACGTATTTTCACGTGGATCTGATCAGATATTGATCCGAACTTGATTCTGTTTTGAGTTTTTGAGACCTAATCTGATAAGGACTGACCCCAGGACCAATCGCTATATAAAGGGAGTAAATCTCATGAGTTACTTAGATCAATTGAGAGATTAAGAGTGATACTCTTCTGGTGAGCATCTAAAAACTCCCTAAGAGCTTTTGTTCACAAATCACGAACATTAGTTTTGGGTTCTCTCGATTGGTTAGAAGGAGAGTCACCGGTGGAAGAGCTGTACGTGTAAGCCCACACTTACTCCGGTCGTGGATAGAGAACAGCAAAGAAAACCAGTTGGTTGAGGCTCTTCTGGAACGTTACTTCTCTTCACGGATTGCGGAGGTTCTTCGGCACACAAAGGTTAGTAAGCTCCGTTTAATTTATACATATAGCATGTCAAACTTGTGTTTTGGAAAATACTCTGATGTTAAATTTTTAAAAAAATTCCCGCTGCGCTCCTCACACTATTTTTTCCAACAATTGGTATCAGAGCTAAGGTTTTTACATAAATTTACAAGTTTGTGATCATACTATATGTATAAATTTGTGACCTTAATCTCTCCTATGCTTGAATTTAAATTTTTAGAGAGTTGGCACTCTAGGTTTCTATCTAATTATATGTTGTCATGGATTATGTAGTGAATGTTCATTAATTAATTATGGTTGATTAAATTGTTATTTAATTAATTATTAATTAATTAATTCATACCGGTTATGGTTCCTTAGAGGTTAGAATATGTATCTAGGTTTTTCATGTAATTAGATGGCGGATTATCATCTCTGTCTAGGAATTGTTATTTAATTTTAAATTTGTAAGAATTTTTTAATTAAATAATTATTCAGAGAAGACGGATCTAGAAGACGGATCTAGAAGATTGCTGATGGCACACCCATGTATTTCCTATGTCTCTAATTTTATGTCTTTGAATTGTTAAAAATAAAATTAATGAATTGCATTAAAATTGTATTTTCTAGAATGGAGATTTCTGCTCGGTTGAGGTTCGGTAGGCCGATGGTCACAGATCGACGGTCAGACGTGTGGTTCGGTAGGCCGTCAGTGGGCAGAAATAGGCTGGCTCTGCTGGCAGGCCGAACTTCCAGTTCGGTATGCCAAACTTTCATGGGTCGACAGGCCGATCTTTTTGATCGATAGGCCGATGAAGCATGACTGGTAGGCCGATCACCCAGATCGGCCTGTCGACCGAGAACTGGAAAATTTTCAAAAAAGGTGCAATTTTTGCAGTGTAGTTTTAATTTTATTTTTTGAGACGATTCTGAGAAACATTAAATTTGGATATGACCGAAAATATAAAGTATTTGATTCATACGGGATTGAAGACTTAAAGATGGGAATTATGTGAAGAAGGATACAACTTGAGGATTCAAGGATGAAGAATCGATATATGTCTTGATTATTCTCTTGTAATCTTAGTTTTCTATTCTCTAGGGTGGAGCCATAATATTACAGTTATTATTATTTAGCTTGAAGCTTTGCTTGATTGCTTTGCTTGTCTGCATTATAATATGATTTGCCATGTATATTGATAACATGTCATATAGAATAGAAAGTGCCGCTCATATTAAAATTGTTCATGCATAATTTTAAAATAAAACCTTGATTTCAAAAGATTGAGTGGGAGAAGGTTTTTGAAGAGAGAACCTAAGGCCTCCATCGTTGGTCCATAGGAAGAACATCGTAGTCCCGACCCCTAGGAAGGGATTTCTATCATGTATCAGATTGGATCTCTAAGAGAATAAGGTATTTTAGCATGATTTATGGTTGCACACCCTTAGGTGGTGATTATAAACCATGGATAAAATATTGAAACGATGGTTATACACTCACGTTAATTTTATTATTAACCTCCCCTAGGAGCTCTATTAATAAAATTAATGGCCAAAGAGATTATTAATATATGCTAGATCATATGGGTCCTGGATGGCATATATTAATCCGGAGGGGATCCGTGTTCCTGATTGAATTTGGCATGACTCCCCTAGGAGCTTGTTGAATTATGAGTTGTGAATTATCGTTGTAAGGTTGTGATATTTTTTAAGGTTTTGACACATAAACACATTTGTATGATTTTACATGATTGTGTTATCTTACTAAATTATTATGATATATTTGCTTATGTTTGGTATATGATTCTTTATTGTAGATTAAAAATGTCTAAAAACGCTTTATTATCGATACTTGACAAAAACCAATTAACCGGTGAGAATTACAATGATTGGAAACGGAACCTAGATATCGTCCTATCCTTTGAGAAACTGAAATATGTTCTGACAACCCCTTGTCCTCCTAACTGGGAGACTCATCTAATGAGCAATTCCAAGTATATGACCGCTGGAAAAATGGTAATGATTAGGCCCGCTGCTATGTTATGGCTAGCATGAATAATGTGCTGCAGGCTCAACATCAAGATTATGAGACTGCAAAGCTGATCTTGGATAATCTTGAAGACTTGTTTGGAGGCCAGGCCATAACAAAGCGGCAAGGGGCTCTTTGGAAGCTTCTTAACTGTAGACAGAGACTGGGAACATCTGTAAAGGAGCATATGATGTTGGTCATGGGTTACCTCGCTGAGGCTTAAACTAATGGAGCCGACATCGATGCTGAAACTCATATGACTATGGTCTTTGAGACTCTATCTAAGGAATTTATTTCGTTTAGAGCTACATTTAATTTAAGCAATAGATGGGATATGACCTTGATAAAACTGATGAAACAGTTGCAGGAGTTTGAATTGCTGATCAGGAAGTCTCCTGCGGGTGGTGGGGCCAACATGGTAGCTGCTTCTGGTTCCAATTCTAACTCTGGGAATGGAAAGAAGCAACGGGCCAAGAATGGGAAGTCTTCTGTTCCTGCTAACACCAAGAGCAACAAGAAGAAGAAGAAGAACCCAAAGAAGCTTAAGTGCTTCTTCTGTGGAAAGGTCGGGCATATTAAGAAGCATTGTAAGGACTTCCTTTCCAAAGGAGGTAGGTGTGATCTTCTGTATTTAGAAACTTGTTTGGTTGAGGAATCCAGTGATATTTGGGTCATAGATTTAGGTACAACTAATCATGTTTGTGTTTCTCTGTAGGGGTTCAAAGAAACGAGAAGTCTGCTACATGAAGACTTCATGCTTCGAATGGGCATTGGATCCTTGGTCTCAGTGGAAGCAGTGGGAGATGTCCATCTTTACTTTGATAACTATAGGAATTTATTTTTGCAAGATTGTTTTTATATTCCTAAATTTAAAAGGAATTTAATTTCTGTATCTTGTTTATTTAAAGACTCCTACGTGGTATCTTTTAATGAAAAAGTGATGATTCATAAAAACAAATCTTTTATCTGTTCTGGATGGATGCAAAATAATCTATATTTTATCAAACCTAAGATGGACTTATTGCTTAATGCTGAGATGAATGATAATAACTCTAAAAGACTTAAAACTTCTCACTCTAATAAGACTTATCTTTGGCATTTGCGCCTTGGTCACATTAACATGAATAGGATTCAAAGGTTGATAAGGGATGGACCTTTAAGTCACTTAAAGGTGGAATCTATGCCTCAATGTGAATCTTGTTTGGAGGGTAAAATGACCAAAAGACCATACGGGTCTAAGGGCAATAGGGCCGAAGGGGTTCTATAACTTATGCATAGTGATGTTTGCGGACCAATGAACATCCGGGCACGAGGAGGGTATGAGTAATTCGTCACTTTTATTGATGATTACTCAAGATATGGGTATGTGTACCTGATGCACCACAAAAGCAAAACTTATGATAAGTTCAGGGAGTTTCAGGCTGAAGTGGAAAAGCAATTGGGTAGACCCATAAAGGCACTTTGATCCGATCGAGGTAGAGAATGCCTTTCTGATGAGTTCTTGGGACACTTGTTAGAGAATGGGATTTTATCCCATTTGACTGCACCGGGCACTCTACAGCAGAATGGCATAGCGGGGAGAAGAAATAGGACTTTGTTGGACATGGTCAGGTCCATGATGAGTTATTCATCATTACCTTTATCCTTTTAGGGATATGCACTACAAACTGCATGTTATCTTTTGAACAATGTGCCTTCAAAATCGGTCCCTAAAACTCCTCACGAGTTGTGGACAAGAAGGAAGACATCCTTAAACCATATTCGCATATGGGGATGTCCGGCGCATGTCTTGTTTAAGGATCCGAATAAGTTGGAAGCACATTCAAAAGTTTGCGTGTTTGTAGGATATCCAAAAGGGACTAAAGGGGGTTATTTTTATAACCCGAAGGAAAATAAAGTCATGGTTTCTGCTAATGCAACTTTCCTTGAGGAGAGTTACATGGACGACTTTAAACCTCGAAGCAAAGTGGTGCTTGAGGAGTTAAGGAGTGATCAAATCACTCCGCAGGTTCTGAATGCAACCGTTCCGATCAGTGTAGAAAAACCAAACAAACTTGAACAACAATCTCAGGGCCTTCGGCGTAGTGGGAGGATCGGGCGTCAACCTAAAAGGTATATGTTCAATGGGGAGGTCTTCTTGGCTAAACCAGATGAGCAAGACAGGGATACTTATACTTACGCAGAAGCTATGGAGGATGTTGATTCAAAACTCTAGACAGAGGCCATGAACATGGAGATGAAGTCTATGGAGACTAATCAGGTCTGGGAGCTTGTGGATCTTCCCGAAGGGGTAAAACCCATAGGGTGTAAATAGATCTACAAGAGGAAAAGAGGAGTGGATGGAAAGATCGAAACCTTTAAGGCTAGACTGGTAGCTAAGGGTTATACGCAAAAGGAAGGAATCTATTATGAGGAAACCTTTTCGCCTGTAGTCATGCTTAAGTCCATCCAGATTCTCTTATCCATAGCTGCCGCTCTCGACTATGAGATTTGGCAGATGGATGTCAAGATGACTTTTCTGAATGGCTATCTTGATGAGTCCATTTATATGGAACAGCCAGACAGGTTCAAGGTCACGGGTCAAGAGGGTAAGGTTTATAAGCTGCTAAAGTCAATTTATGGACTTAAGCAGGCTTCTCGTTCTTGGAACATAAGATTTGATCAGGTGATCAAGCCTTATGGGTTCTCACAAAATGTGGATGAACCATGTGTTTACAAACACATTAAGGATGGGAACGTGGTTTTTCTACTGCTCTATGTATATGACATTCTGCTAATTGGCAATGACATTGGGGCGCTGTCATAGATCAAATTATGGTTGACCAAGCAGTTTGACATGAAGGACTTGGGTAAGGCTAATTTTCTTCTTGGTATCCAGATCTTTCGAGATAGGAAGAACAAATTGATAGCTTTGTCATAGGCTGGCTACATACATAAAATTCTCAGGAGTAAAAACGTAATACGTTTTTTGGAGACATTTTTATCAATAAAGAATTTATTCATTTATATATACCAAATCTTGTCCTCTTTACATTCATATTTGTTGAATGTATGTTAAGCAAATAGTAGTATGAGACTGTCGGTTTAAACCTTTAAGAATTGGGCATATGATGGACTGATTATGCGGAAGACACGATTCTTAAGGTGACGGTCTAAAACATATGATCCGCAATTGAGGGAATAAAGTTGGGCGCTTTATTCATGCAAAGATTGTTATGTTGTCTATATCCCTAAAGGGACATGGTTTGTCTTGACCATCGAAGTTGGACTTCGTGAATAGAAACATTAGCACGTTGTCATAGGTGACGATGTGTTGGATCGGGACACAAAGTGAATTGATTTGGATTAATAGTTCTATCTTGGCAAATCGATTCACTTTAGACAATCATTTGTATTGTATCTTAATCCTGAGATGGATAGTGGGCCCGTTGTCTCGACTTGTGTCTTTTGATGTACCAAAGGGTGACTCCCACATCTCAATTGTGGTATGCATGCCGGTACGTTGGAGGCATGACTCTTGATAGCATAGACTTGTTATTCATAGATATGGAATCCATAGCTCCTCTTTAGGTATCCTCTTATATGCGTTATCCTGTTATTGGAAAACTGGAGCGCTCAACCATTTGGATACATAGGTGTAACCGAATGGTATACTATCTTTGGATGGTAAGTTTTCTAATAGTGAGATAATGGAACGTAAGATAAAAATAATCAGGAAGGTAAGACAGAACTTGTCCTTAAGCTGATTATGGATTATCATATGGGGATACGATACACTTTGATATGTCATGGAAACTTAGCTATACGGGCTTCGTAATTCTATAAAGTTCGAGAGTGCAGCTCCAAGCTTTTAATGGAGTAGCGTTGGAGTTGATAATTGTGAAATGTATATCTGGGATATTGGGTTTCATAATTATCGAGAGCTTGAACTTTATAGGTCCATTTTGGTCCCCTTTGCTAGCTCACAAAATCCTGTAACGATACGGCGTGCTTTTTCAATAATTGGTGACTTATGTCGGATTTATCAGATTGGTTTAAAATTTGAAAGAATCAAATAATTCATGTCTGTTTATTGCTTGAATTAATTTTGTAATAAAATTAATTTAAGATAAACTTGTTGAATTATTGGGATCGGATAATTCTTGTCTGTTTATTGGTTGATTTAATTGGATAAATTAGATCAAGATAAACTTGTAGAATTATTGTGAATTGATTTATTTTCTTAGAGATTATCTTAATAAAGTTTGTTTTGATCAGATAACCTTTCTATTGGGTTATTTAAATCAAAACTGAGACTTTATTCTATAGAATCTCGGGTGGAAAATAAAAGATTCGCGGAGATATTTACGCGGCAGTTCGGCCTGCCGATCTACGTGTTTGGCCTGTGGATGGGGCCTATTCGGCCTGCCGATTAGGCTGTTCGGTGTGTCGATGAGCAAGAGATAAGATTATGCGTTTTCCCGCGGATCTGATCAGATATTGATCCGAACTTGATTCTGTTTCGAGTTTTTGAGACCTAATATGATAAGGACTGACCCTAGGACCAATTGCTATATAAAGGGAGTAAATCTCATGAGTTACTTAGATCAATTGAGAGATTAAGAGTGATACTCTTCTGGTGAGCATCTAAAACTCCCTGAGAGCTTTTGTTCACAAATCATGAACATTAGTTTTGGGTTCTCTCGATTGGTTAGAAGGAGAGTCACTGGTGGAAGAGCTGTACGTGTGAGCCCACACTCACTCCGGTCGTGGATAGAGAATAGCAAAGAAGACCAGTTGGTTGAGGCTCTTCTAGAACGTTACTTCTCTTCACGGATTGCGGAGGTTCTTCGGCACACAAAGGTTAGTAAGATCCGTTTAATTTATACATATAGCATGTCAAACTTGTGTTTTTGAAAATACTCTGATGTTAAAATTTTTAAAAAATTCCCGCTGCGCACCTCACATTTTTTTTTCCAACAACAATAAGTTGCATTTGTGATGCAATAAGTTTCAGAGTAAAAATTATGATTAGCAAAATGTGTTTGCATTTTATGTTGCATTTGTTATGGAATCGATTTTACAATACAAACTATGTATTGCAAGTGTGTTTGCATATGATGTGATTGCATTTGTAATGCTCACTAAAGTTAATAAGAAGGTAACGTAATGATAAAAACAAAGTGTCATACCAGCCTCCTTGTTGTGAGTTAATGAAATTAAAGTTAAAGTTGGACCACCTAGATGTGAGGTACATGACCTCGAAGTCGATGGTCATAAGTCTTCCATAAGGGAAGCATCACATTTATGATCTCATGATTAAAGATGTTGGTACGAACACTAAAGGTTAAAGTAAGATAAGGAAAGATAAGGAACAAGGATGGAAAGTTAAAGTAAGAAAAGGAAAGTTAAGAAACAAAGGTAGAAAGTTAAAGTAAGAAAAGAATGTTCATAAAATGCTCATAATTGAAGTTCATAATTGAGCATAAATGAACACATGCATTATTGATTTTCCTTGTTATGAAACATTTATATGCTATGGAAAACATAAATGACGTTACGAAGAGCAATCTGAGGATTGTTTTATGTTAAATATTTTATGGAAAGCGTTTATGAAAAACGTTACAGAAATTGCTTTAGGAAAATGTTTATGAGAAACATTTTAGAAATTTTTTATGAAAAATGTTTATGAAAAACATTTATGAGAAATGTTTTAAGAAAAAGGTTTCCATGAGAAAAGTTTCTAAAGCATATTTTAAATGAATTATGAGAATATGTTTGAACTTACTGAGCAAAAGCTCATAAAAAGTTTCTTCATGCTCTAGGTAGTATGTGGGCAACCAATAGGTCCCATTAGAAGAACTGGGTGCTGCAGAGGACGGATATGAGGATTTGGGTATGGATACCACCACAGTTTGCTTTCGCTACACAAAGGAAAGGTTTTCCACTATTTAATGTAATGCTTTCAAAGTATTGAGAAAATCACATTTTTAAGAAATGTATTTAAAGTTTTACGATATATTTAAGAAATGTTTTCAAAGTTTAAGTTATATTTTACAAACTATTTTATCCAATTGTAAAATTAAATTTCAAGCTATGTTTCAGTAAATGTTTCTTATTAAGTTTTAAGAAACGATTTGAAATAGTTTTAAAGTCAAGTGTTGAGCGAGGTCTCAACTTGAATGGCGACAGAGGTCGCAACAGTTTTTAAGTACGTTTAAAGAATGTTTAAAGAAAAAAAAATTTATTTCAGTATTTTTCTTACTAAGTAAAGTAAGAATACTGTTTAAAAACAATGTTTAAGTAAAGTGACTACCCGAAAAGGCGGGTCGTCACATAAGGTGTCTGCCACCTACAACGGAGAAGTTGAGTTTCCTCAATCAAGGACCAAATGTATCCCTCAAAGATTGGCTTGCAATGTTTACAAGACAAGTAGCTGCCATAGTCGGAATCTTGAAAGATGTAGCCCTTGTTGGAAAATGAGTATGAAGTAGAATTTTAAAAATTTTAAATAAGAGTATTTTTCCAAAACACAAGTTTGAAATGCTAAATACATAAATTAATGATAGATTTTACTAACCTCTTTTGTAACCAAAGTGGGCTCGAATCTGTGTAGAGAAAAATGTTCCAAAAGTGCCTTAACCAATTAGTCTTCTTTGCTATTCTCTATCCACGATCGAAGTGTGGATAGTCACATTTTGTATAGCTTTCCCTCCAGTGACTCTCCTTCCAACCACTAGAGAAAACCAAGAGCTAAGATCCTTGATGTTGAGCAATAGCTCTTTGGGAGTTTCAGAGTTTCTCACACTAGAGTACTCACTCTTTGCTTCTCAAGTGATCTAAATAACAAAGAAAACTCACCCTTAATTTATAGTGGTCAAATTTGGGGTTAAACCTTATCGATTAGGCCTTAAAATTCGAGTCTGGATTAACTTTTGATAAAATGTGTCAAAAACGTGCATATAGATTATCGCACAATCAGTAAGCCGACTTGAGAGTCGGCCTGTCGAACTTACTCCATCAGTAAGTTGAAGTTTCCCATCGGCCTGTCGAACTTACGATAATCTTGATCAATGAGAATATTATATTTTCTACCTAAGAATCTTAGATAGAGCCTCTGTTTTAATTCAAATAACCCAATAGAGAAGTTATCTACTTAAAACAGTCATATCCAAATAATCCCATAGAAAATAAAATATTATCCAAATAATTCAACATGTTTATCTTGAATTAAATTACAAAATTAAATCAACCAAGAAACTAACATGAATTATTAAATCCAATCTTATCGAATTTTAGCCAATCTAATAATTTAATATAAGTCATCAATATGTAGGAAAAACATGCTGTATCGTTACAGGGTTTATTATGAGCTAGCAAAAGGGATTAGTTGGACGTATATAGTCCAAGCTCCTATAGTTATAACATACAATATCCCAGATATATATATTTTATAATTATCAACTCTAATGCTACTCCACTAAAAGCTTAGAATTATACTCTCGATCTATATAAAATTACGAAGCTTCAACAAGCTAACCGTCTATAACATATCATAATATGTCATATCCCTATAGGATATTCATAACCGGCTTAAGGATAAATTCCATTTTACCTTTCTGATTGTTTTTATCTTATGTTCTATTATCACACCATTGGAATACTTACTATCCATAGATAGTATACCATTTGTTTACACCTATGTATCCAAATGGTTGAGCACTCCAGTCTTCCAATTACAAGATAATGCATATAAGAGAATATCATTAACTCTACAAAATAGAGCTATGGATTCTACATCTATGGATAATGAGTCTAACATGAATCAAGAGTCATGTCTCTAACGTACCAGTATACACACCATCATTAAGTTAGGATGTCACCTTTTGATACATCAAAAGATATAAGTCAAGAATACAGGCCCATTATTCATTTTAGGATGAAGACACAACACATATGATTGTCTAAAGTGAATTGATTTGCGTAAAATTACTAACCTTATCAATTCAACTTTTATGTCTCAATCTAATACATCGTACCTATGACAATGCACTAATGTTTCTACTCATGGAGTCCCACTTCGATAACCAAGACAAGCCATCTTCCATTAGGGATGTAGACAACATAATAATCTTAGCATGAATAAAGTGCCCAACTTTATTCACTCGATTGCAGATCTTATGATTTAGACCCATCACCTTTAAGTTCATGTCTTTTGCATAACCTGTCCACCATATGCACTATTCTTAAAGGTTTAGACCGACAGTCTTAGACTTTTGTTTGCTTATTATATATTTAATAGAAAGGAACATAAAAACTGACAACATTTGGTATATGAATAATAAATAAAGTCTTTATTAATAAAATGTCTCCAAAAACATATTACAACATTTTACTTCTTTAGGCACTATGTCTAACAATCTCCCACTTGCACTAAGTGAGTAAATATGACATATCTCGCATCCCCATAGCCTCCACATGCTTCTCGAAAACTTTTATAGTTAGTGTCTTTGAGAAAGGATCAACTAAATTGTCCTTAAACGTGATTTTGTATACTGCAACATGTCCAGCCTCAACAAAGTCCTTTATCACATAATACTTGTGATGAATATGCTTACTCTTCTTGTAAAACCTTGGTTCCTTAGCATTACCTATCACTGCAGTGTTATCACAATGCAGAGATACTGCCTTATCCATACCAGGAACTGTTAGACATATGTGCCCTAAGGAGTAAAAATATAATATGTTTTTAGAGATATTTTTATCAATAAAGAATTTATTTATTATTCATATACCAAATTGTTGTCCTCTTTATATTTATATTTGTTGAATGTATAATAAGCAAACAAAAGTCTGAGACTGTCGATCTAAGCCTTTAGAATTAGGCATATGATGGACAAAATATGCAGAAGACATGATTCTAAAAGTGACGGTCTAAATCATAAGATCTACAATCGAGAGAATAAAGTTGGATGCTTTATTCATGCAAAGATTGTTATGTTATCTATATCCCTAACAGGAGATGGTTTGTCTAAGCCATCAGAGATGGACTCTACGAATAGAAAAATTAGTGCATTGTCATAGGTGATGATATATTTGATCAGGACATAAAGTGTAATTAATTTAGATTAATAATTCTATTTCGGCAAATCAATTCACTTTAGACAATCATATGTGTTGTATCTTAATCTTGAGATGAATAGTGGGCCCGTTGTCTTGACTTATGTCTTTTGATATACCAAATGGTAACATCCACATTTTATGTTGGTACGCATACCGGTGCGTTGGAGACATAACTCTTGATAGCGTAGACTTATTATTTATAGATATGGAATCCATAGCTCCTCTTTAGGAGTCATTGATATCTTGTTATATATGTTATCCTGCAATTAGAAAATTGGAGCACTCAACCATTCGGATACATAGGTGTAACCAAATGGTATACTGTCTTTGGGTGTTAAGTTTTTCGATGGTGAGATAATGGAACTTAAGAGAAAAATAATCAGGAAAGCAAGACAGAATTTATCCTTAAGCCGATTATGGATAATCCTATGGGGACACAATACATTATGATATGTCATGAAGACTTAGCTATTCGGGCTTCATAATTTTATATAGTTCAGGAGTGCAGCTCTAACTTTTAGTGGAGTAGTGTTAAAGTTAATAATTATGAAATGTATATTTAGGATATTGGGTTTCATAATTATCGAGAGCTTGAACTACATAGGCCCATCAGGTCCCCTTTGCTTGCTCATAATAAATCCTATAACGTTACAACATGCTTTTTCAATAAATTGGTGACTTATGTCAAATTATCAGATTGATTGAAATTCAGTAAGATCAGATAATTCATGTGCGTTTATCGGTTGAGTTAATTTTTTTAAAAATTAATTCAAGATAAACTTGTTGAATTATCGGGATCAGATAATTCATGTATGTTTATCGGTTGAATTGATTTTCAGTAAATTAATTCAAGATAAACTTATTAAATTATCAAGAATATTTATTTTTCTAGAGATTATCTAGATGTGACTGTTTTAATTAGATAGCTCATCTATTGGGTTATTTGAATTAAAACTGAGGCTCTATCCCAAGAATCTTTGGTAGGAAATAAAAGATTCACAGGGATCATTTATTGTAAGTTCGACAAGCTGATCTTTAGGTTCAGCCTGCTGATGAAGTAATTTCAGCAAGCCGATCTGTCAATTCGTCTTGCCAACTGAACGATTTATGATCACACGTTTTTGGACGCGATTTTTATCAGATATTGATCTTGATTCAAATTTTTGAGGCTATCTAATAAGGATTGGAATTTTTAAGGCCTTATCTAATAGACTAACTCCTGGGCCTAACCTCTATAAATAGGGAGTAAGACTCATATGTTATTTGGAACAGTTGAGAAATCAAGAGTGAGCACCCTATCTTGTGAGTCTCTGAAACTCCCTGAGAGCTATTGTTCATAAATCATGAATACTAGTTCTGGGTTTTCTCAATTGGTTGGAAGGAAAGTTACTTGGAAAAGCTGTATGACGTAAGCCCACACATACTCCGATCGTAGATAAAGAATAACAAAGAAGACTAGCTGGTTGAGGCTTTTCTAAAACGCCTTTCTCTTCATATATTGCAGGAGCTTTTCGGTAAACAAGGTTAATAAGATCTGATTAATTTATGTATATAGCGTGTTAAAGGAAAATACTCTGGTATAATTTTTTTAAATTTCTGGTGCATACTACTTTTCCAACAGTTGGTATCAGAGCCATGGTTTTTACATAAATTTATGAGTTTATGATCATGCTATATAAATAAATTATGTGATCTTGATCTCTCCTATGCTTGAATTTAATTTTTTTTAGAGAGTTGGTACTCTAGGGTTTCTATATATATATGCATTATCATGGATTATATGGTAAATATTTATTAATTAATTATGGTTGATTAAATTATTATTTAATTATTAATTAATTAATTAATTTATACTGGTTATGGTTCCTTAAAGGTTAGAATGTGTATCTGGTTTTTCATGTAATTAGATAGCGGACTATCATCTTCGTCTAGGAATTATTATTTAATTTTAAATTTGTAAGAATTTTCTAATTAAATAATCATTCGGAGAAGACTAATCTAGAAGATAGATGATAACATTCCATAGTATTTCTTGAGTCTCTAATTTTATATTTTTGAATTGTTGAAAATAAAATTGAAAAATTGCATTAAAAACTATATTTTTTAAAAACGTGATTTCTACTCGATCGGTATGCCGAATACTCAGGTCTGGCAGGCCGATGGTCACAGATCGACAGGCCAGACTTCAGGCTCGGCAGGTTGTCTATGGGGTAGAAATCTGATGGTTTTAGTGGCAAGCGAAACTTTCTGGTTTGGCAAGCCGATTTGTCATGACTGGCAGGTCGACTTATAAAGTTCAGCAGGCCGGAGGGTCATGACCAGCAGGCCGATCACATAGATCAGCATGCCAACAGAAAGCTATAAATTTTTTCAAAAAAGGTGCATTTTTGTTGCATTTTTTATTTTATTTTGGTACATTTATGAGAAACATTAAATTTAGATATGACTGAAAATATGGTGTATTCTATCTATACGAGATTGAAAACTTAAAGATGAACATTACATGAAGAATGATATAATTTGAAAAATTCAATGATGAAGAATCTATAATATGTTTCAATTTATCTCTTGTACTCTTTATTTTCTTTTCTTTAGGATAGAACCATAATATTACAATTATTTATTATTACTTTGCTTATGGCTTTGCGTGATTACTTTGCTTGTCTGCATTATAATATAATTTGCCATGTATATTGATAACATGTCATATAGAATAGGGAATGCCTCTCAATTTAAAATTATTCATGCATGCTTTTTAAAATAAAATCGTGATTTCAAAAGATTAATAATTCTCAGGTGACGGTATGAGATGGTTTTTCTAGGCCATCAGAGATGGACTCCGTGAATAGAAACATTGGCACATTATCATAGGTGATGATGTGCTGGATCGGGATATAAAGTGAATTGATTTGGATTAATATTTCCGTCTCGGCAAATTGATTTACTTTAGACAATCATTTGTATTGTATCTTAATCCTGAGATGAATAGTGGGCTTGTTGTCTTGACTTGTGCCTTTTGATATACCAAAAGGTGACACCCATATTTTTAATAGTGGTATGCATGTCGGTATGTTGGAGGCATGACTCTTGATAGTGTAGACCTGTTATTCATAGATATGGAATCCATAGCTCCTCTTTAGGGGTAGTGATATCTGTTGGAAACATGGTGCGCAGCGGAATTTTAAAAATTTTTCATCAGAGTAATTTCCAAAACACAAGTTTCACACGTTATATGTATAAATTAGACAGATCTTACTAACCTTTGTATGAAGATCCTTAGCAGCCTGTGAAGAGAAGTAACGTTCCAGAAGAGCCTCAACTAACTGGTCTTCTTTGCTATTCTCTATCCACAACCGGAGTGAGTGTGGGCTCACACGTACAGCTCTTCCACTGGTGACTCTCCTTCCAACCAAGAGAGAGAACCCAAAGCTAGTGTTCGTGATTTGTGAACAAAAGCTCTCAGGGAGTTTTTTTTTTAGATGCTCACTAGAAGAGTATCACTCTTAATCTCTCAATTGATATGAGTAAATCATGAGACTTACTCCCTTTATATATTGATTGGTCCTGGGGTCAGTCCTTATCAGATTAGGTCTCAAAAACTCAAAACAGAATCAAGTTCCGATCAATATCTGATAAGATCCGCGTAAAAACGTATAATCTTATTTCTCGCTGATCGGCAGGCCAAACATCCTAATCGGCAGGACGAACAGGCTCCATCGGCAGGACGAACAGGCTCCATCGGCAGGCCGAACTTGTCATTCGGCAGGCCTAACTCCTGAGAAAAAATCTCCGTGAATCTTTTATTTTTCACCCGAGATTCTAAAGGATAAAGTCTCAGTTTTGATTCAAATAACCCAATAGAGAAGATATCTGATCAAAACAAACTTTATCAAGATAATCTCTAAGAAAATAAATCAATTCACAATAATTCTACAAGTTTATCTTGATCTAATTTATCCAAAATTAAATCAACCGATAAACAGACAAGAATTATCCGATCCCAATAATTCAACAAGTTTATCTTAAATTAATTTTATTACAAACTTAATTCAACCAATAAACAGACATGAATTATTTGATTCTTACAAATTTTAAACCAATCTGATAATTCTGACATAAGTCACCAATTATTGGAAAAGCACGCCGTGTCGTTACAGGATTTTGTGAGCTAGCAAAGGGGACCAAAATGGACCTATAAAGTTCAAGCTCACGATAATTATGAAACCCAATATCTCAAATATACATTTCACAATTATCAACTCCAACGCTACTCCACTAAAAGCTTGGAGCTACACTCTCGAACTTTATAGAATTACGAAGCTCGTGTAGCTAAGTCTCCATGACATATCAAAGTGTATCGTATCCTCATATGATAATCCATAATCGGCTTAAGGACAAGTTCTGTCTTACCTTCCCGATTATTTTTCTCTTACATTCCATTGTCTCACCATTAAAAAACTTACCATCCAAAGATAGTATACTATTCGGTTACACCTATGTATCCAAATGGTTGAGTGCTCCAGTTTTCCAATTACAGGACGACACATAGAAGAGGATATCATTACTCCTAAAGAGGAGCTATGGATTCCATATCTATGAATAACAAGTCTACGTTATCAAGAGTCATGCCTCCAACGTACCGGCATGCATACCACTACTGAGATGTGGGAGTCACCCATTGGTACATCAAAAGACACAAGTCGAGACAACGGGCCCACTATTCATCTCAGGATTAAGATACAATGCAAATGATTGTCTAAAGTGAATCGATTTGCCAAGACAGAATTATTAATCCAAATCAATTCACTTTATGTCCTGATCCAACACATCGTCACCTATGACAAAACGCCAATATTTCTATTCACGGAGTCCAACTTAGATGGCCAAGACAAACCATCTCCCAAAAGGGATATAGACAACATAACAATCTTTATATGAATAAAGCGCCCAACTTTATTCCCTCGATTGCGGATCATATGTTTTAGACCGTCACCTTAAGAATTGCATCTTCCGCATAATCAGTCCATCATATGCCCAATTCTTAAGGTTTAGATTGACAGTCTCAGACTACTGTTTGCTTATCATACATTCGACAAATATGAACGTAAAGTGGACAAGATTTGGTATATATAAATGCATAAATTCTTTATTGATAAAAATGTCTCCAAAAACGTATTACATTTTTACTCCTTGGGGCATACATGTCTAACAATCTCCCACTTGTACTAAGTGAGTAAATACAGCAAATTTCGCATCCCATAGCTTCCACATGCCTCTCGAAGACTCTCCCAGTAAGTGTGAATCTTGCACATTGTGACATGCCCGCCCTCAACAAAGTCCTTTATCACATGATACTTCCGATCAATATGCTTACTCTTCTTGTGAAATCTTGGTTCCTTAGCATTAGCTACCACCGCACAGTTATCACAGTATAGTTATACCACTTTATCCACACCAGGAACTACCTCAAGATCCCCAAGGAACTTGCAGAGCCACACTGCTTCTTTTGAAGCATCACTAGCCACTACATATTCGGCCTCCATTGTTGAATCCGAAGTGCAATCTTGTTTTGCACTTCTCCAACTGATGGCACCGCCGCCCAGAGTAAACATAAACCCCGAAGTCGATTTCCTAGAATCCAGACAGGATTAAAAATCCGAGTTAGTGTATCCCAGAGGAGTTAAATCCTCACTCAAAGACACAAGCATATACCCTCGAGTCCTTCTCAGGTACTTGAAAATATGCTTTACCATAACCCAATGGTTCGGTCTTGGATCCGCCTGAAATCGACTTACAATCCCGATTGCATAGCTAATAACCAGTCGTGTGCAAAGCATGGCATACATGAGACTACCCACTATCGAAGCATAAGGCACCTTCTTCATGTTTTCTCTTTCTTCATAAGACTTTGGAGAGTCTTTCTTAGAAAGAGTAATTCCAGACCTAGATGGTTGCCCACCTTTCTTGGAATCCTGCATTGCAAACCTCCTGAGAATTTTATCTATGTATTTGGCCTGTGACAAAGCTATCATTTTGTTCTTCCTATCTCAAAAGATCTGGATACCGAGAACAAAATTAGCCTTCACCCAAGTCCTTCATGTCAAACTGCTTGGTCAACCATAATTTGACTGATGACAACGCCCCAACATCATTGCCAATTAGCAGAATGTCATCTACATAGAGCAGAAGAAAAACCACCTTCCCATCCTTTATGTGTTTGTAAACACATGGTTCATCCACATTTTGTGAGAACCCATAAGTCTTGATCACTTAATAAAATCTTATGTTCCAAGAACGGGATGCCTACTTAAGTTCATAAATTGACTTTAGCAGCTTACAAACCTTACCCTCTTGACCCGCGACCTTGAACCTGTCTAGTTGTTCCATATAAATGGACTCATCAAGATAGCCATTCAAAAAAGTCATCTTGACATCCATCTGTCAATTCTCGTAGTCGAGAGTGGCAGCTATGGACAAGAGAATCCGGATGGACTTAAGCATGGCTACAGGAGAAAAGGTTTCATCATAATTGATTCCTTCCTTTTGTGTATAACCCTTAGCTACCAGTCTAGCCTTAAAGGTTTCGACCTTTCCATCCATTCCTCTTTTCCTCTTCTCGATCCACTTACACCCTATGGGCTTTACCCCTTCGGGAAGATCCACAAGCTCCCAGACCCGATTAGTCTCCATAGACTTCATCTCTATGTTCATGGCCTCTGTCTAGAGTCTTGAATCAACATCCTCCATAGCTTCTGCATAAGTATAAGGATCCCTGTCATGTTCATCTGGTTCAGCCAAAAAGACCTCCCCATTGAACATATACCTCTCAGGTTGACGCCCGATCCTCCCACTACGCTGAAGCCCCTGAGATTGTTGTTCAAGTTTGTTTGGTTTTCTACACCGATCGGAATGGTTTTGTTCGGAACCTTTGGAGTGAACGGATCACCCCTTAACTCCTCAAGCACCACTTTGCTTCGAGGTTTAAAGTCGTCCATGTAACACTCCTCAAGTAAAGTTGCATTAGTTGAAAACACGACTTTATTTTCCTTTGGGTTATAAAAATAACCCCCTTTAGTCCCTTTTGGATATCCTACAAACACGCAAACTTCCGAACGTGCTTCCAACTTATTCGGATCCTTAAATAGGACATGAGCCGGACATCTCCATATTTGAATATGGTTTAAGGATGTCTTCCTTCTTGTCCACAACTCGTGAGGAGTTTTAGGGACTGATTTTGAAGGCACATTGTTCAGAAGATAACATGCAGTTTGTAGTGCATATCCCCAAAAGGATAAAGGTAATGATGAATAACTCATCATGGACCTAATCATGTCCAACAAAGTCCTATTCCTTCTCTCCGCTATGCCATTCTGCTGCGGAGTGCCCGGCGCAGTCAAATGGGATAAAATCTCATTCTCTAACAAGTGTCCCAAGAACTCATCAGAAAGGTATTCCCCACCTCGATCAAATCGAAGTGCCTTTATGGGTCTACCCAATTGCTTTTCCAGTTCAGCCTAAAACTCCCTGAACTTATCATAAGTTTTGCTTTTGTGGTGCTTCAGGTACACATACCCATATCTTGAGTAATCGTCAATAAAAGTGACGAAGTACTCATACCCTCCTCGTGCCCGGATGTTCATTGGTCCGCAAACATCACTGTGCGCAAGTTATAGAACCCCTTCGGCCCTATTGCCCTTAGACCCGTATGGTCTTTTGGTCATTTTACCCTCTAAACAAGATTCACATTGAGGCATAGATTCCACCTTTAAGTGACTTAAAGGTCCATCCCTTACTAACCTTTGAATCCTATTCAGGTTTATATGGCCAAGGCGCAAATGCCAAAGATAAGTCTTATTAGAGTGAGAAGTTTTAAGTCTTTTTGAGTCATTATCATTCATCTCAGCATTAAGCAATAAGTCCATCTTAGGTTTGATAAAATATAGATTATTTTGCATCCATCTAGAACAGATAAAAGATTTGTTTTTACGAATCACCACTTTTTCATTAAAGATACCACATAGGAGTCTTTAAATGAAGAAGATACATAAATTAAATTCCTTTTAAATTTAGGAACATAAAAACAATCTCGCAAAATTAAATTCCTATAATTATCAAAGTAAAGATGGACATCTCCCACGGCTTCCGCTGAGACCAAGGATCCATCGCCCCATCCGAAGCGTTAAGTCTTCACGAAGCAGACTTCTTGTTCTTTGAATCCTTGTAGAGAAACATAAACATAATTAGTTGCACCAGAATCTATGACCCAAATGTCACTGGATTCCTCAACCAAACAACTTTCTAAATATAGAACATCACACCTACCTCCCTTGGAAAGGAAGTCCTTGCAATGCTTCTTTATATGCCCGACCTTACCACAGAAGAAGCACTTAAGCTTCTTTGTGTTCTTCTTCTTCTTCTTCTTGCTCTTGGTAGCAACAGGAATAGAAGACTTCCCGTTCTTGGCCCGTTGCTTCTTTCCATTTCCTGAGTTAGGATTGGAACCAGAAGCAGCTACCATGTTGGGCTCACCACCAGCAGAAGACTCCCTGATCAGCAGTTCAAACTCCTGTAACTATTTCATTAGTTCTATCAAGGTCATATCCCGTCTATTACTTAAATTAAAAGTGGCTCTAAACGGAATAAATTCCTTAGATAGAGTCTCAAAGACCATAGTCATCTGAGTGTCAGCATTGATGTCGGCTCCATTGGTTTGAGCCTCAGCGAGGTAACCCATGACCAACATCATGTGCTCCTTTACAGAAGTCCCCGGTCTCTATCTATAGTTTAAGAGTTTCTGAAATGCCTCTTGCCACTTCGTTATGGCCTGGCCTCCGAACATATCCTCAAGATTATCCAAGATCTGATTCGCAGTCTCATAATCCTGATGTTGAGACTGCAGCACGTTGTTCATGCTAGCCATAACATAGCAGCGGGCCTGATCATTAGCATCTTTCCAGCGATCGTACGCTTGGAATTGCTCATTACTTGAGCCTCCCGTAGGCTCGGAAGGACAAGGGGTTGTCAGTACATATTTTAGTTTCTCAAAGGATAGGACGATGTCCAGGTTCCGTTTCCAATCGTTATAATTCTCACCGGTTAATTGGTTTTTGTCAAGTATCGATGATAAAGCGTTTTTAGACATTTTCAATCTACAATAAAGAATCATATACCAAATATAAGCAAACATATATAATAATTTAGTAAGATAACACAATCATGTAAAATCATACAAATGTGTTTATGTGACAAAACTTTGAAAATATCACAACCTTACAACGATAATTCCCAACTCAGAATTCAACAAGCTCCTAGGGGAGTCATGCCAAATTCAATCAGGAACACGGATCCCCTCCTGATTAATATATGTCATCCAGGACCCGTATGATTCAGCATATACTAATAACAAAGCTCCTAGGGGAGGTTAATAATAAAATTAACGTGAGTGTATAACCATCGTTTTAATATTTTATCCATGATTTATAATCACCACCTAGGGGTGTGCAACTATAAATCACACTAAAATACCTTATCCTTTCAGAGATCCAATCTGGTACATGATAGAAATCCCTTCCTAGGGGTCGGGACCACCATGTTCTTCCTATGGACCAACGATGGAGGCCTTAGGTCCTCTCTTCGAAAACCTTCTCCCACTCAATCTTTTGAAGTCAAGGTTTTATTTAAAATTATGCATGAACAATTTTAATATGAGCAGCACTCCCTATCCTATATGACATGTATCAATATACATGGTAAATCATATTATAATGCAGAAAAGAAAAGCAATCAAGTAAAGTTATAAGCAAAATAATAATAACCGTAATATTATGGTTCCACCCTAGAGAGTAGAAAAAATAAGATTACAAGAGAATAATCGAGACATTTATCGATTCTTCATCCTTGAATCCTCAAGTTGTATCCTTCTTCATGCAATACCCATCTTCAAGTCTTCAATCCCATTATGAATAAAAAAAATTCATATTTCCGGTCATATCCAAATTTAATGTTTCTCAGAATCGTCTTACAAATAAAATTAAAATTGCACCGGAGAAATTATACCTTTTCTGGACACTTGGTAGCTCTCGGTCGACAGGCCGATCTAGGTGATCGGCCTGCCGATCATGCTTCATCGGCCTGCCGAACTGAAAGTTCGGCCTGCCGGCAAAGCACCCCAATTTCTGCCCCACTGTCGGCCTGCCGGACCACACATCCGGCCTGCCGATCTGTGATCTTCGGCCTGCCGAACTGTGATGTCCGGCATGCCAACCGAGCAGAAAACTTATTCCAAAAAATACAACTTTAATGCAATTCATCAATTTTATTTTCAACAATTCAAAAAGATAAAATTAGAGACTCAAGAAATACCTGGGGGGCACCATCATCATTCTTCTAGATCTGTCTTCTAGATCTGTCTTTTTGAATAATTATTTAATTACAAAATTTTACAAATTTAAGTGAATAATATTGCTAGACGGAGATGATAGTCCGCCATCTAATTACATGAAAAACCTAGGTACACATACTAACCTCTAAGGAACCATAACCGGTATGAATTAATTAATTAATAAACAATTAAACAACGATTTAATCAACCATAATTAATTAATAAACATTTACCACATAATCCATGACAACATACATAATTTATAGAAACCTAGAGTGCTATCTCTCTATAAAATTCAATTCAAGCATAGGAGAGATTAAGATCACTAAATTTATGCATATAATATGATCACAAACTTGTAAATTTATGTAAAAACCATGGCTCTGATACCAATTGTTGGAAACGCGGTGCGCAGCAGAATTTTAAAAATTTTTCATCAGAGTAATTTCCAAAACACAAGTTTCACACGTTATATGTATAAATTAGATAGATCTTACTAACCTTTGTATGAAGATCCTTAGCAGCCTGTGAACAGAAGTAATGTTCCAGAAGAGCCTCAACTAACTGGTCTTTTTTGCTATTCTCTATCCACAACCGGAGTGAGTGTGGGCTCACACGTACAGCTCTTCCACCGGTGACTCTCCTTCCAACCAATAGAGAGAACCCAAAGCTAGTGTTCGTGATTTGTGAACAAAAGCTCTCAGGGAGTTTTAGATGCTCACTAGAAGAGTATCACTCTTAATCTCTCAAATTGATCTGAGTAAATCATGAGACTCACTCCCTTTATATATTGGTCCTGGGGGTCAGTCCATATCAGATTAGGTCTCAA